>CM021107.1:501810961-502212496 GCA_007115665.2 Sequoiadendron giganteum | reverse complement strand
TCAACGATCAACCTTCGAGTCTATTCAAGCTTGTGCAAGCAAGAAAAAAGTTAAGCAATAGAGGCAAAAAAACTTGTTTTTCATTCAGAAATTGATAAATGAGTATGTTTTTACCTATTTGGTGTGTTAGGAGGCATGAATTAGGGTTGGGAAGAATATTTTATTCTTTAAAAGTAAAAAAAGAAGTCAAAATAATAATTAAAAAATGCAAAAAGTTGAAAGAAAATGTGTTTCTGGTGGAAATTAGCTCGGGTTTGAACCAGGTTCGACCTGGGCTCCATCAGTCCGGACCCACAATCTGTGGGCCGTACCCTATCCGGACCTAGGCTGGACCGGATCAAGACCTCGAACCAGAGCCGGATTGGACCAGGACCGGGGGGTTTTCAAAGGAGAACCGGTATCTTAGGTCCCTAAGATAACATATAGAGAAACTTCAATTTTGAAATGCAGTTCTTGAATTTATTCTCGTAATGCTATGGGGTCAAGGAATGAGATTAGCATACAAACTTTTTACATTGTGTGACCAAACTACAAAATTGCACTACTAAGCTTTTTCTTCTTTATTAGATTAAAGTTACTTAAAGATGTCATTTTAGTGGAAGATATACTGACTGATTTAGTCTTTTGCATAATTGCAAGGTGTCTTCTAAAGATAGTGGCATTTAATTAATGCTGTGACCATGTAATTATCATGTACATGAGTGAAGTAATTAAGAGTAGAAGTTGTTTTTTTTCTCAGTTGATTAATGAACATGGAAACTACATTGTATTTATTCTTCTTGTGGTTGGTCAGACTTTTGTGATAAGTAGGATGCAGAAACTATCTAAGGAAGGGTTACAGCGCACAGATAAGAGGATTGGTCTAATGAATGAAGTCTTGGCTGCAATGGACACGGTTAAGTAAGTTCATGCAATTTGGGGCAAACCTTTGCAAGCTATATATTTTTGGTTCCAAGGAATTTTTCTGACTCTACTATGATACCTGCAGATGCTATGCATGGGAAAATAGTTTTCAGGAAAAAGTCCAGCATATTAGGAATGATGAGCTCAGCTGGTTCCGGAAGGCGCAATTACTGGGATCGGTATAGCCTCACATTAACAGCTAAATTATCCTTATCATGAAAGACTACCTGGGATTTTTTACTTATGCTGAATTGGTTGCTTTATCTATTTTTAACTGTTATTTTTCCCCTTAATTTATTCATTTATGCTTCTATATATGAGTTCTAATCTGTGAATTAACTTGCTATTGTTTTACAGTTAAACAGTTTCATTCTGAATAGTATTCCAGTACTTGTTACGGTTGTTGCTTTTGGGGTATATACTTTACTTGGTGGTGAATTAACACCTGCAAAAGCCTTTTCCTCTGTTTCCTTGTTTGCAGTGTTGAGGTTTCCCCTGTTCATGTTTCCGGCCTTGATAACCCAGGTACTTTGATTTATTCTTCATTGAGTTTGTCATAGTTTTTGAGCCATTTATTGCTGTAAATATACCTAGTACATCAAATAAAGAGTTAAGACTTGTGCATAATCTAATGCATTGAGATTCATCGCATTTACAGGTGAAAGCCATTTAATTTTATTGCTGAGTTATGATTGAGTTCTCCTTAATGCTTTCTTATCCTTCTGTAGCAATCATTCAACCTCTGTTTTCCAATCAATCTATTGCATTATTTGTTTGAGCACTCAGGTGTTGTTAAATCATTATGTCATGCGCATGTTTAAAAGCAACATGGTGCCTTACAAAACTAATGCAAATATATTATAGATGTTTTCTTGTAAATATGTTTGCTAGCGATTTGAATCTTAAAATAAGGGAGCTTTTTTTTTTACTTTGGTGCGATACAACATCATATTTGTAAAAGCTAAGATATCTCCTGCATTATAATTTATTAGAATGGGATCAACATTTTTCCTGCATAAGATGTTTGTCAGATCATTTACTGAACCTGGTTTCTGTATGCAGGTTGTTAATGCTAATGTGTCTCTAAAAAGACTAGAGGATCTCTTTCTAGCAGAAGAGAGAAAGTTACAACTAAATCCGCCCCTTCAGTCTGGACTTCCTGCTATATCAATTAAGAATGGAACTTTCTCTTGGGACACAAAGGTTTGTCCATATTTTAGTCCCAAATTTACATTATCTGCAAGCATAAATCACTGCCCCCCATTTTTCTTTCACACTAATACATCTTACTGCTGATGCTGAAGAGTACATGCATATGCTTTTGGTGCACTAGCAAACTGGGGATTTTGTGGAAGGATAACGGAAACCATCAACTTCAAATTAATAACATTCAAAGAGTATCCTCAAGGGTTCATCATAACATATATCCAGAGGATGTCCTTGAGGGTTCATCACAACATTATGCACGGTGTATAGAGTTACTTAGCCTTGTGAAATGTTTGTGTACCTCACTTTTGGGATGAATTTTTTCACAAAATATATCATGGTTGGAAAATGAACTGATCATTAAATGGGACAATAAATTTCCATAGGTTGCAAAAAAATCAAGATTAGTTGGTGATTATGATCTTGCTAGGTTTGTGTGAGTGGAAAAGTTCTCTGTGTGCTATAAAATAGATTCAGGACAAGAGAGTCTTAGAGAAGATACTTGAAACATAATTGCAATCCTTACAAGAATTTCTGGGATGAATGGATCTTTTATTGGCTATTCACATTGTTACTATTTTAATTTGGCTTTTTCAAGACAACTCAAATTGGAATAGTAGGTGAAGCCTCTCTTCAAATTGTAAATATACAGTTATTTACAGTTCACAATATTTTTTTGGGAAATTTTGCAATAATGAAATAATTTCCTACCTGTCTTTTTGCTTTGGGTATGAGTACAAGACAGGTAACAACTCTTATCTCACTAGTGAGATTTAATAGATTTTAAGAATAAAATTAGCCAACTCTAAAAGACTAAACATGACAACACTACCTTCCTACTGGCCAAAGTAGAAATCAGCAAGCTGAAGCACACAAGATTCAAAAGGAATAATAATTTTTTCAACATAAAATAACACATGATTTCAAAAACTAAATTGCTAAGATGTATAGAAGGCTACAAGCTAGATGAACAGAAAACTTCAACACAAAGTTGGACGCTATTATCCCCTTCCAACTTCATTAATGAAACCATAAATACGGTAAGTGTAGACACAGGATTCATAGATGGAACAATAATTTCAGTGGCATAAGCTAAGGGTCTACTATCATTAAGAATTCTTTTGCTCGAATATCTTATTTATAATGTTACGAAATACCAAATTTTTGGAATTTAGGATTATAATTAATTTATCCTAAAAATTATTGTTTTAAAACATGTAATGCCCAAAATTAAAATTTTTGCTTCATTAAGGTATTTTGTAAAACTGGTTAAAGACTAATAAAATTTCGTTAAAAAAAAAAAGTCAATTTCTAAAAAATAAATTTTTATATTTTTAGAAATTTCTAAAAATAGACGTGATTTAGGGTTTTATGGGTTTGTTGTCAAACGGATGCTTGCAAAATTTTCTAAAAATAGAAAATTCTATTTTTAGAAAATGTCTTAAAATAGAATATTTGATTGGAGGGCTCAAACTGATTTTGATTGGTTAAAAATATTTCCCGATCAAGCTGGTCCAGTCAAAATCGTCAAAAGGTTAGTATTTTTCTGGTGGGTCAATTGTGCTTTTCCTAAAGATAAATCGGGACCTCTAAGGTCATCAATGGAGGAAGGTCAATTGCTAGGTGTCAGTTACAAGGTCTCAAATGTTGTATAGATCGATCCACAACAAAAAAAAGTACGAGAAACGATGAACAGAGGAGGGAAATCTAAAAATAGTGAGGCGCTCGGTAGTCAATGCCTTAGCCAATTTTCAGCTTTTGATGACGGTCAACGCATTCAGCAAAGGTGGTCAACCTAAGTTACCGGTTCGGGTTCGGGGACGGGTTCAAGTACGAGAACCCGGTACGTGGGTACGTGAAAAATTTTTTTAGGGGTTTGGGTACGTGTGTATATATATATATGTATTATATATACAAAAAAAAAGAGAAATATATAGAATTGTAAAACTAAATCATTTCATAGTATGATACAGTGATACTTAATCATCGATCAATGCCAAATGCCAAAGATAAATATTAAATGCCAATTGATAGTTGTATTTGATTGATTTGAAAGCAAATTGAGTACAAAATGGCATCCTCATGTGGAATGCGCTGATGTTGATATTCTTAAACAAAATGAATATCAATTAAATTCAATGGGAGTTTGAGGGCAATGTCTCCAATGGGGTCGAGGGGCAGTGCCCCTTGTGGGGGTCTAGGGGCAATGCCCCCAACGGGGTCAAGGGGCAGCGCCCCTCGTGGGGGTCTGGGAGCAACGCCCCCAGCGGGGTCGAGGGGCAGCACCCCTCACGGGGTCCGGGCGCACCTCTTTTTCACGATTTTTTGAGTGGCAAAACCTAATGTTGACAAAGCCCAATTTAAGACCTTCAAAACCACACAAACCGCAAAAAATAAGAGAGGTAAAAAATTGTATTTTATTTAAGTTTGGGCCCACTTTTTAAGTGTTGGGCCGTGGGTTCTTCCAGGTACACCTGGGTACGTGGCTAATACTCCTGGGTTCAAGAACCATTTGGCTGGGTTCGCCCTGGATACGCACAGGGCTGGGCGCACACCCTGTGCGTACCCACAGGCGAACCCGTACCAGGTGCGAACCCGGACCGGGTTCGAGGCCTGTAGGTGCGTACCTGGTAACTTAGTGGTCAACGCAGTTGGGAAAGGTGGTCAATGAAAAGCAAGAGAATTTTGGAAATCTTGGAAAATAATCTAAGTCTGGAGAAGTTGGGCACCTTTTTTTAAGGAAAGCACCTAAAGATTCATGCCTTAGTTTATTTTTGCTGTTTTTCGAAAAACGTGCAATTTGACTCTTCAACCCAATTCAAATCCAGTCAAATGCTGTCAAAAGCAGTTTTAGGGTTGGGAAAAGCTGGAAATCATCTCAGATATGTTCAGGCTCTTCAATGAATCCATCATCTAGTTTACAAGATCTGTTGGATAGCGAGAATTGCAGATCAAATGGAGGCTTTTCGCGTAAAACGAGGAAAATCAAAGAAAAGTAAAACGTGGAAAAAATTCTCTCTGGCAAAGCCAAGCGCCTTATTTCAAGGAAGGCACCTAGGTTCTTGTGCCTTAGAATACTTTTCATCCATTCAAAAATTTGTCAAAATGCCTCTGTCAGCCCAATTCCAGATCTTAGAAAATCAGTCAAATGTAGTAACGAAGGCTGGCATGAGGTATCATTCTTCTCAGATTTGATCAGGCTTGCCAGATTAACATACTTTCAGTCTCAATTGTTCACAGATTGGCGAAAAATGATGCCCGATCAAGGGGTACCGGATTCCGAAGACGCAAACCAAAAAATTTGAAAATCTCAAAAAATCAAACTAAGTCTGGAAGACTTGGGCACCTTATTTCAAGGAGGGTGCCTTTTTTCCCAACGCTTAGAATATTTTTCGCCTCTTCTGTGTTTCCTTCAACTCAGCCTGCGTGAGCAGTTTTCGGGCTATACAATCACGATCAAACATGGTCAGATGTCGATATGAAGCTGGAGATCACTTCAGTAGTGGTCAAAGATGAGATTGTCATGGTCAAACAAAAATTATCAATTAACTGTGCCAAATTGCCAGATTGTCAAATCAGAAGCAAGCTTCAACAGAGGCAGGACCGAACAAAAATTGAAAATCATGGAATTTTGACTAAGTCTAGTGAAGCCAGGTGCCTTATTTCAAGGAGGGCGCACAACTTTCCATGCCTTAGCCATTTGTCAATTTTTTTCATGCATTTTTCAAAACAGATCTTTATACACGTGCTTTTTTCAGCTATAAAAGAGGAATTCACCGTTTGATGCAAATGAAGTCAAATTTTTGATGCAAAAAAAGTTAGATATTTTTGCATGGACTCCAAAATTTTAGGGTTTTGCATGAAAGTGCTTTTTATCTCCAAACCCTATTTAAGAAAGTTTTTAGCATTCATTTTTCATAATTTACAGGTTAGCTTTTAGAGGAAGAAACATTAAATTTTCTTCTCATCAAGATTTGGAGACTCAAACGTAGAGCTTTCTTAGTGTTCTTCATGGATTCGAGATTGGGAGGCACAGAGGCACACTTTTGCATGGTCTGACTTTCTAGGGCATCACTTTTCAGAAACAGGGGGTCAAAATTTTCAAGTTCCATCAATCTAGGTCTACTTGTTTTCTACTCCTCTTGAAGATTGGAAAATTTTAAAAATTTGCATGTCGATCCCTATTTTATAGGAAATCACGCATGTTCCGGAAATCCTTAGAGTTTTCAAAATATGACAATCTGGGTCTCTTTAGAATGAAATTGTCTACAAAACCTAGACCTCAGTTTTTCGGCCCTACTTTTTAGGAAATCTTACATGATCTTAAAAAAAGTCAAATTTTTCAAAATTTGACCATCTGGGTCTCTTCAAAACGAGATTGTCTACAAAACCCAAACCTCAGTTTTTTTCCAAAAAAATCCCTTTTTCTGGAGGAAAATCGGCAATCTATTTTTAGCTCTTAGGCAGAAGTTTTCCGAACATATGCATGTTTATAGTCAAAAGTCAAGTTTTTCGACATGCAATACTCTTCAGCAGAAATCAGGACCAAATCAGTTATGCTCTACGATTACCTGAGAACATTCAAAATTGACTTACATCATGTGCTTCTAGTGTTTGATTTGCTTGCTTTGGAAGGCGTAGGAAACATTGCAGTCAAGAATCTTGATCATTCCTAGTTGCTTGCAGCAGCTTCTATCCCCATCTCGGTGCAAAGCTTTGAATTCGTAATTGCTTGTGTCAAGCATTACAATTCAACTCCACAAGAAATCATATCAGCAGATGGGCGTATTATTTGCAGCCTCAGGCCAGAAGATATTGAGAAGTGTTTTGCAATACCACCACAGACAAAAAACTTCATCATATCTATTGAAGAATGTGAAAAGGTGTGGTATGTGCAAAAGGACAAGAGTCGGAAAAGAATGGCTTAGAAGTGGCTAAAAAAGAAGCAAAATACTTTGCCAAGGAATGTTGGGTGCGGTGAGTTCAAGGATGAATTTGCAGTCATGATTATTTTGCTCAACCGAGTCACAGGTCAAGCAAAGGCCAATAAATTTCAGCCTTGGATGTTTTACATCATTTCTTAGTTCGTTGAACTTGACATGATAGAACACTATGATTGGCCAACATTGATCAGTGACAATCTCCACCGTCAGATGATAAAGTTTGTCAAGGACCATGAATTCCACATGATATCTTACCTCGTATATCTAATGGCCTTTCAAGTCAAGTTTAGAGGTTTGAATGTCATTGGAACTCTGGGTCTTCAGCATGTGTATGATCATTACCCACAGTTAGAGTTTTCAGAATTTGAGCAGCATTACAAGCGGGTCAATGATCTATACTTGATGTATACGGTGCGGGATCTTCATGATGAGTTGCATATGAGAATTTCAACAGATGCTAGATGGGCAATGGCAGAGTGGGTTGATTGGTTTATCCAACTCCCCACGTTCTACTACATAAGAGTATATGGCTTCTCATGTGATCTAGTCATGCTACCTAGATATCCAACGGATGAGGTCGTGTTCATGGAATTCCTAAGGCAAGTACATGAAGTACACACATTTTTGCATAACAGATGCAAGCCTGCATTGAGTTTCTCGTTGGAGATGAGCATATACATATGTAGATCAACAACTGATGCTAAGTTGATGAGTGATGAAATGTCGAAGTTTGGTCTCAAGCTTTTCAAGGAGAGATATTCATATGATCCTCGTGGTGTCTTCACAACTCATCTTGGTTAGAATCATGCCTATGTGCCTATAGTTGAAGATTTTTGGACTAATTGTGAAGATGAGTTAGAAGTGTGCAAGCGTAATTACATCAGACTTACCTTCAGCAGATGGCTGATTTCTTATCAGAAGATGTGGAAGGTCTTTCAAACGATGATGGGGAAGTCCTACTTCCCATGTATGCCCAAGATCAAGTTGAGCAACGACCACTTTCACAAGTTGATTGGTTCGCCAAAGAGAACAAGCCAAGTTATAAAGAACAACAAGATATTCCTGAACAATAAGAAGACACGGAAGGTAGCCATTCCAGTTACAAAGCCGCCAATAGCTTAGTCATCTCTACCTTCTTCTAAATCAAAACCAAGAGCGAAAGCTATGAGCAATTGTCCAGAAGATACAAAGATTAGTAGAATGACGAAAAGCTAAAAGGAAAAGGTGAATCAACAAGAACAGTCAGTAGATGCACTAGAAGTTCCAATTGAGTCAGCACCACGAGTTGAAGCAGAGCCTTCATCTCCTGTTCTTCTGCCGTCGCCAAGGCCTTCTCCTATTCATATAGATTCAAAAGGCGAAAAGCTAAAAGGAAAAGGTGAATCAACAAGAACAGTCAGTAGATGCACTAGAAGTTCCAATTGAGTCAGCACCACGAGTTGAAGCAGAGCCTTCATCTCCTGTTCTTCTGCCGTCGCCAAGGCCTTCTCCTATTCATATAGATTCAAAAGGCAATTCACCAGTTCGCAACGTCTCAACAACTATTGATCCATCAGGAGTTGCTAGAGTTGGAACCAATCTTCCCAGAGAAGTTAGTAGAGACTCGTCTTTGCTTGAGAACATCCTGGGCAGGAAGAGGAGGAAGCCTTCTTATCTATTGAACTTTGCAGAACTTGATAGCGTCTACCAAGACACAATAGAGAAGAAACTTAAGAAGCAAAATCATATGGAGAAGAATTCTGAAGGCGAGATTACCCTTGAGTTTGCCAAACCTCTAGAGGACAAGAACGTTGATGAGGTTGAAATTGATGACTTCAAGGTTGTCAAGGCCAATCTTGGAAGAAGCACCTGACATATTGATGTGAATCTCTTCGAGGTTGCAGTTGATAATTTGAAGGAACGAGTGCTTAAGGATGGAGAAGATAAGGCAGCCCTCAAGGCTGAGGTTCGGCAACTGTGGCAGTATATTTCCAATCTCCTTCACAGTACTTCATGGGCCACCTTGTTGCTTCCACAAATTCTGGAGTCACCTGCAAATCAACATCAACTGAGTCAGTTGGTGATGTACGGAAAACATATGAGAGATTGGATAGAAGAATTCATCACTAGGGGCAAATTTATACTTGCAGAGATGTACCAATTGAGGTATAACGCCCATGATCTTTGCTCAGGGATTCAGGAGTTTGAGCAGAATATAGTGGAAAGGAAACCAAGAGATGAGATCATCATTTCCGACTTGAGGATGACTTATGATTTAGTTGTTGCAAAAGAGCATAAGAAGAAGCTTTTTGCTTGGAGAGAACAACACCTCTTCAAAGTAAAAACCTACGAAGGAATATCTATAGAATCGGCTAGATATAGACAAAAGGTTGTTGATACTCTCAGGTTCGTAAGCACACTTGTTTCACAAATCCCTTGTCAATATCGACATGAAGATGGCACTTACTTTGATCTCGGGTGAAGTACAGATAGAGTTTCAGAACCTTGTCCATGGCAGTTTTAATGGTGATCCTATTGCTTGCAAGATGAATCATGTTGCCGCAATGTCAACAAAATTTGATAAAGCAGCTAAAAAGAGAAAATATTTTCTAAGTTTGATCGTAGATGGTGAAGAGATGCTGGAAAAACAATATATTGTTTTAGACAGTATTAGTGTTCCTAATGAAGAGGCATAACAGCTTTATGGAGGATATGGTCTCACAAGTTATTAATGAGTGAACTACCAATTGGAGCATGCAATGTTTTCCAAAAATAGAATTAAAAGCAGCAGTTAACTCGACGCCTTTTCCGAGTTTAACTTGTTCTCATTCATGCATATCTATTCTTTGGAAATATCAATGTATAGTTGGAGCTTTTTCAATTAATTGATATTAGCAATTAGTTAACTGTTAGTTATCTTTTGTTTACTCTTAGAAATACAGCTTGCATGTTGGCAAGACTAATTGTTAAAAACAAGGAGATTTTAGGGTTCCCTACTCCTTGTTTGTGTATAAATAAGGGCAGCCTTGCCCATTTATTTTTAACCATTGTTGTGATAACAAATTGCTGAGCCTATTTTTCCAGCAACTTTGTTATTCAGTGTTTTTCATTTTTGTTTCAAGTGTAATCTGGTTTGATCGCATATTGTAAGCCTACTTTGCTATAATCTGCTATCCCAGAAGTGTATTTGCTGTTATAAAATTGAGGAAGGAAATCTCATGCCTATCTTGCTCTAATGTACTATCTCAATCTATTTCAGTACTTTGTCTTATGTTTTGCTTTCGTAACCTTTATTTCAGCTTACATCTAATAAGTACAATGTGTCTCCGGGTGTGTTCTGGAAGCAAGTTTATTTAAGCATTTGTGTTAAATCAAATCATTCCTTGTTCACTTCTGATTCTCAGGCTCTGAATTTACTTGAGTTATCAGAAGCGTCTTTAGAGTAGGCCTAGTTGTAGTTGAAGTTCTAGAAAAGAAAAAACCTCAGCTACGATGCAAAGAATTTTATAACCTTGTGCTCTTAGCTAAGAATAAAAAGATTGGCAGTAGTTTAGTATTTCTTTTTAAGCATAATCAGCAAAGAGGGAGCTTCCCCTCCTAATTTGAAAAGCAGTCTAACTGTGCATAGCTGTCCGTTTCTAATCTGCATTCCAGAGGTGTAAATTGAAACGCCAACAAAACACAATGCTTAAAGCTTCTAAAAGGTAGGAAAAAAATAACTTCAAAGCATAAAACTATCTTGAGAAAGAATAAATGAAAGCTAACTAAAACAACCTAAAATAGGCCCTCTACCATCTATCCAAGAATAAAACCTTTGAAAAAGTAATTTTATTTGATAATCATAAAACAACTTTTCAAAAATAGTAGCTTGCTAAAGACAGAAGTTAGATGAATGAAGTCCTTCCTCTGGTTATTTGAATAAACAAACTGCTAAAAACAGCAATTTCTAAAGATAGATTGTTTGCTTTGAAACATGGTGGATCTATCTTGAAACCCTAATCACCAAACACAGAAACCCTATTGTAGCCAGTCTGAAAACCTAAAAATCTGCAAGAAATGGGTAAAAATGCAACTTCAAACCTTGGTGACACTTTGGAAAAAGTAAATGAATGATGATCAATCATGTTGGGCTCAATTTTAAGCAACGCCTATCATTGAAACTAATAGAAATGGCCTAGTTGTTCCCCTGTGGGTCTTCTGCCACTGAAAAATTGGTAGACAATAGCTTGGAGTGCTCCTCTGCCACCTATGCCACTCAAAATCTCGGCAAACAACCTCTAGGTGTGCTTCTCGGTTCTCTCAGCCACTTAACTTTGTAATAACCACTCAAAAGCACTCAAGGGCTGCCTCTACCACTTTAACTTGCTCCAATTGCTGAGGTGTGCACCGAGACGCTCTTTGCCACTTAAAATTGGGTTATAATTGCTGAGGGGCTTACCTGGACACTCTTTGCCACTTAAAAATGGGTTATGGCTGCTAAGTGGTGTGCCTAGACCCATCCTACTACTAACAAACTCATCCCAATTGCCCTTCTAGAGCCTCTCAGCCACTTTTCCATGCCTTAGCCAAATTTTGAATACCTATTGATTTTGAGCTCTGATTTATGTCTCATCTGACATATTGAAAAGCTCCTTTTGTTAGCTATGCAATTACACTGATCAAAATTTACAAGCACAACATCCAAGAACATGGGAGACAAGGCTTCTATAATAACTCTTTAGAGGATGAAAAGCCTAGAAAAAGCTGGAAAGCAAGACTTATACGAAATTTTTTGTATGTATACAATATGCATCTATAGTGGTAGACAGTTTTATGCAAGTCTCAATAGAATGAGAAACTAATTGACAAGAGAATCAAATAATGAAGTTGATTGCATCTTCATTGAATGAGGGTTGTTTCTCTACCTTCCTGGTTGAGGATTTTTATTACTTAATTGAAATGTCATTTGATGGAAATCAGACTGTGGGAAAAATTTCAATGTCTTCCTTGTGATATTATATCTTTCTGTAACACTGTTCTATTCTGGCAGAATATAAAAATCCTTGAAACAGACTGTTGAATCCAAACCTTCCCTCACTTAACCTTAAGTCACGGCATATATAACATGGTTAACATCAAATAAGAACCTACAAAGATTATGAAGTGTATTATCACACACAGATATAGATCACATCATAAGCTCAAATATCTATGTCATGACCAACATGAAACTTGACACTAGTTGGCCTCTATTCTTCATGGCTGGTTTTTAAAACTCATGCTGGCATCTGAGACTCTGAGCAATAGCCTGCATTGAAAACTGCTGCCAGTATAGCGATTTATGTAAGTCTCCAGAATGAGACTGATATACCACTTCCAACAGCCATAGTTAAAAAGGCTGTCTCAACAAAATAAGTATGATAAGCATCAATGCAAGGAAACATTTACCATTACCTTACTCCTTTTGCTATGTAATCCATGCTACCTAACACAAACAACTCCTTTCCTCTATTGGGGTTCTATACTACATTCATCACCACAAGCTTGGAGTTCATGTACAGGTTCTGTAAGTGCTATTTTCTGGACACAGTAATTCTTTTCAGTATTTACCTCATTAAACAGTATTTGGTTTCTTGATGCTGTAATACCATTTGTTAGATTAAGAGCTATGCACACAAATAAGAGAGACAGAAATTCAGATACATATAGACAATAAACACAAATACTTATTAAAAATTTAAATAATAATATGCATAAACACCCATGAACTTCTATCACAATAAACAGGAGAATGTGTGTTTGAAGGAAATTCAATGCATAATGTTATTTTTTGTAAGACATCACATGCTCAAGATGCATATTGTGTGTTAGGTTATGAACTGTAGATAAGGAAAAGTTTTGTTTTAAGATTCAATTTTACAGCGTTAGTTTAATGGTTGCAGAAAGTTATGTTTTATCATGTCATATGAAGACCACAATAGTTGTGCCACATTTTTCTAAATTGATTCATTTGTTTTCATTATTGAGCCCAAATTCAGTCATGCTACAGTTCTTTCTGATAACTTCGTGAATTGTCAGGCAGAGAATCCTACACTTTCCAATATTAATTTAGATATCTCGATTGGGAATCTTGTTGCTGTTGTTGGGGCTACTGGAGAGGGGAAGACCTCTTTGATCTCAGCAATGCTCGGAGAAATACCACCAATAGCAGATACAGAGGTTGTTGTCAGGGGAACAGTTGCCTATGTGCCACAAGTTTCATGGATCTTTAATGCAACAGTAGGTTCTTCAAATCTCAAGTAGATTTGAACTTCATTAGACTAACTTGTTAGTGCCTCTGTCCAATTGCTTGAAGTGAGTATTGGAATTTTCATGCCCTCTTTACTACATATATTTTCAGGTTCGTGACAACATTTTATTTGGATCTCCATATGATCCAATACGTTATGAAAGAGCAGTCCATGTCAGCGAATTGGAACATGATCTTCAGTTTTTACCTGTGAGTGCCTTGTGTATTTTGATATGATCTTCAGCTAGCAATTTGTCCTGATTTAGCTCAATATGTTTGAAAAAATTGCCATACAATTGCTTCACTATTGATGTGTGTAAATTTTTTTCATTAGGGTGGTGATCTCACAGAAATTGGTGAAAGAGGAGTAAACATTAGTGGTGGGCAGAAGCAAAGAATTTCTATTGCAAGGGCTGTATATTCTAGCGCAGATGTTTATCTATTTGATGATCCTCTTAGTGCACTTGATGCACATGTTGGCCGCAAGGTTATTGCTTTCACTTTACTTTATTTGAATTTAAACAGCATTTGATTTCTTTTGTTCTCATCCCCAACTTATTCCTTTTCTACTTCAAGTATGTTAATACTCAATACTAAGATGCCATGCGTACTGAGCTGTTACAGACTACAGTCATCTTGTCTGAGAATGATCTCTTTTCTATTTGGTTTGCGGGAGACTACTGTGTTTTGACAGCTTTTGCATCTTTCTCTGAGATAGGTGTTAACCATAAATTGCAATTGAATAATGTGCATCTAGATATGAAAATTCATCGATAGATTTATGCCCCACAATGCAACAAGCAGTATTATTTATAACTCTTGTTCTTTTTGCAAATTCATTCTCTTGTCAAGTACACTACTGCACTCTTACATAAGCCAAGGATAACCTCAAAAATCATTGGAACACAACAGCTAATAGTAAAATTCGGTGTGGGATGTCTAAGGTTTAAAATGTGGGCTCACGTAGGTGACTGTCTGGTCCATTGGATGGAATGAGGGGGTAGCTGTGTATTCTGTGTTGTGTATCTAGGTGCATCACAGTACCTCACATGTAAAATAATCCAACATTTGCCCCACTGTACCTTGATAGGTTGAAACATTATATCAACCAACATTGATTGTTCAATAAATCAAGTTGTCTATAATGGATGCCTAAATTATAAACAAATAAATAATCATGTAGGCTTTTTGAAAACTGTGGCACAGGATCTTATACAAGCTTGTGACTGTTTTGATGCTTATAAGAGAAGACCTTGTCAAGTCTATAAAGTTCACTGTTTACACTAATAGAGTTAGAGATAGTCTTTATATTTGCAACAAGCATGAAAACCTTCATTCAAATTTAGTATGAAAGTGATCTGACATTGGACTGTTTGGATAAATGGCTTGCCTTTGTTTTTCTCAGGTTTTTGATACATGCATTAAGGATGAGTTAAGGGGCAAAACACGTATCTTAGTCACCAATCAACTGCATTTTCTTCCACATGTGGACAAAATTGTTTTGATCCAAGATGGGATGATCAAAGAGGAGGGAACATATGAAGAGCTCATTAGACATGGGCCATTATTTCAGACACTGATGGAGAATGCTGGAAAAATGGAAGATGAGATAGAAGAAAGTATTCCTAATGGAGATAACGAACCGAAGGTTATTGTGTTTGAGGGCAATGGTGAGCTAATGAAGGGTGACAAAAGTGAATCTTTCAAGAAAACAAGCAGTAAGACAAAGGAGGGGAAATCAGTTCTCATAAAACAGGAAGAGCGTGAAACAGGAGTCATCAGTTTTAGTGTTCTTCAAAGGTAAAATATGGGAAGAATATTTTTCCTGATGGCTTTCAGCCTTCAAATGTTGTAGACTTGCAATATATTTATTACTAGTAAGATGCCATTTTTTTCTTTCTAGGTGATATTCTAAACATTGATTACTTTCCATGCTGAACACTTGATAAATATGCCAACTACTGAAAGTTCATTTGCATGTTAATTGACTGTATTTATTCTTATATAAATTCTGATGGTTTGTACTACTCTGTGCATAGTTGAGCAGTTAATTTGAGGGAACATATGATTTGTAGAATATACATTCCCATGTGTTTCTACCCAAAATAATAGTCCTAGGAAATATGATTTTTAGTAGGCTTTTCACATGTCTGAGAAATACTTACATTTTTGTGGCAGATATAAAAATGCACTAGGAGGCTTCTGGGTGGTTCTTATTCTATTTTCGTGTTATGTGACATCTGAGGTTTTGAGAGTCTCAAGTAGTACATGGTTAAGTGTGTGGACAGATGAAAGTGCCACAAAGCGCCATGGGCCCAATTTTTATAATACTGTTTATGCCTGTTTATCTTTCGGCCAGGTATACACATTTGACAATCAGTTAGAATGAGTAAAGATCTCAGCACAATTTTCAGTGACTTGGCTAATGTTTTAACTAACAATGATGTCAGAATATCTGTGTACAAGTCTCGAATCATTTGACATAACATTTGCTGTTACTTTTACATCTTGTATATTCTGATTGTTTTCATTTCTTTCTCTGATAGGTAATGGTGACATTGATAAACTCATTTTGCTTGATTTTATCAAGTCTTTATGCTGCCAGAAGGTTACATGATGGTATGCTCACTTCCATATTAAGGGCTCCAATGTCATTCTTTCATACCAATCCAATTGGACGAATCATCAACAGATTTGCAAAAGACTTGGGGGACATAGATCGGACTGTTGCTATCTACTCAAATATGTTTTTGAGTCAAGTTTTCCAGCTTCTTTCAACATTTGTTTTGATAGGGATTGTGAGCACCATATCTCTGTGGGCGATAATGCCACTTCTGATCATCTTTTATGCAGCTTACCTATACTATCAGGTATGCAAATGTTTGACAGCAGAATCATGTGTACTTTCTCACAAAAATTATTTGAGTTTTCTTCAAGTTAACTATTTTTACAAACATATTGCCCTGCTTAGAGTTCTTCTACATTTGGCGAGAAATTCTGTTACTTAATATGTAGCAGAATCATCCTAAATTTGCTTCCACTAATGAAGCTTGTTGAATGGCTTTTCCTGTGCTAAAATATTCTATTGGTAGTGGACTCATGAAGATTTGTGCAAGCATATTTATCTTTAAAATTGAACAGCAAAGAATTAATTTCTTTAAATCTTGTGCAACTTGAGTCATGTCTATGTTTATCCTATGAACTGAATTTCATATCCTCTTGAGAAGAAATTTAGCTTATTTCATATTTATTACAAGTCATCAGAGAGCTGAAGTATTCTCTCAATATTTGTAAAGAATGAGAGGCAGAGGAAAGACTCGTCTGTAATCATGGATCATGGTTTGGGTAGTTGATGGCAGTATGCGACAGAGGATTTGAACAACTACAAGTCTCAATATCACAATATGTATATAGAATTGTAAAGGAAATTAACCTTTTCCTAATGTTAAATCTAGGCTAATCCAATAGAATGCATAAACATAAGCATAAGCTAACCTAGATTAATAATTGACAGCTATGTGAGTAGATAATTGAGATTTAAATGCTAAGCTAGGAAATTAAGTGATAGATGTTCTTAGCTCTAGGAATGGAGATGGATAATTCTGATGTAGCTCTGGAATCAAACTCTCTTGGAACTGGAACTGGTTCCTCTCTCTGTGTGTTTTGCGTCAGATTCTGCACAAGATCTGTGTTTGTTTCTAGGTTGAGTCCACGGATCTGAATCAATTCTGCAGGAGTGGATCTGCTTTATGAGCCCTGGATCTGATCATGCAACTTGTGCACTTTTGTTCTCTGGTTTTCTGAATTCACTGATATCTACTCTGTTGTTAAGACTGGCAGTATTTAAAAATATCTTTGGGAGGCTGCTAGTTCACTAGGGCACAAGGTCACCTAAGTCAACCTCTAGGAAAAGACCAGCTCTACATTTGTGCTAAGGATGGGTAGATAGCAAGCAATCATGCAGATGTTCTAGGACAAAGTTATGCAGAATTAGATTCCTTTTAGGTGCTTCAATTGAAGTGTTCCTAGCATGCTTCTCTCCTTTAATGTGAATTATAGTCAATAATGCTTGTGGATGATAAATGAATGGAATTGAATGCCTTAAAATACAAGAGCATAGCAATAAATCACACAAATATGTTTTTTGTTGGCTCATTGTGGCTAGTGAAATGAGCAGTAGTCAGCCAATTTTGAATTTGAATTTTGGATTTTTAGGGGTCAAATCCTCCTACCTAGGATCACTCCTACACTTGTGGGATTGACATGGGTTAAAAGAATGCTAATGTTTGTGTAGGGAATGAGTGTCTGATCATGAGGTGGGCAATAAATGTGGATTGTATGGGAAAGTGTAGAAATGGATAATTTGTGGTTGGACATGGAATGTGTATGAATGGGGATAGAAAAGATAGGGGAATAAGTGCAACTTTGCAAAAGATTGCCATTTACCGACATTTAATTGGATTAAGCCATTCTCTTAAAATGGGTACAAAAACGGTTGCATTGAATGGGAAGCTGCATGGGGATGGCGTTGCTTGCTCCGGCCCTATGCGTGGTGGTGCGGCCTGCATGAGGGCGAAGTTGCATGCCATCTTTTCTCTGCTTATTGTGTCTCTCGGCTGCGATTTCAAAGTGGGTGGGTTATGTTTATGCGTTGGGGGCTTGTATTTTTTTTTTTTTGTTTGCTGCCTTGTCCTGCTGTGTGGGTTTTTCGTTGGGGTGGAGGCACTTTAGTCTTGCTTGTCTTTCCTGTCTATGCATATATCATTATTCGGTCATTGCTTGTCTTGTGGGGATTCCGCTGATCATCGTTGATGTCGTCTCTTGTGTTCTTTGCTACGCTTTGGTGGTGCCTAGTGTCGATGGGGGAGGCATAAGGTGATGGATCTAGGGGAAGCTTCAGGTCTTAAATCCCCTCTGGATTTTCGCGTTGCTCTTGGAATGAATTCGCCATCTCGTGCAATGAGAGTGGTTGAGAATAATTTATTTGATAAGGATGTGGGGGTGGGAGGGTTTGCTCCATCTGGGGGAACTCGTATCTCAAAAATCAATGGATGCTTGGAGCGAAGCAAAGAAAGACCAATGTTGGTAATTCAACCAGAGTCAATAGCTGAAGATATTGAGTATTTCTCGAAACATGCATTGTTTTGCAAATTTATGGGATTGTGGGTTTCGCTTCAATTTTTGGAATCGTGGGCTCAACGGACTTGAGCTCCAGAGGGTGAAATGGAGGTTATGCTACTAGCGAATAATTATTTCATGCTAGTTTTTAACTGTATTGTTGATCGCAACCGTGTTTTTGAGAGGGGCCCTTATTTCCATAACCAAATTGGCTTATTTATTAAGCCATGGCATACTGGGTTCAATCCTTCGAAGGAGCTGCCGAATAGGGTTTCAGTGTGAGTTCGTCTTCCTCGATTTCCTGTTGAATGTTGGTGTAAATTGTGTAATGATATCTTGCAAATGGTTGCAGCGTTGCTGGGGAAACCAATGGGTCCTTCTCAGCAAACCCAGGATAGAAAGTTAATGACTTTTGCTCGCATTTGTGTTGAGATTGACTTGAGTAATCCGCTTCCAGACTCTTTGGAAATTCGTGCAGGTGCGTATTCTTGGGTGCAACAGCTGGATTATGAGACTTTGCCTTTTTGCAGTCATCTGTGTCATGAATATGGTCATCTACAGCGAAGATGTCTTAGGGCCAAATCTAGTGAGTCTCAGACTTCACAGCCTCCTCACAATCCCACTAAGGTTGATAAGGGCAAGGCTCCTATTTCTGGTAATGTTGTTGGTTCAGAGGTTTTCACTAATGTTAAAACCCAAAATAGGAATCGTGGACAGAAGAGGACTTTCAAAGATTGTCAAGAGGAGGATACTTTTAATAGATTTGAGGCTTTGGAAGACCTTAGTCAGCAGGAGGTGAATCCGGGCTTGTTGGCTATGGATCAAGGGGTTTTGGAAATGGTACAGGAGGGCAATATTACTGAGAATATTCAGAGTACACGGGATGATGGCGCTTTGGAAATGGACAATAACCTTAGTATGACAATTTCAACGGGCCTTGAGGTCATTTCGATTGTGAAGAAGGGTGGGGGGGAGATTTCTCTTCCATTGATGAAAGCAGGGTCTAATTCGGAAAAAGGCAACAAGGCTTCTCCTTTGTTGGGGATTCTTCAAAAAGATATAAAAAAAGGGGTTGTTGAGAAGTCCTCCAAGGCTAAGCGTAAGGGCTTAGAGAAGATAAAGTTGATGGGGGAAACATTGGTGGAGTCAAGTTTTTTTAGGACTCTGGAATCTCACTTCTCTAATCCTCAGAAATGATCATACTCTCATGGAATGTAAGGGGCTTGAACAGTGGCCCTCGGCAAAAAGTTATTCGTGATTTGGTGAGAAAGCATTCTCCTGATGTGCTTTTTTTACAAGAAACTAAGTTGTCGGTTTAAAATATGGGTGGTTTGGCTCCTAAATTGTGGGAGAGGGGTCAATGCCAATGCATTGGTGCCCAAGGTAATGTGGGGGGTGTGGCTTGTCTATGGAATCCTCTAAAGATTCTCCCTCTCTGGTGTATGTCTTGCAAATCTTCCATTTCAATGGTGGTTGTGAGCTCGGCCACGAGCGAAACTATTATTCTTTCTAATATTTATGCTCCTATTGATTTTTCTGGTAAGCAGTACTTGTGGTCTCATATCCAGTGTATTCAAAGCTATGCTCCTCTTTTTCCTTGGATTATTGCAGGTGATTTCAATGCCATTACTGATTTGAATGAAAAAAAGGGTGGAATTTTGAGGTTGGAGCCTACTTCTTTTCTTCTCCGTGATAACATTTCTGCATGGAATCTTGTTGACATCAAGTCAAGTAATGGTCAGTTTACTTGGAATAACAAGAGGCTGGGGGAGGATTGGATTGCTGAGAGTTTAGACAAGTTCTTGGTTTCTTGTTTCTAGGTTGGTGGTTCTTGGTCTACTTGTTCTGAAATTCTGGACTCGAGGGGCTTGGATCATTGGCCTATCAAATTATCTATTTCTTCGGCTCAGTTTGGGCTCCTCCTTTCAAGTTTCAGCTTATGTGGTTGCGTGACCCTTCTCTACAAGTTCATGTTGTTGACTGCTGGAGTAAGGGGAGACTTGCTTTTGGCACCACTATGTACTCTTTTGCCAAACAGTTGCAGTGTGAAGTACCAGCTCAAAAGATGGAACAGGTAGTGTTTTGGTAATATTTTCCATGCTAAGGTTGCTACTCAGGCTGATTTGGATGCTATCACCAGGGAGATTAGGGAGTTTGGTCTTTCTGAGGTCTCTCTCAGGGAGGAAAGGGCGTTGAAAGTTTTGGAGGAATGGGAGTTGCGTGAGGAAATTTATTGGAAACAAAAGGCTCGAGTTGAGTGGCTACAGGAGGGGGACAAAAACACTGCCTTCTTCTTCAACTTTGTGAAAGCTAAGAGACATGGTAATTCGATTCCTTTACTTGTGAATGACAAGGGTGAGCATTTATCTTCTTTAGGGGATATCTCAGCTGAAGCCTCGCAGTTTTTCTCTTCCTTATTTAGAGAGGATTCTCAAGATGTGTTGTATGAAGAAAATCAAGTGTTGGCCTGTATTCCCTCTTTAGTTACTAGGGAGATGAATGAGCACCTCTTGGGTTGCATTACTTTGGATGAATTGGAGGCTACTGTTATTCAAATGAAGAAGGGGAAAGCTCCTAGTCTGGATGGCTTTCTAATTGAGTTCTTTCAAGAATTTTGGGACATTATCAATTTGGATCTGTTGGTTGTGGTTCATGAATCTCAGAGGAGCAAGCAGATGCTGAGGGCTTTGAATTCCACCTTTCTTGCTCTTATTCCCAATTGTGAGGGTGTGGAACGATTGAGTTTGTTTCGTCCTATATCTCTCTGTAATGTGGTGTATAAAATTATTTCCAACCTGATTGTTGAGCGGTTGAAGCGGTGGCTTAGCAAGCTTATCTCTGAGGAACAGGGTGGTTTCATGGCGGATAGGCAAATATTGGATGGTGTGGTCATTGCCACTGAGGCCATTCACTTCATGGCGACTACCAAAGAAAAGGCTATGTTCATCAAGCTAGATATGGCTAAGGCCTATGATAGAGTAAAATGGTCTTTCTTGCGCAAAGTTCTCTCTGCTTTTGGCTTTGCTGAAGAGTGAGTTTCGTGGGTGATGAGTTGTGTTACTTCCACTTCCTTTTCAGTATTGATAAATGGTGAACCATCTTCTTTATTTGAGGCTTCCAGGGGCCTTCGTTAGGGGGACCCTCTCTCTCCCTATTTATTCATTCTTCTTGCGGAAGCCTTGGGGAGACTGCTGAAAAGCAACGTGGCTTCAGGTCTTATCCAGGGGTGGGTGTGGGGTAATGGATTGCCTCCCCAATCTCATGTGCAATTTGTGGATGATACTACTTTGATGGGTGCGGCTAAGGTCCGTGAAGCCACTAATTTGCACAAGGCTTTGGACACTTATCTTGTTGCTTCACGTCAAATGATTAATGAGGATAAGTCTTCCATTTTCTTCTTTAATACCCCACGGCTCATTCAGCAAAGGATTGCTCGTATTCTGAAGTTTCAGATTGGTTCTCTACCTTTAACCTATCTTGGCATTCCTATCTCTTCTGGTAATTTTCCTAGGGAGTCTTGGCAGAATATTCTTGAAAAGTTTCGTGCAAAAGTTAATCATTGGACTCATAGATGGTTGTCTTTTGTTGGGCTGGTTCAACTGCTCAAATCAATGGTGCAGGCTCTTCCCAACTATAGATGTATGCTCCAGGTGGCTCCTATTGGGTTTGTTAAGGATTTGGACTCTTTGGCTAGACAGTTGTAATGACCCCATCCTTGGGTAATTAAATTTTTTCCATATTTCACTTCAAACATATAAATGTAACAAGTAACAAAGACAGTACAATAAAATTCTTCCTTTCTTTATTGATAATTATATGCCAGTTACAATATATTTTTCCACATGGATTCCATTTCCATTGCAAATATAATTCAGAGTATAAAAGTAAAACAATTACATACATAGCTTGTAAGCTTTTGCACAAATAGTAGTAAGATAGTCCAGGTTCCCTTCCTTACAAATCTTGGTGTATCTGTCGCCTGCTGTGGAGGAGAAACATCACTCAGGCACTTTTCCGCCAACCACGGACTGTTAATGCGGTCCCCCACACATCTATCATTCAATAGATGGCCCTCCCTTCGAACGAAGAGATTGGTAAAGTAACCGGCTACGACAACCCAACTGAGCATAGTGTTGTGTCCTATACATCTAGAACTTGCTATTTCACAATCCCGAACTAGCATGATGGATCACAATGAACTAACAGTGTAGTCTCAACTATCTCACATCTAAGTGGATGTCGTACCTTCCACTACTTTGGCCAAAGTATTCACATTCAGTACTTCGAATGAAGGTCATCTATCATATACACTACTCAGGGCCAATTTGATTTAAGGCTATCTTACACTACGCATAGGTATCTTCCTTTACTTTTGGATAATCTTTTATCCCAGACTAACCTACAACATTTTTCTAAGAGATTTACACAAGATAGGTATATCCTGTTTCAGATTACCTACCTTTTAGACATTCTATTTCAATAGCTACATAAGGGAGGTATATCCTGTTTCAGACAACCTACCTTTAAACAAACTACTTAATCAGGAATTGGAATACAGTCAACAAGGGTCCCTCAGGTAACTCCTAACATGGAACCCTTTATCCATGGAGTACATAGCTTTTCCTAGTTAACCTACTAACTTTAAAGCTTTAGACTACCTTGGTACTGGTTCCACCCTCGTCCTGGTATTTAATAACTAGTTCCTCTTTTCCTTTATATAAGGAATTCAAGCAGTTTCCAAGAAGATTCATTTCAAACATTCCCTTTATAACATGGACTATCTATTCTTCCATAACAAGCTATAAACATGCTTTTCCCCTTATGAACGAGTTTTCCTTTTATAAACAAGTCATTCCCAAGAATTCAAGCTATTCTATTGAATCAAGCTATTTACTTAAAACAAGTTTTCTCATTCAAGCTTTCACAAGCACTTAGGTATTTCTTAATAACAAGCTATCCTTTTCCAAATCAGCATTCCTTTCCCCATTCACAATCAAGCTTTCCCTAAGTTATTTCATAACATCAGCTATCTTATTCCAACAGAGTTTCTTCAAATGCTTTTCTATTTTACTATCCTTGTTCAAGCAAATTCTCAAGTAGATTAATTAATTTACAAAATTAATCTAATACATTACACATGCCTGTTTTCCTTGCTGTAGATGATCCCAGTCTGTAGCTACTTCTCCTCCTTTGTCAGTATCACTCCTCTCAAACAAATGCTTATTCAGCAATGACAGACTATGGCTCTAACAAATGCTTATTCAGCAATGACGGAATATGGCTCTAACAAATGCTTATCCGGCAATGACGGAATATGGCTCTCAACCAATGCTTATTCAGCAATGACAGAGTATGATTATCTTATAAATGCTTCCACAGCAATAAAAGATTGCTCACCAAATGCTTCTACAGAATTGTCAAAACATGGCTCTCAAAAGGGAATTCACTTTTAGCAAAACAGAAAGGAATTTCGTGTGAATGCAGCAAAGGCAAAATGCAGCTCTCTCCAAAGAAAATTCGGAATTGGCAAGTTATTTCTGATGAATGAACTGGGCGGCTATTTATAGAGCCCTCAGCCAAACAATTCCCACTCTTGCAGGCATGTAAAATGACAAAACTACTATTTGAATATTTCAAACTGAGATGTGGCGAATTTCCATACTTACTCATAGCCTTTAAGAGGTGATTCGACTTCCAGCAGTTCAGAGAATAATTCAAACTTTCATTTGATTCAAAGGAGGGTTGACACCTACAGGTTCCTCCCAAAAATGGCGCAATTTATGAACAATGGCGGGTTAATCACAAAAGAAAATGTCAATGAAATAAATGCAGCCAACTGGCCTTATTTCACCCACGAGTTTCCAACATGGTGGCACTTAGCAAATCGCGACCTAGTCCAAGACGTGAGGAGTTTGCGTGGGGTTCTTCTTTTCACCATTTCCATTATTTCGGCCATTACACAGTCCGCGATTTTCCTCATGAAGGAAATCCGCGTTTTTCTCTTAATCAAAGTTTTAAAATGCATTTGATTTAAATCTTTTAAAAAGACTAGTTTTCCATTTAAATTCACAAAATATTTCCAACGTATTTTCCAATAGACTATGGAAATCGAAAATACCTTTATTACTTATGGTAAATGCATTTTATTGCCAAATGACTATACAAGTCAATTTTAATTATTTCCAAGGCAAAGTTTATTTAAAAATATGAATTTAAAATGTTATATATATTTTTTGTATTATATTAAATATAACTTATTATAGTTTTATTTACCTTATTTAAATACATGTATATATCTATATAATATTTAAATATTACTATAGATATATCTATATATTTTATTATAGGTAAAACTATAATAACGTTTATATTAAATATATTTATAAACACATTCAATATTTACACTTAAATATATCTATACATATTTGTATTTAATTATCCAATTACGTGTATTACAGGCCAGTCAGCGTACCCTTAATACACGTATTTGTACAAACATGTATATATACGTTTAACTGTAAATCCCAGGCATCAATATAACGTTATAACAACATTATAGCTAGTGTGTATATGTTTATAGGTGTGCCAGCCATGTATACATATCCGTATGTATGCCATGTCGACACGTGTATGGCATAATAATTGCCCATCATACATATGTATCGACATGTCATTCGTGTTGTTACGTATATATGAGTGGTACATGTATACGCATATACATCCTGTCTATACCACTCTTATCAGTTCACATTTCACATTCAAGGTTCACAGAACAGTAAGTCAGTCAACAAGTAACACCACTCATAAAGCATAAAGAAGTAATCCAAAACTCCTAAGCCTAAGGATGACTTATTAAGACAACTCAAACTGACTCAGTTCCCAAAACCCTTAGTGAAGTGTGTGTATGCTCAACTTGATCAACTTTACCGGTTACTCAACCAAGCCCCTCTCTCGAGTGATGTCTCCCCTCCGCCTGGAGGAATAGTTCCTATTCTTGCATCCATTGGCACAAAACCACAGCAGTTACTTGCTCATAACATTTGCAGTATATATATATAAAACAAGATTCATTATCTTGATATTCACATATATGTAGTATTTACCATGAATTACATCTATTGAAATAACATCAAATGAAACAACGTCAAATGAGCTAACATATATATTGATAACAAGGTGCAAGCATCTCCAGATTTCACATTACATTCATTTCTATCTTTTATATCACTAGTAAATAGTAACCTCATAATTCAGGATGTAACAACAGTTCTTATGGGCAAGCAACTTGTCTTCCTCTAAGTGGAGCTTGGTGAAGTGGGATACTGTTTGTAGTCTGAAGCAATTTGGGGGTCTTGGGTTGTGGCAGTTGACTCCGACTAGGTTGGCATTAGCTGCAAAGCTTTATTGAAGGTGGTGTTTGGAACAAGATCATGTTTGGGCCAGAATTTTATCTCATAAGTACCTTCGGGGGATTTCGAAGGAGGAGATTCCTCGTTATCCTCTAGTGGGGAAAGGTTCTGTGATTTGGGGAACGCTTAAGAAAGGGGTTGCATTGATCAAAGAGGGCTTGTTCTGGATATGTAATAGGGGGGCTGAGGCTCTTTTTTGGTTTGACTCTTGGGATGGTTTCTCCCCCATACTGCGCCAATATCCTAATTTGGTGAATCTTTGCCAACGCTTTTTTGAAGCTAGATGGTCAAGGGTGATTAATTTTAAGACTTTTTATCCCTGTGGGCAGATGGAGGTGGCGAGTTGGAAGGATTCTCGTGATTGGCCTATTGTGGGTTTAGAGGAGGATCGTGCCGAGCTTCAAAATATTTTGGCTGGTAGACAATGCAGCTCTCTTCGGGATAAGGATACCTTAGCTTGGTGTCTGAATCCCAAGGGTGCTTTCACTGTGGCTAGTGGGTATTAGGAGTTGTTGGCTCGTAAGTGTGGTGGGGTGGAGGTACCTTGGTGGAAGAATGTGTGGAACAAGTTCTCATGGCCGAAGTGTAATTGCTTTGTGTGGACTTTGGCTTGGAACAGATGTTTGACTTGGGATAATCTTCGGATGCGAGGATTTTGAAGCCCTTTTATGTGTGTTATGTGTGGATGCAATGAGGAAGATTCTTCCCACTTGTTTTTTTGTTGTTCTTTCTCTATGGTGCTTTGGCATTTTTGGTGGAGTTTCTAGAAACATCCTTGTGTTCATGCTTCTTCGCTTGTTGTGTTCTGGAGCAGTCTGGGAAGACCTCCTACTCAAGCCTCTTTCCTCCAGATTGTGTGGTGCATTGGTCCTACCATAATCCTTTGGCAAATTTGGCTAGAAAGGAATCGTAGGATTTTTCGTTGGGATAGACTAATGGTTCAACAGGTTTGGCATAGAATTGTGGGTATGATCCAGGAGACGGTGGAAGCTAAATGGAAGTGGTGTATCCTTTGGAAAGGAGCGATGATGAGATTGTGAATAGATTGGGCTTCCAAGGCTTGACTCCTAAATCTACTTGTCTCAAAAAAGGTAGGTGGGCTAAAAAGAAGGTTCAAAGGGTTGGAAGATGGTTGCCTCCTCCAACGGATGTCTTGAAGATCAATACTGATGGTTCCTCCAAGGGTAATTCGGGGCCTGCTGGGATTGGTGGAGTTTGTAGAGACTATTTTGGTTCGGTTATTTTCTTCTTCTCCATTAATAAAGGGCAGCATTCTAACAACTTTATGGAGGGATTGGCGATTCTCAGGGCTATTGAGCATGCGTGTGCTTTGGGGTGGCGTAAGATTATCTATGAATCTAACTCACAGATTATTGTTAATGTGCTGAATGAGCAAAATTTGGTTGATGTTAGTTGGCAGCTTGCTTTGGTTGCTCGTCAAATTTTGCAAATGTGCTCCCTGCTGGAGGCGGCGTCTTTTACCCACATCCCACGAGAATGGAATAGGGTGGCTGATTGTCTGGCCAAGTGGGCTTTGGAGCATGATGAGAATTGGAGGGAGGGTTGGGGGCAGTTATCCCCTGATTATTGTCAAGATTTAGAGAGGTTCATTTCTAGTGATTTGGCTAGCTGAGGTGTCTGTTGCTGAGTGGGTGATGGTTTTTGTTTTGGCTGGGTGCTTTGGTGCTTTCTTCTCTTGGGAGCCTTTTGGTTCCCTGATCTTTTTGTACTGTTAATTTATGGATTTCAATAAAGTTTTTACCCCTCTTTTAATTAAAAAAAAAATGGGTACAAAAACTAAATGGGAATTTGTGTAGGTATGCAAATTTCACCATTACAATAACATAATAAATATTTATATATTTAACTATCATACCTACCTTATACATATTCTATATATTCAAAATATTCTACTAATTTCACTCCTTAACAAAGGTCAAATATTTACTTCAATTATTTTACTAATCCTGTGTCTGCCATATAAATACATCTAAATGGTTTAAGCTAAAGTGGTTCATTTCGTTATGCATCTTTAACAACAATAGAACGTAGACAAAATATGAACTTAGTATTTCTTATTCTGTGAAGCACAATACTTTGACTTAGCCCTTGTGTGTTGCCATCCTACATCTTCAATTTGACGCTTCAAGATTTGATACTGATAACTCATATCATTTTGACCTGTAGTTTTAATGTGAAAGTGTATAGCTACCAAGATTATGTGCAGGAAAATATCAGCAAGTATCCAAAAATATAATTTGGGGAAAGATCAGGAAATTGACAAAATGGTTAAAATTCCTTAAATTGGCAAATTGATTCTGTAGAAGTCTCAATGCTCTTTAGTAAACTTCTCGAGAATAATCACAATTATAAGTGTATGTTATATGGATCTATTATTTTAGTGCACTTCTTAGCTGGGGGTTTCTTATTTGAATCTCCAACTCTTAGTAGATCAGGAATCTTTGTTTGTGACACTAATCTTATACTTTTGATTCAATATCTGTTATTGTTTCTATTAAAAAATCTGCCTTTCTTAACCAATGAGCCACTTGCAAGGCTGATCCATTGCTATTTAAATTTCAAACAACTAAATTGTTTTAATAAGTTGTCTTTTAACATCTTTCTGTTTCTTTGCAGAGTACCTCACGAGAGATTAAGCGCTTAGATTCCATCTCCAGGTCTCCTGTTTATGCACAATTTGGTGAAGCATTGAATGGTTTAGCTGCAATCCGTGCATACAAAGCATATGATCGGATGGCAAAGATCAATGGAAGAGCAATGGACAATAATGTTCGTTTTACACTGGTGAACATGAGCTCCAATCGGTGGCTTGGTATTAGACTGGAGGCTTTGGGAGGTCTGATGATATGGTTGACAGCAACATTTGCTGTTTTGCAAAATCAGCGTGCAGATTCAGTTGCATTTGCTCCATTGATGGGTCTACTTCTGTCATATACCTTGAATATTACCAGCCTGTTGACAGCAACTTTACGGTTGGCAAGTCTGGCAGAAAATAGCTTCAATGCTGTAGAAAGGGTTGGAACCTATACAGATTTGCCTTCTGAAGCCCCCCTTATTATTGAGAATAGCAGGCCACCACCAGGGTGGCCTTCATCTGGGATTGTTGAATTCAAAAATGTTGTTATGCGGTATCGTCAAGATCTCCCTCCTGTTCTTCGTGGTATATCTTTCAGAATAATGTCAACTGAGAAAGTTGGAGTTGTTGGACGCACTGGTGCAGGAAAGTCAAGCATGTTCAATAGTCTGTTTCGTATTGTTGAACTAGAAAGTGGAAAAATTCTCATTGATGATTGCGATGTTTCTAAGTTTGGGTTGAATGATTTGCGCAAAGCTTTAGGCATTATACCACAATCACCAGTTCTATTTTCAGGTATTATCCTTTTTTTCTTTCTATTTTTGGTGCATTGCAGCTAACCATTTAATCTCTCATGAATTTTAAAATAAGTTTCGCATGTATTATTTATTTCAAGATAACAAGCAGTATTAATAATAAATACCAAAAGTCAAACAGGATGAAGACAAATTCAATGTCTCATTTGGAAAGTTGCTAATCAAAGAATGTTCATATTGGCAAAGACAACAGAACTAATATTTTCCTTTTCATTTCAACTTTCAAGTTCTTAAATAGCTCAGACCACTTCTTCATTTTCTGCCTAATCACAATGCATATTGATAATATGTTCTAAAGCTCTAACTAGCAGGATACCTAGTAACTACAGAAAGGGTTGTATCAAATTCTTATTTTGTATTTAGAGAATGCTAGAAGAGGTTATATCATAACATCTTATCTAGTAGTTGTTTCCTTAACATTGTTTTAAATATCTACAGGGACAGTACGGTTCAATCTTGATCCATTTGGTGAACATAATGATGCTGATCTTTGGGAGGCTTTGGAGAGGGCACATCTAAAAGATGTCATCAGAAGAAATTCTTTGGGACTTGATACAGAGGTACTCCCTCTTTATCTTTCTCTAGTGCTTTTAGTCATTCTATGAAAAGCGTAATTTTCCAAACCATGAGCTATGGTGTGGAATGTGCTTTGACTCAATATACGTGGGTCCATAAGTTGTTTCAATTAGTAGCCAATCTAATGTTGTAGCTTTCCTTTCAATTTTCTGTAAAACCGAAAATTACATAAATGAAAGCAGAAAGACCCACACATGTCACAGTTATTAAAGTCATATATGTCCAGCATGGTTTTTGTGTTAACATATTATTACAATAAAGACACTTGTTAAATTAGCCTTGAAGTATGTATGTGGGAATATAAAGCACGGGGAATTTATTTCATGTGTTACCATCCTTTTGGTGTTGCACTTAAACTGCTTAAATGTAAATTGAGCTGTTCCCACAACTGTTGCAAGAAAAGGCAATTATGCAGTGGTATTTACCAATTGTGGTGGTCTGCAACCTCTCTCAAATGTTGACTGTTTTGCCACTGTGGCGACAAGGACAAGCATTTTGTCATTGTTATCTTCCATAGTAAAATCTTCATAACAGCTTAACATTATTTTGTGTTTTCTTTTTATTTTATTTTTCTGGCATGCTCCCATAATGTGCGTTCTCTTGTGCATATAGGTTTCTGAGGCTGGGGAAAACTTCAGTGTGGGCCAGCGTCAGTTACTAAGCCTTGCTCGTGCCTTGCTTCGGAGATCAAAGATATTAGTTCTTGATGAAGCCACTGCAGCTGTGGATGTTGGAACTGATGCCCTTATCCAAAAGACTATCCGTGAAGAGTTCAAGACTTGTACAATGCTTGTTATTGCGCATCGAATTAATACAATTATTGATTGTGACCGTATACTTGTTCTTGATGCAGGCCAGGTATATGCATTTATCTCTATCTGTAAAACTGCTATTTGATTGATGACATTTGAGAGAGAAGGATTGATCTCTTGACATTAAGAGATTTTGGTGTTCTAGATATAGCTTTCAGGAATCTTACATAGAATATTTGATGAATAAGTGCTTTTGTGTAGGCTGTGCTCATTTGTTAATATGGATTCCTTTTCTCTGTTGCAGGTCTTGGAATTCGACACTCCTGAGAATTTACTTTCTGATGAGGACAGTGCATTTACTAAAATGGTCCGCAGCACTGGATCTGCCAATGCACAATATCTACGGGTAACATTTAACATGAGTACCATTAGAATTAGCTTGCTTGCAATTGTACCTGTCCACAAAAACCCGGTTGTGTTGCAATCGTCCTCATTCATAGTGTCATGTCAGTTGCTAAGCTCCAGTGTTTATGGCACTGGAGACTTAAATCTCATATTCTGAATTGGTCCTGCTGCATGTATTACATCAGAGTTCAAAAGTATAAGTGACCTGATAGGATTCTAGTTTGTAATATAAAAGTGAAGGTCAAATTATTCAACCTCTTATCATGTACAATTGCAGTATATGATAAAGAGGGATTGTTGCAATGTCAATTATAATCATATTCTTGTTTCTGCTTTTATTGATGTTACAGAATATAGCTCTTGGAGACAGAGACACTAGAGAGCAATTTGAAAACAAAGCATTTGAAAATAGAAGGAAGTGGACAGCCTCTGCACACTGGGCTGCTGCAGCACAATTTGCTCTTTCTTTGAGTTTGACTTCTTCGCAGCAAAATCTGCAAGCAATAGCTGGAGAAGGTACTGACAACAACATTCTTCAAGAAACAAGAAATGCAGCTCAGACCCTACAGGATGTTTTGCAAGGAAAGCATGACAGTGCAATTGAAGTGGCACTAGTTCAGCATCAGGTGCCCAGGGAAAATTGGTGGTTGGCACTGTTTAAAGTCATCGAAGGTACTTTCTATTTGTGTCCTTAGTCCTTGGATTAAAGCCCAAAAAGATGACACAAATGAGCATAATGAATCTAACTAAACACAATTTTTAGTTGGAGAATGGGATGGATCAGGAGCTATTTATAAGGGGGGAAATTAGTCTTGCAAAATGAATTTAAATGATTAGTTATCTCCTACTTTCTGGCATGATACTTTTTGTTATTTTGTATTTGGGCATTCAGTGTAAAATGGGGATTTGACATCAAAGATAGAGATGGGGTCACAATAAAGAAGCATTTATGTTTCCACATTTCCCTTTTTTTTTCAACTGTAGATGTTAATAGCTAGTTGGTATCGGAAAGCAATTAATATCATAATATGAAGCGACCAAATTGTGTTTAAAATGAGTTCTTTTAGTGGGTTGTACACCTTGAAATTGACACAACACACACAAAATCCTTTTGTTTTATATTCTCGTTTTATTAATTGGTTATCCATATATTTTAATGCTTGTCTTAGGGAAAAAACTAGTAGCCTCAAAAGTTGTGATCATAGTTATGTTCATTACAAATATGCTTCTTATTTTATTTTTGTATGTACATTTGTAACACCAGTGTTAATTTTGCTTTTGACAGGCTTGTCTGTAATGAGTCGACTTGGTCGAAACAGATTTAATGAAGATGAGTTGTTATTGGAAGGTAGGGACATTGACTGGGGCAACTTGAGTCTGTGAACAATGCCCAATGCATCAGGCATTTTGTGTATTTTAGTTAAAGATAACTATGGGAAGAGTAATTAGGAAAGCTGAAGTTGATTTCCTTCCTCTTTCATTAAGACGTCATGAAGTTCCATGAGTATAGTTCATTGGAACTTATCATGCATATAGCCAAAGAAAGTAGTTTCAATTTGCACCAAATGATTGGAATGAACGAAAAACACCATTTCTAAGAGAACACCAGTTCAATTGAATGATAATAATTTTTGATCTCCCTTTGTACTTTTCCCAATTTCCTTGCCAGTTTTGTGTGGTGTTTCTCTGAGTTTCCAGGATGGGGAGATGCTGGGATGGCAAATTTTTTTCCTTAAATTTTGGGGTGATGTGGATTGGATATATATATATATATATATATATATATTCTCTGTATAGCCTAGCAGTTTAACATTATTTTGCCCTTTAATTTTTAATTTATTTAGTAATATTTTTCATAACTGCATCTATTCCATGTTTAGACACAGTGGCAATGTATTCTTAGTGCAATGTTTAACACTAGGTCTGAGTAGGAACACATTTCTACATATCTGGGGCTATACAAGTACTTAAATAAATTTGGTTCAAGTCGGGCAGTGGGACTATGAAGTCCATTTAATTTGGTTCAAGTCAGGCAGTGGGACTATGAAGTCCATTTTGGTTACCTGCCATATATTTTCAGCATGTAATAATGACCTGAGGTTCATCCCTGCACAGCTACTTCAATCAGTCCTCTCTTTGGGTCTTCTCCATCGTGTGTAAGTGCAATTTCCCCACTGCAAAACAAAACAAGTTACATCCAAGGTTTTAAGACCTGTAGACATTTTTTTCAATAGTTTGTTGGTGCTCCTTACGGTATTTGAACATACTTTCAACCTCACAGGAATTGCCACAGGAGAACATCAGGATGGGAAGGGGACGTTCTGTCCCTGGGATGTCCCCCATCCCTGAAACCTAGTAGAAACCCCAGGGAATACTAGTTTTATGATCAAATATTTCTGTTAAATAATGCCTTGGTATTCTTAGATTATAGCAGAGTGACTCTATTTTTGTGTAAAATAATCATGTATTATTGTATGTTGTGGATATTGCTAGTAATACAATTTTCTTGTGAACATCAGAAAGAGGCTCTTATGGCCTTGAGATAATTATTGCACCGTTGCCAAGAGATAATTGATGTGACATTCTGCATGAAGTAATTATGAATATTTAGAATATTTAATCTATCATTTGTCAAGTTAAATTTGAAAATTTTATGAGTCTGGTTATTTTAAAGTAATTTCTCTCAATATTTTTATTTTTTCTACATTATCACTGCACATCGTTTAAATATAGTACATTTATGTACGATTATTGAAAGCTTTTATAGACATTCTTTATTTGAATTTTGATTTTTTGATGCTTGATTAAAAATACACATTGATTAAATAAATTAAAAATAAACAGACTAAAACACACACATTGATGAAGTCAAAATAAAATAAAATTCTACTGCACTACATTGTTCTGTGAGGAGCGAAGTATATACACTCTATTCTCTAAGCATAGATTTAAGATCTGCAAACAAATTAAAAACTCAGAAATATGTGTGTATCCTTAAAAGTCAAATCTAAAATCTTATATAGTCTTCCATCTTTTCTGGGGTATTCGGCACTTGAAGTCTACAAGTGTATGTAGGCTAATTCTTTAAGCATGGTTTGAAATATCTGTTAAACTGGGAAGATATGAAGTATCTATGTCTGGGTAGTTATGAACTTTGAATGAATGAAAGATTTTAATGACGTCCACAAGACTAAACAGTCTAAGGGACCAAGACAAAACCAGGCCTAATCTGTCTTCATGCTCTTTTCCAAGTCGAGTCTCCTACTATTAATTTTAAACCCGAAAAACCATTCTTAATAATTTTTATGTTATTATTAAAAACAAACTTGTGGAAAGATATCACTACACATGGAAATGACTAATTGACGTCAACATATTGTGGACCGTGGTGCTTCCATTTTAAGCATTTTTGTGCTATAATTATTACGTCGGAGAAGATCAAAAGCCCGCATGTTAATACCAATTATCTTCCTAGGGGAATTTAAAATTAATATAACTAATAATACCAGATTTAGTATTCATTTTGATTCAAAGATTGTTTCTATGGATGGCCAGATTTAAAATAAAATCTGTAAGTTCAACTTCCAGCCACTTGTACACCATTATTTTACGCTGTCATTTAAGTTACACTGTAACAAGTGGGTTTCACATTTGTAATTTGAAATGGTCTTTCTCAAGAGCATTACTGCAATGCCTGGACTCTAAACTACAGGGTTGAAGATTATTCTGTATGTTAAGGGATATTAAACTCTAGGAGGCCATGCAATATCAATTAATAAAATTGTTTTGAACACTGATTGCAATTTCAAGCATAGACAAAATTGTCTACTTTTGCAAAGAGCAAGCGTTGAGTTAAAATTTAATGAATGGTTTTCATTATATTTAACTGGAACACATTGTATTAGCTAATGTTTGCCATGATTGTTACATTTATTGTGTTGTATTGTCACATTAAATAGATAATTACAACTTGAGAATAGATTTGTATATTACGAACTAAGGTAATTGCTGTAAATAACAATCTGATTTGATCACTTTTAGATATTTTATTATATTGCATGTTTCGTTACAAAAAAAAATGGGTCACATTTTAGCTTTAATCCTTGCCTTTTAAACCTGTGTTGAATGGAAGAGTTGTGTGTATTCAACTTTTATTTAATTCCTTTTTCAATTTTTTTTTATTTTGATTAATAAAAAAATGAATGATTAGTTATATAGTTGTTTGTCATCTGAAATTAGATGTTTGTATTATTTGATATTTATATTTTTTTGTTAAAATTGATTTTCATTTGTGTGCTGTGTTTATATTGGTAGTAATGCTTTTTGGATAGGTAGTAAAGGTTTTGTGTCATGGTCTAGTGTTTCAAGCTAATGACTACAAATTATTCATAGTTGTATTATTTCAATAATTTAATGACAAAAGGTGATTGAGACTTGGATACAAAAATAAGATAGATTAGCAAACAATTTAAGAACCGCTTAAAGTCCACTTTTGTTAGTGTCATTGTCTAAAGGCCCTTTGTGTATTATGAAGGTTGTACACTTTCATCTTCATATTGGCAAGGAGGAACTTTGCCTAGGTTTAAAAGGTTTTGTTGTACCCAAACCAAGCTTTTTGCTTCAAGGAGACTTGTCAGATTTGATCTTGCTCTTCAATGAAACTATCAGCCAGTTAATCTAACATGTCAGTCAATCAAAATTAGTGATCGAACGTGAACTCTGGTGACGTTTACAAATCCAAATTTTCAAGAAATTGGTTGTCTAGAAAAGAAGCACCTAAAGTCAAAGGTTGATTTTTTGAACTCAAGAGAAGTGGTGCCCTTTAAAGGTGGAGACAGTTAATTGAAATTAGCTTTTCAGTTCAACTCTTTTCAAGTCGACTTCTTCTTGACTTGTTTCTACTTGTAACTGGGCGAAATCTTTTGCATGCGTCTATTGATTGAAGTGTTGAAGGTGGCGCCCTAATTAGGGCGTGTTTTTCGTTTAGTTAACTGTTTTGATGCCCAATCACAAGCTAGGCGTGTGTTTTGAAGGTCCAATCAAAGGACAAGCGCCATTTCCAAGACTTTGCATGCATTTATGACACTTCGAGGGTTTATTTTTATTTATTAAGGCTATGGTGTCCATTATTTTTCATTGTGAGAGATAAAACACGCCTTTTTTGAGCAAATTATGATTTGAAGGTGTTGCAAGTGTCAAAATTCAACGTTCTTCATAGCTACAAATTCATAATGTTCAGAGGAAGGATATTACAAACTTCATTTTCCGTTTGCATGCAGGTTACTTTGAATCTATTTCAAGCATAGGCGAATTTCTGCAGAACCAGAGACAAAAACATAAACTTCTATCTTTTGTCTTAATTTCTACTATTCTCATCTTAGGTATTATTCGCATGTCAAAGAAAAATTGGCAAAATTTTCAGAAACAGAGGATCTAGGTTCATATATTTCAACGTTAGTAGCAAAACCCATATCTTAGATTTTTTCGAGAAAATTGCCTTGTTGCCTCCATTCTGGAGCACTGTGTTTTTTTCAAGAAATATTTTTGCATGTGGGCTTTAAACTCATTTTCTCCAAAATTTGATCATTTGGGTTGACGTAGAAATCCATTGCCCACAAAACCCATGTTTCAGATTTTCTAGGAAAAAATTGCCCCCAAAGCCCTATAGCCATTGCAGTTCTCAGCTGAAAACCTTTTGCATGCGAGCCTAAAACACAATTTTTTGAAAAACAGAGGATCCAGGTCTTTTCAACTCACCAATGCCTACAATAACCATATGCTAGTTTTTCTCGCGAAAAATCTTTTCGGCAACCCCTAACTACCAGTTCAATTTTCGACTAAAAAACCCTTTGCATGCCTTGCTAAAAGGCATTTTTTTCGAATTTCTGACATTGTGGATTTGCTTAGAATCATTTTTTGCACAAAACACACAACTCGAAAATTTTTGTGAAAATTCTCCCTCGACTAGCTATTTTAAGCCTCATCTAGAGCTATTTTAGCTTTTCAAAAAAGTTGTCAGAACATAGTCGTGTTTACAGTCAACAGGCTAGTTTTTCAGAATGCAATTCACTCAAAACTAAATTCAAGATCAAATTGGTCTTAATTCACGATTTCATAAGAAAAGTTGACATCGTTTTGCATCAAGCGCATTCGGAGGGTTTATTCAAACAATTTGATAGTCGTAGTCACTCAAAGTCCACATGGTTTCATACCTCGTATAGTTGATAGCCTTCTCAGGCTAGTTTAGAGGGTTGATACCGTTGGAATTTTGAGTGTGCAGCAAGTTCATATGCATTTCTCACCGCCAGAGTGTTTGCGGTCAAACTTCATAGTTTCATCATGCAACACTTTCCCATGAGAAGAATCGAGAAAAGTGTCAGAGGCATAAAGTTGCAAAAGCAAGAGGAGGCGAAAGGCAGTTTCAGCTACGGAGCCGCTTGAGGTGTTTTCTTCACTGCCTTCTACATCATGGTCAAAACCTCGAGTAAAGCAAAGAAGCAATCCGATTGAAGGTGCTAGAGAATCTCTACAAGGATAGTTGCGCTCAAAGAGGATAATACTGGAGCTCTTAGACTTATCAGCAAGTTCATCACTCAGATCCCATGTCGTTATCGACATGATGATGGTACATGCGCTGAGTTAGAGGTAGTTTAGGTTGTGTTCGAAGAATTGGTTCGTGATAACCTAGGTGGAGATCCTGAGGCATCTAAGTTGGATGAGTTCTCAACGATGATTGCCAGTTTCATGAAGGCAACTGTAGAGGTCAGAGACAGTCAGAGGGTGATGAAGGATAGAGAGGAGGAGTTGGACAGGCAGTTCATCATTGTGGATAGCGTCAGAGTGTCAGATGATGATACAATTGACAAATTCTTGGATGAGGTGATAAACAGAGAAGGCTTGTAAAAGATAGCCAGTTGGATCCTACGGTTATTTACAAGGATGAGTCAAAAGCAACAGTTAACTCAACGTCATTTCTTGAGTTTTCATTGATATCATACACACCTATCTCATTCTTGGAGATATCTTCACAGGAGGACGAACTTTCAGTTAGGGCGAGTTGACTGATGTTAGTTATTAATTAGCTTTCTTTTCAATAAGGACGTGCATGTTGCACATGTCCAGTTAGTCTTGTTTGTATCGGTTAATTGATGGTAGCTTTCCAATTAACTATATAGTTTCATTTATTTAGATAGAGAATAAAATCTTGCATGCTTGCGAGATAGTAGTTGACTCAAGGTGATTTTAGGGTTCCCTACACCTTTGATGTCTATAAATAAGAGCATTCAGCTCATTTGTAAATAAATTTTGTGCGCGATAGCAATATATGTTGAGCCTACCTTGCCTGTAATGTTGTTATTTTGTATATGTTCATAAGTGATTACTATATTAATGAATAGCTGTGGCACCTTGCCTTCATGTTATTACTATGGTGTTTGTTCAAATCTTAGTTAAAGGGGGTTGCTAGTTTGATCGTTTATTGTATGCGTGTTTCGCCTATACAATTTTATGTCCTAGTTGCTTACGTTATGTTATGTTAATAATAAGCCTATTCAGATGAGCAAATTTACGTGCCACCTTGCCTTCACATTGCAAATATGTACTTAAAGCTTATCATTTGATGTGTGTGTCAATAAACCTATTCAGCCAAACAAATAGTTGAGCCACCTTGTCCTCATGTTGTGAAGTTGTACTCAGTTTATCAGTTATTTGTTTGTTTCTAATAAACTTCTTCCCAGCCAAGCAAATAGTTGTGCCACCTTGCCTTCACATTGTGGATCTGTACCTAAAGTTTATCGTATAATCACAATCCTGCTCATTTTCCTCATGCTCTGTTTTCTTGAGGAGATTGGATAGTTTAAAGCTTTAGTTTTTAGTTGTAGTTAAGACCTGCGAAACCAAAGAAAATCCTTAACTGCAACGTCCTTGGTTTTCTTAACCTTGTGCCTCTTCCAGCTGAGTCAAAAAGATAGGATTTAGATATTTTACTTTTAGAACACATATCAGCAAAAGAGGGAGTTTCCCCTCCTAATTTGAAGAGCAGTCATCGCGTATTGTGCATAGATGTATGTACCAACTCGCACTCCAGAGGTGCTAATTGTTACGCCAACAGTTTTTTGTTGTCGATCATGGGGCATAAGGCAAGAAAACTTCAAGAAAAGCTAGACGCTTTTATTTCACGGGAATGACACTCTAGCATCCGATTGCATGATCCACATAGAAGCAATGGATGATAACAACAATGATGTTGGCAGGAGACGTCCACCCCCAGTACCTTGGGGTAATAACATTGGACCTTTGGCTTTTCAAGTAAATCATGACTTACCTAAAGGGTCAAGGAAGCGCTTTCCTCGGTTTCACGGTGATGGAACTCAACACTCGGAGGAACATTTTTCTGCGTTCACAACGGCTTGCGTTGTCTTGCACGTGGTACATGAAGACATCGCGGTGCGTCTCTTTGTCGAGACTCTTGCGGGAAATGTTGCAAACTGGTTCAATCACCTAGCGCCAAGCAGTATCACAAGCTAGGCAACTATGACTGAGAAGTTTTTGGCAAGATTCAATCCTTCTAAAGATAGTCACCTATTGTTCGCCGAGCTTACAAATTCAAAGATGGAGCACAACAAACACATGAGGGATTTTGTAGCAAGATTTAATCATCTTGTTACAAGAATTTCTTCTACACTCGATCCATCACCGGAGTTTCTGATAAGTTGTTTCATAAATGCTCTTCCATCAAAGATAGCCTTCTTCCTCAAGATGGCCAAAGCGACAAAGTTGAAGAGTGCGCAGGAACACGCCATCAAGTTGGAGGACAATATGATCACTTTCGGCTTGATGAAGACAGATTCTATGAGATCTCCAGTTCAACAACCGTACCAGCCAAAGAGAGACAATCTTCAGCCACGGTTGCCAACATCTCCATTAAGACCAATGATTGAAGTTGCACAACATGTAGTATTTTGTTGTTTCCATGACACCGATGCACACACCAAATGCACATGTCCGAAGAATCTGAGAATGATCCAAATCATGGGATACAATGAAGCTACTCCTACTTCTAGTTCTATACCAACACCAAATTCGAAGGTTGTTTTTCCACAAACGGACAACTTTGATGGCAACTCTGTTGCGGGATACTTTGATAAAGAACCCATAAGTCAAGAACAAGAACAAGAATATCGTCAGTACGCTCCTGCGATGAATCATGAAAGTGTTTCAACACTTGTGTTCACACGTGCTCAACATTTCAAGACACAAAAAGAAGGCGAAAATCAAACAAAAAGGGTAAATAAGTGCTTCCCACTTCTAAACTCAAATTTTCACATGAGATTACTATGCCAGTTGCTCAAGAGACGTCTTCAACAAATTTTGACATCGTAGCTTCCTTGATGAAGACCAAGGTACAAATCTCCCAACTGGAATATCTTCACGACCATCTAGAACAACTAGATCAGATTCTCAAAGTTGTAAAGAAGCAGGTTGCGCTCAAGTCATCTGTTCCAACAAAAGCAAAGCCTGAAACAGGTCCTAGTAATTGTGTCTCTGTCAGAAATAGAAATTGAAGACCAGAACATTGCTTGTTCTAAGAAGAGATCGGCAGAGGATACGAAGTCATGGACAATTCAATTCAATGGAGGTTGTTTAAATACAATTTCAAAATCAGGGGAATTGATCATCTCCCTGAAGGACAGTTGCACCCATTCGTGCAATTGGAATTCATTGAAGTTGAGAAAGAGGCACTTTTGTTAGGCCTCAAAGATATCAAAGACATGGGAATCAAACTCTTATGTGTTAAAGGTGATATAGAGTTGATCAACGAGCCGGTCAAAGGGTATTCTCAGGTCAGAAAAGATCACCTACGGCATTACAGAAATTGAGTTTCGAACTCGATCGATTGGTTTGAAGAAATCAACATCCTGAGGATGGATGATAGCAGAACTAATCTTTGAGGTATCGTTTTTCCCAGTTGCACCATATTCTGACTTTTGTCAGAGTATTTTTGCATGGATATGCGAATACCTGGGAATCTTCATTCCAGAAGGATTGTCTCTTGGAATGCCCATTAGAAGAGAAGTAAAGCCTTTCAGGCAGAAACGACATTGGTGGAAGGCTCTTCCTGCTGCCATGCAGCGGACAATATCCAAAGCACTTCATCTCTTCAAGGTGGAGTAATTTTCTTTTAGAAGTAATTTATTTATTCTTTTTCATTATGTGGTAATGTGTTTCCCCGTTCCGTGAAATTATGTCGTGTTTTAGGTGATTAGGAAAAGTCCAAGTATTAAGTGATTAGGAAGAAAGTCCTAACTCCAATGCCCAATTGTTAAGTCACTAGTCTACAAAAACTCTGAGATTCCTGGATTCTCCTATGTCATAGGTATCCGACATGGTCACCAGACGAAGCCTAATGTTGTACCCAAACCAAATTTTTTGCTTCATTGAGGCATTTTGCTTAAAATGGTCTAAACCTTGTAAAAATGATGTCAAAACATAATTTTTGGGCAAATCAAGTATGGGCTTTGAGTCAATGTGATGTAAGGAAGATACTGGCAAATTTTGAAAAAAAATGAAAATTAGGGTTTCAGGACCCCTACTTTTAGGTTAGAAACCCTAAAAATTGAAACTTGTCAAAATTAGCTGAAATTTGTTTTGATTGGCTTATTTTGCTTCACGATCACAATGGTGAAGTCAAATTCAGTTAAAACTCGATTTAAGTCTGGTGGGTAGTTTTTGTTTTTTCAAGTGAAAAGTTAGGATCTCTGAGGTCAACAATGACAGATGGCCAGGTACCAGGTGTCGAAATCTAAGCCTAAAGTGCTCCGATGAAGTTTTTATGGCGAGATATGTCTGAATTGATGCGTCATCTCAGAGGGGATTTTCGTCGAGTTGAAAATGTCAGAATTTTTTCTAACTCTGGAGCAAAAGTGCACACCTGTTGACCAGGGGTGCCCTTGATTTTGGAGGTCCAGATCAACTTTTTGAGTTTTGTCACTTCCAAAATGCCTTCTCTAGAATCTTGCCTACTTCGCGATGAGCCTATCAGCCAATCCAACAGATATGTCTAGCACCCGAAACTGAAGATTGAACGTGAAATGAGGGAGATGAAAAAATGACTCAACACTGGGTTGAAAAGCGCACCTCAGCTAGGGGCGCCCATCTTTTTGAAGCACCAGATGAAGTTTTCTGATGAAGTCACACCAAGGATGTTTGTCTCAGACTTGATCTGGCTTTGCAACGCATCCGTCAGCGAGTGAATCTGAGTTGCTGAGCTGCCAATATCAGGAGTCAAACATAGGGTTTTAGTCCTATTCAAAAATGGCAAAAGCGCCCTTGGAGGCCAAGGGTGCCCAAGGTTTTGGAGCTTCAAACTTAGTTTGTTTGGTGATTTCAGATGCTCGCCCTATCTATGTTGCTTCCAGCTTTCCGTTGATGTCTCAGCTAGGTCAAAGGATGTGTCAGTAGCCTACAGCCGAAAGTTTAGTGGTTTTTAGCTAGTTTGAAAAATGTCCCAAGTCTGGGAGGAAAAGCGCCCCTGGAGGCCAAGGGCGCCCATGTTTTTCAGCTGACAAACGATGTTTTTACGAGAAGTGCTCTCTAGGAACTCTTGTTCAGAATCCAGCCAGCTCCGTAGTGAGCCTGTCAACAAGTTATGGAGTTTTGTCGAACACCGGGTAACACGAAACAAAGTAAGGTCAAAATCACTTTGAAAATGATGAAAATGCATTTGGAAAATTTTCCAAGTCTAAGGTCAAAAGTGCCCCTGAAGGCCAGGCACGCCCTACTTTTTGAGGCTTCAGATGATGGAATTAGGGTTTGCCACCTCAAGGAGACTTTTGTCAGATTTGATACTGCTCTTCAATGAAATTGTCAGCCAGTTAATCTGACATGTTAGTCAATCAAAATCAGTGATTGAACGTGAGCTCCAGTGATGTTTTCAAATCCAAATTTTCAAGAAATTGGTTGTCTGGAAAGAGGCGCCTAAAGTCAAAGGTTGACTTTTTGAACTCAAGAGAAGTGGTGCCCTTTAAAGGTGGAGACAGTTAACTGAAATTAGCTCTTCAGTTCAACTCTTTTCAAATCGACTTCTTCTTCACTTGTTTCTACTTGTAACTGGATGAGATCTTTTTGCATGCGCCTGTTGACTAAAGTGTTGAAGGTGGCACCCTAATTAGGGCATGTTTTTCATTTAGTTAACTGTTTTGATGCCCAATCACAAGCTAGGCGTGTGTTTTGAAGGTCCAATCAAAAGACAAGCACCATTTCCAAGACTTTGCATGCATTTATGACGCCTTTGAGGGTTTATTTTTATTTATTAAGGTTATGGCATCCATTATTTTTCATTATGAGAGAGATAAAACATGCCTTTCTTGAGCAAATTATGATCTGAAGGTGCTACAAGTGTCAAAATTCAGCGTTCTTCGTAACTACAAATTCAAAATATTCAGAGGAACAATATTACAGACTTAATTTTTCATTTGCATGCAGGTTACTTCGAATCTATTTCAAGCATAGGCGAATTTCTACAGAAGAAGAGACAAAAACAAAAACTTCTATCTTTTGTCTTAATTTCTTCTATTCTCAACTTAGGTATTATTCGCATGTCAAAGAAAACAGCAAAATTTTCAGAAATAGAGGATCTACGTTCATATATTTCAGCATCAACAACAAAACCCATGTCTTAGATTTTTTTCGAGAAAATTGTCTCGCTGCCTCTATTCTGGAGTATTGTGTTTTTTTAAAGAAATCTTTTTGCATGTGGGCCTAAAACTCATTTTTTCCAAAATCTGATCAATCTGGGTCAACTTAAAAATCCATTCCCCACAAAACCCATGTTTCAGATTTTCTAGGAAAATATTGCCCCGGAGCCCTACAGCCACTACAATTCTCAACTAAAAACCTTTTGCATGCAGGCCTAAAACTCAATTTTTCATAAAACAAAGGATCTGGGTCTTTTCAGCTCACCAGCGCCTACAATACCCATATGCCAATTTTTCTCGCGAAAAATCTTCTCAGGAACCCCTAACTGCCAATTCAATTCTCGACTAAAAACCCTTTGCATGCCTTGCTAAAAGGCATTTTTTTGAATTTCCGACATTGTGGGTTTGCTTAGAATCATTTTTTGCACAAAACCCACATCTCATAATTTTTCGTGAAAATTCTCCCTCAATTGGGTATTTTTAGCCTCATCGAGAGCTATTTTAGCTTTTCAAAAACGTTGTCAGAACATAGTCATGTTTACAGTCAACATGCGATTTTTTTAGAATGTAGTTCACTCAAACTGAATTCAAGATCAAATTGGTCTTAATTCACAATTTCATAAGAAAAGTTGACACAATTTTGCATCAAGCGCATCCGGAGGGTTGATTTGGACAATTTGATAGGCATAGTCACTCAAAGTCCACATGGTTTCATACCTCGTATAGTTGATAGCCTTCCCAGGCCAATTTAGAGGGTTCATACCATTGGAATTTTGCGTGCGGCGAGTTCGTGTGCATTTCTCACAACCAGAGTGTTTGCGGTCAAACTTCATAGTTTCGTCATGCAACACTTTTCCATGAGAATTGAGAAAATCGTCAGAGGCATAAAGCTGTAGAAGCAAGAGGAGGCGAAAGGCAATTTCACCTACGGAGCCGCCTGAGGTGATTTCTTCACTGCCTTCTACATCATGGTCAAAACCCCGAGTAAAGCAAAGGAGCAATCCGATTGAAGGTGCTAGAGAATCTCTACAAGGATAGTTGCGCTCAAAGAGGATGTTGTTGAAGCTCTCAGACTTATCAGCGAGTTCATCACTCAGATCCCATGTCATTATTGGCATGAGGATGGTACATGCGTTGAGTTAGAGGCAGTTCAAGCTAAGTTCGAAGAATTGATTCATGATAACCTAGGTGGAGATCCTAAGGCGTCTAAGTTGGATGAGCTCTCAACGATGACTGCCAGTTTCAGGAAGGCGACTGCAGAGGTCAGAGACAATCAAAGGGTGATGAATGACAGAGAGAAGGAGTTGGACAGGCAGTTCATCATCATGGATAACGTCAAAATGCCAGATGATGATACGATCGACAAATTCCTGGATGAGGTGATAAACAGAGAAGGCTTGTAAAAGACAGTCAGTTGGATCCTGCGGTTATTTACAAGGATGAGTCAGAAGCAGCAGTTAACTCAACGTCATTTCTCGATTTTTCATTGTTGATATCATACACACCTATCTCATTCTTGGAGATATCTTCACAGGAGGACGAACTTTCAGTTAGTGCCAGTTGACTGATGTTATTTATCAGTTAGCTTTCTTTTCAATAAGGACGTGCATGTTGCACATGTCTAGTTAGTCTTGTTTGTATCGATTAACTAATGGTAGCTTTCCAGTTAACTGTATAGTTTCATTTATTTAGACTTAGAGAATAAAATCTCCCATGCTTGCGAGACAGTAGTTGACTCAAGGTGATTTTAGGGTTCCCTACACCTTTGATGTCTATAAATAAGAGCATTCAGCTCATTTGTAAATAACTTTTGTGCGCGATAGCAACATATGTTGAGCCTACCTTGCATGTAATATTGTTATTTTGTATCTATTCATAAGTGATTACTATATTAATGAATAGTTGTGCCACCTTGCCTTCATGTTATTACTACAGTGTTTGTTCAAATCTTAGTTAAATGGGGTTGCTAGTTTGATCATTTATTGTATGCGTGTTTCGCCTATGCAATTTGTTGTCCTAGTTGCTTACCTTATGTTATGTTAATAATAAGCCTATTGAGATGATCAAATTGGCATGCCACCTTGCCTTCACGTTGCAAATATGTACTTAAATCTTATCGTTTGATGTGTGTGTCAATAAACCTATTCAGCCAAGCAAATATTAGAGCCACCTTGCCCTCATGTTGTGAAGTTGTACTCAGTTTATCAGTTATTTGTTTGTTTCTAATAAACTTCTTCCCAACCAAGCAAATAGTTGTGCCACCTTGCCTTCACATTGTGGATTTGTACCTGAAGTTTATCGTATAATCACATTCATGTTCCTTTTCCTCATGCTCTGTTTTCTCGAGGAGATTGGATAGTTTAAAGCTTTAGTTTTTAGTTCTAGTTAAGACCTACAAAACTAGAGAAAATCCTTAGTCGCAACGTCCTTGGTTTGCCTCTTCCAGCTGAGTCAAAAAGATAGGATTTAGATATTTTACTTTTAGAATGCATATCAGCAGAAGAGGGAGCTTCCCCTCTTAATTTTAAGAGCAGTCATCACGTACTGTGCATAGTTGTCTATACCAACTCGCACTCCAGAGGTGCTAATTGTTATGCCAACAGTTTTCTGGCGCCCATCGTGGGGCACGAGGCAAGAAGAGAATTAAATCCTTTCAGGTAGAAATAACATCAATTGGAGGCTCTTCCTATTGTCATGCAGCGAACAATATCCAAAGCACTTCACCTCTTCAAGGATGGAGTAATTTTCTTTTAGGATTAATTGATTTATGCTTTTTCGTTATGTAGAAATGTGTTTCCCAGTTTCGTGAAGTTATGTCGTATTTTAGGTGATTTAGGTAGTCTTGTTTTAGGTGATTAGGAAGAAAGTCCTAACTCCAATGCCCAATTGTTAAGTCACTAATCTAGAAAAACTCAAAGATTCTCGGATTCTCCTATGTCGTAGGTATCCGACATGGTCACCAGACGATGCCTAATGTTATACCCAAACCAATTTTTTTGCTTCATCAAGGCATTTTGATTAAAATGGTCTAAACCTTGTAAAACTGATGTCAAAACATAGTTTTTGGGAAAATCAAGTATGGTCTTTGAGTCAGTGTCATGTCAGGAAGATACTGGAAAATTTTGAAAAAAAATGAAAATTAGGGTTTCTAGACCCCTATTTTTAGGTCAAAAACCCTAAAAATTGAAACTTGTTAGAATTGGCTGAAATTTGTTTTGATTGGCTTATTTTGCTTCACAATCACAACGGTGAAGTCAGATTTGGTTAAAAATCAGTTTAAGTCTAGTGGGTAGTTTTCATTTACTAGGATCAGCTTGGAAGTTGTAGAGTAAAGAGGGTACTTGCATCAAACTACATAGAGGGAAAAGAAAAGCGGAAAAACTAAGATTGAAGACCTAGACTGACTCTCTAACTCCTGATGAGAAAGAAGAGCGCAAAGCCTCTTATTTATAGGCTCGGATTTGAAACTCTTATCAAATGAGTCTAGAAATCCGTCCATACAATGAAGACACGCAGAAAGATAAGGAATCTTTCAACAAACGAGTGAGGGACCTGCGGACTCGAAATGCGGTTTCTTTATAGCCGAAAGAAAATACGACAGAGCATCTTTGATCACGAGGAGCATGACTCGTTCCGACTTTTTCGTAGTGGGATTACGGATTTGATCACAAGTTGTCTTCTCGTCTTCACTTTATCGTAGTGGAGTTACGGATTTATTCACGAGTGGTCATCTCGTCAATGTGACTCGTTGGATGAGTCATAGTAGTCTACATCAGATGAGTTGTCTTCTGGTTGAGCATTTGGAATATCTTCATTTGTTTTGATTTCATTATGCCAATAAATGTAGGTGGTTGTTTGGAGAATATTTCCATTACCGAATACTTGATTATCGAGTTGAACCCACCAAGGAAACTTATTTCTGGCAAGATGTTGAATACGTGTTCCGGCAGATTCGGTGCAGTAGAAACCACGAGGACCAATGAGGTCGAGGACCCGTTCTAGAGGATAAGCGGCAAATTCAGGGTAGATATCATATCGTCTGTTTGAGGGTTGCCAAAACTGTTGATCTAATTCAAACTGGAAGAGTTTGCCATGATGATGAAGTGGATGCAGATGATATGTTTCATGAAGTAGGGACTTGAAACATTGGTAGATATAAGCAGCCTGAGTGTTATCAAAAAACATAGGAGAATATAGAATTTTGTAGCAAATAGGGGCATGACAACAAAGAGTTGCAATTTATGTTTCTGTAGGTGCTCTGTAAAAGTTGAATCTTGGGAGTATCATAGGAGGTAATAGCTCTACAAGTCCTTCTTGAATGAGTACGAAGGAGGCATCTGGTTCTGATTGTTGATCGAGATCTTGATACACCTGAGTTATGGTTTGATCTACAGGAATAGGCGATGCAATATCAGTAGAACAAGAACTAATGATACGACAAGGATATACCTTTGTTTCATCAAATCCCTCCCGGCTGAGAAAATCACCAAGCAAATTCTGAGTGCCCAAAATGTGTTGATGATCATAAGTAAAGGTAGCAAGGAATTGAGCCCATCGTAAGAGATGGCCAGAGGCAACTGAATTGGAATGATCACGCTTGAAGAAACCATTGAAATGTTAGAGATCTATGCGAAGAAGAAATCTTTTGTTGCAGATAAACATTTGAAAATGTTTGAAGCTATTGACAACGGCAAGAATTTCTTTATGAGTGTTGTGATAATTGAGTTGTGCATTCTGGAAAGAACCAGAGGCATGTCTGACTATAACTTCTTGACCAGTAGAAGTTTTCTTGAGAAGAATACCAAACCAATGAAGATTGTTGGCATCTGTTTGAACAATCTTTGCAGCTGAAGTTGGCAATGATATTAGAGGAAGTGTGGAACACTTATCTTTAATACGCTTGATTAGCTGATCATGAATAGAAGTCCATGGAGGTGGATCTTTACAAAGCAACTTGTTGAGTTCGGTTCTGTCAGCAGCAAGATTAGCATAAAATCCAGAGACATAATTAACAAGAACAAGAAATCTTTGAAGTTCTTTAGTGTTGGTAACCGGTAGGTCGGAAAGTTTCTGAAGAATATGATGTTGTGCTTCCATTTGTCCTTTGGGAAGTAACTCTGATAAATATAAGACTGGTTTTACCGATTTGTGATTTACTGGGATTAAGAACAATACCATGTTCTTGACAGATATCTTTGAAGATCATGAGATGTTTTAGATGTGATTCAGGATTCTGACTAAAGATCAGAATATCATCAATATATGTTATGAGAAAAGTAGAATACTTTCGGAAAACTGAATCCATCTGGTGCTGAAAAATTGAAGGAGTTGTCTTTATCCCGAATGGAAGAACATTCCATTCATAAAATCCTTGAGGTACAGAAAATGTTGTTTTGTACCTATCTGGCTGGTGAATTCCAATTTTCCAAAATCCTTTGGTGAGATCAAATTTGGAATATAAGTGAGAGCCTTGAATAGATTTCCATATATGATCCTTTGAAGGTAAAGGATACTGGTTGTCTTCTAAACAGGTGTTTAGAGGTTTGTAGTTAACTACAAGACGCTTTTCGGGAAAAATATTTCCAAGTTCATCTTTCTTTGAAACATACATTGCATGACAGTGAAAAGGGGACACAAAAGTCTTGATAAGCTGTAATTGGAGTAGTTTCTTGATGTCTTCTTGACAGAGAACCTGTTCATCGGGATTGAGCTTGAAGTAATTGGCTTTGAATTGAGGTGTCATTCCCATTTTTAAAGGAAGAAAACAAACATTTTCTTTTATGGGAAGGCAAAAGTTCTTTAGACATTATCGAAGAAAAGCTTTCTTGGATATGCTATAACTGAGGAGTAGCTTTAAGAACTTGTTTGGCAAGCCAAATTAAATTATCTTTCTTGACTGGTTCAAGGATTATCTGAGTAGTGACTACTTTTTCTTCATAGAGACAAGGGAAACTTTGATCTTTGAATTTGAAAGTATTTTTACTTAATTCTAAAGGTTCCCATTCAGCTATGGTTCGACTTCCTATAAGACCATCATATCCATCTAATTCATAATGAACAAATTTTACTTCTGAAATAGTCTTATCAGGGAAACGAACTGGAGCAATACAAATATGTTTAGAATCATGAGATCCATAACCAAACTTGATAGTGGTATTGGTTGTTGTCCATTTGTCTTTTGGAAAGCAATTGAATCTTGCAATATTAAGACCTGTGCCAGTATCAATAAGCAGATGGAGCTTATATGGAGCAAATTCTGGAAATGCTATTGGAAGAGTAATACCTGGGCATGAAGATTTGGTCTTGACCATTTTGCAGTGTGAGGAAGATAACCATGTGGTGTCTTCAGAACATAGTAAAGGCTCATCATCTTCTGGATACTGTAAGTATGAAGATGGAGAAACTGCATATGCGTCATCAATGGACAAATTCTGGAGAAGAGCTTGATTCTTTATCTGAGATTTGTGTTGAGCAATCTGTCGGAGATTCTGCTGATACAAAGGAGGATTACTTCTTGTGGCTATGTACTGAATTTTTTTGACTGAGAGTTGTATCTGGTTGTTCAGTGATATAATTATCAAGTTTGAGGGAACTTAATTGGAGATCTTGTGTTTCTTCTTCTTGAAGTGCAGAATATTCTGCAGTTGCTTTATCAATCACTTGAGATAGTGTACGGAGACGAGCATGTCGCCATAATCTTTGAGAAGTATGACCAAGATTTGTCATTAGCTGAGAAGTTGTTTTGGTAACAACTATTGTAGAAGATTGAGGATCATTAGCTTCAATAATGGAGTATTCTTATTCTGGAGCTGCTTGATCTGACTTTTGATCTTGCGCCAAGTACCTTGAGTGTTATAAGGAGATTGCAAAGAATATTCAAGACCTTTGATCTGAGAATCAATAGCACTTAATTGAGATGCTTCTTTGCTTATCTGAGAAGTAGACATCATTCTACAGATAAATACTTGAGGTTCTTCATTAGCTGAAAGATAAGATTCATCTGAGAGACTAGAATTTGAAGAAGAAGAAGAAGAAGAAGAATCTGAGGATTCATCTTCGGCTGAGAAGTTTGATACATCAGGAATGTCATCATCTTATGTGGGATAATCATCAATAAAATCCCAGTTTTCTTCAAAATCTTCTGGAGGAGCAAATGCTTCTTGCATAGCTCTGACTTTGTTCTTACCTTTATCTTTATCTTTATCAGGACATTGATTTGCATAGTGAGGACCTTTGCAAATATAACAAGTAGGTTTCCACTTAGGATTCTGTCTTTGTTTGTTATGAAACTTGTGACGGAAAAATCCTTTCTTGAACTTCCTTTTTCTGTGACTTTTGGATGAATACCTTCTTGGGGTATCCAAAGCACTTATGCTTTCCTTTTCTATGGTAGTGTTGTTTTATGTGCTTATGATGATGTGATCTTCTACTATTGGTTTATTTTTTGTGGCATCCATATGAACTCTGAAATTTATTACAAACATATTTTGGAATAAGAGGCCTTATTCTCTCGAGTTCTATCCCTTTTGTGTCCTTCACAGATTTCATCATTTATCTCATCAATGTAATTGACAAGTTGAGGAAAAGAGACTTCTTCTAGTTCAAGATTATTGTCTTTGAGACTTTGTTGAACTTGTTGAAGATAGTAACTTCCAAGTTTCTTAAAAGATCTGATGAAAGTATGATACATGGTAATAAGTTGATTACCAGTATGTGGTCCACTCTAGTAGAAGTTGACATATTGTTCATCACAATATTCTTTAAACTGTGTGAGATCACAACATTTATTTCTAATAAAATTATTAGAAGCAATGCGTTTAATAGCATGTGTATTTCCCACAAACATAATAATCATCTGTTTACAAACAAAATCTATTCCTCTTGTGATAACTTTTGTTCTGAAATCTTCTTCTAATTCCTCCCAAGCTTTACGAGCAATACCTGTAAAACAATTGATTGCCTGGAGAATTATCTGAGTTGGATCAGCATTTTGAGTTGTATTGATGGCATTTGTAACCCAAGCTCGAAGAGCTTCAATACTGCAGAGATTCAAAATAGGATCTTGGGTATCAAAATTAGACCATGGAGGAGTTCCAGATTTCAAAGTCTGAAGGTTGGAATATAATTCCTTTAATGGTGTAGGGTTGATTTTGGCCATATTAACTCTTTCAACTTCAAGTTGAAAGGAAGACGTTGATGCTGCAATAGGAATAGATTTGGATTGCTGACCAGGGGCAAGTTCTACTTGAGATGGTGTTACTTGAGCTGGTGTCTGAATAGTTGGAATTGGTAATGCAAAGGTTTGATCTTCAAAAAGGAGCTTATTAAAAGCGGTATTGGTTGGAGCAAAATTCCTATATGGAGTAGGTGCGATTGAAGGTACTAGATCAAGAATCTTTTGTTCAACCTGAGCAATATTAGCTTTGAGATCTACTACCTGAGTTTGAATTAAACTCTGCATTTCTTGATGATACCTATTGGTATTTGAATCAGTATCTCTAACTATCTTGTGGACATTAGCAATAGAGGTTGACAAGTTATCAGAAAGATTGGTAACATTGTTCAATTTGGTTGTATTGGTAGCTTGAATAGTCTGAATAGACTGAAGGGTTTGCTACGCGGTTTGCAAAGTACTAGATGCTTTTTGTAGAGTACTATTGGCTGATAGCAAGGTTTGGTTTGCTTGATGTTGTGCTGGCCACGATGCTTCTGCAGAGAGCTTAAATGCTTCATAATCAATGCGGAGTTGTTTATAGGTTTCATTAATGACTAAAATATCAGCTAACTTGGCTTCAACTACGGTAAGTTTAGCAAGGGTTTCATGAGCAATAGAATGCTGGGACAGTCTAAAAGTTGTGTTTTGAACTTCAGCGAGCTGTGCTTGATGGCATGCGTCAATAGAAAGCAATAATTTTTTGCGCATACAAAGATTTGTCCAATTAAGTAATTTTGAATTACTTGGAATTGGAGGTCCAGCAATAGGAGTAACATGTTGTGCCCAATAGGTGATTTTGTATTGACCAATGGGATCAATATCTAAAAAATCTTCAAAACGAGGTAGGATACCTGAGTGAACACAAGAACCAAGATTGGTTGTCTCTTCGATATCTTCCTCTTGGGAGATCGGTTGTAATGGAAAAGAAGTATTATGCTCAAACATAGGTCTGCAAGGGTATGTCCCAAATTTAGAAGGAAGCTTGTTTCGAAGAGCTTTTACTGGTGCTGGAGCTGGTAAAGGATTAGGATTTCCCCAAAAACTAGAAGTTGATTGAAAAATTGGTTTGGAAGAAGATACAGGCGTATAATCTTCAAATCTAAAACTTACTAGTAATGGAGTTTTTACCTTCCTTATGCATGGCTCAAAATCTAATGAGAATTTTCTTTGCAAATGAACTTGAGAATAATCCTTTTGAGGATTGATTCCAAATAGGAAATCTGGTGTATGGAATTTTGGAACGGATTTGTGTTCCGGATTGCCTTTTGAAATGGAAGCCATAAAACAGGGTATAGCTGGGCTAGGAGGTGTTGGAGGCTTCTTATAAGGAAGATTCGTAGGAGGATCTTGAGGCAAGTGAGCCTTGATATAATCCAAAGGACAATATCCATCATCATATGTATCACAACAATGATCTTTGATTTGTTCAATAGTCCACATGATTTCATCACAGTTAGGACAACTGTAATCATCATTTTCCCAATTGTAAACAAAATTTCTTCTTTTAGCAACATACTGACGATTTGCTTTGACCTTATCATATCCCCATGGACAACCTGGCTTACTGAAGGGGTTATCCTCAGAGAAAACTCGAACTGGAGTGGACTCTGGGTTGAACACAAAACTACAGGTGTCACATTTCATTAGACCATGGGCAATTTCAGAGAAATTGAGATGGTTACAGGAAATGGTTGGTGAAACTGGTGTTGGGGTTTCATTGTATTGACTAGGGTCAAATATTTTGGGAGATTGTTGTGCCTTTCTGGCTTTAGCTTGCAAACGCCTTTTATAATGATAACCTGGACATCCACATTCTGCATCATGCTTTAAAAGAGAAGATGTCGGTGCATGACAGTGTTCACCTGGAAACCAAAGATTAACTGTGGATCGATGTCGAGTTTGAGAGGGTGTTGTAATAGGACGAGCAGTAGCAAAAGAGTAATTGCGAGAAAGCAAAGGTTGCTGGGAATTTGAACTAGAGTGCTTACAACCCCATGAACTGTTTGATGGTGGTTCAAAAAAAGAGTTTCTAGAACCAAAATGTATGACTACTTTGTCACCTTCTTCTGTAATAGTTAGACCTTCTAACTGTTTTGGTTTTGTTGGTTGATGGTCAGAAAATAGATCCATTGCCCATTATGTTGGCAACTTTATGTCCTTGATACGAATATTTCTAGGAGCTTGAATTTTACTCAGGGGACCAGAACTTTTCCAGACAACACTGTACTGTTCATCATATGGAAGACCGATTCGGGGATCAGTCATGAATGGACTAGTAGTGTTAAATAAACGATATTGTAGTAGGAAACTAACAGTATGTTCAACAGAATCACTAAGCATATCAAGATTTAATGACTTGAAATCAAAGGATAGGACTTCATTGAGATTGGCATCTTTCAGAGAGACTGAAATATTTAAAAGACATTCCATGCCAATTGGTCCTACGGCCATTGTATCTGTAGCAGATCCTAAGATAGCATCTGTTTTCTTCTTATGGCGATTATCATAGAGTAGGAGAACTACTTTAATAGGAAGACCTTCTCTATAGTGACCTTCTATTCCTAATACTACATAGGAAAGATGTATATACTGGTAGGCTTTTTTGTCAGATTTAGCCATCTTAACTAATTTTGTAAGTTCACCATTGGCTAATAACTGTAAGCATTTTTTACCACCATTGGAAACTACATATTGGACTGAAGCAACTTTACATAACTGCTTAGACTTATAAAAATTCATTTTCAGAGGATTTTTCATATCAGGATATATCTCACTAGGAGCTTTAGTATTGAGCTTGAATCTAAAAGATGGATTATCAACAAGAGAAGTACCAGAAGTACTAGGAGCAGCAAAAGTTTGATCGCTATTTGTGATAAAATTAGTTAGAGGTACCTGGTTACGTTCATCCGTGTAGTCCTGAACTGATGACATATCAGATGCCATAGACTGTTCTGCTTTGTCTGCCATACTGCAAAGAAAATGATTGGTCGGTTATGCGGGAGAAACACGCTCTTCACGCTTGTAACGCCTGTCCATCAGCTAAGTCGACTTCAACGAGCTTAATCATATCCCTGATTTCAGACTCATTTTGTTGACAGTAACGAGACATAAACAAGACAAAACTAGTGTAGATAACGTATCAAAACCCAAAGAGTAACAAGAACAATTATAACCAGTACAACTGACAAGATTACACAATTCTTATAATTCAAACAAGAGTGTTGAACACTGAATATTTCTTGATAATCATTTACATCCATGTCCGAGGATCGGAACACAACTCTGATTATCAAGAATGAAGCTTTACGAGCAATGCTTGTAAAACAATTGATTGCCTGGAGAATTATCTGAGTTGGATCAGCATTTTGAGTTGTATTGATGGCATTTGTAACCCAAGCTCGAAGAGCTTCAATACTGCGGAGATTCAAAATAGGATCTCGGGTATCAAAATTAGACCATGGAGGAGTTCTAGATTTAAAAGTCTGAAGGTTGGAATATAAGTCCTTTAATGGTGTAGGGTTGATTTTGGCCATATTAACTCTTTCAACTTCAGGTTGAAAGGAAGACGTTGTTGATGTTGCGATAGGAACAAATTTGGATTGCTGACCAAGGGCAAGTTCTAACCGAGATGGTGTTACTTGAGCTAGTGTCTGGATAGTTGGAATTGGTAATGCAAAGGTTTGATCTTCAAAAAGGAGCTTATTAAAAGCGATATTGGTTGGAGAAAAATTCCTATATGGAGTAGGTGCGATTGAAGGTACTGGATCAGAAATCTTTTGTTCAACTTGAGCAATATTAGCTTTGAGATCTACTACCTAAGTTTGAATTAAACTCTGCATTTCTTGATGATACCTGTTTGTATTTGAATCAGTATCTCTAACTATCTTGTGGACATTAGCAATAGAGGTTGACAAGTTATCAGAAAGATTGGTAACATTGTTCGATTTGGTTGTATGGGTAGCTTGAATAGTCTGAATAGATTGAAGGGTTTGTTGCGCGGTTTGCAAAGTACTAGATGCTTGTTGTAGAGTACTATTGGCTGATAGCAAGGTTTGGTTTGCTTGATGTTATCTGGTGGGTAGTTTTCACTTTTTCAAGTGAAAAGTTAGGATCTTTGAGGTCAACAATGGTAGATGGCCAGGTACGAGGTGTCGAAAACTAAGTTTGAAGTGCTTCGATGAAGTTTTTATGGCGAGATATGTCTGAATTGATGCGTCATCTCGGAGGGGATTTCCAGCGAGGTAAAAATGTCAAAAAAAATTCTAACTCTAGAGCAAAAGTGCACCTGTTGACCAGGGGCGCCCTTGATTTTGGAGGTCCAGATCAACTTTCTGAGTTTTATCACTTCCAAGATGCCTTTTCTAGAATCCTACCTGCTTCATGATGAGCCTATCAGCTAGTCCAACAAATATGTCTAGCACCTGAAATTGAAGATTGAACACGAAACGAGGGAGATGAAAAAATGACTTAACATTGGGTTGAAAAGCGCGCCTCTTAGCTAGGGGTGCCCATCTTTTTGAAGCACCAGATGAAGTTTTTTTTATCAAGTGACACCTAGGATGTTTGTCTCAGACTAGATCCGGTTTCGCAACGCATCCATCAGCGAGTGAATCTGAGTTGTTGAGTTGCCATTATCAAGAGTCAAACATAGGGTTTTAGTCATGTTCAGAAATGTCCGGAAACGAAAAAAGCGCCCCTAGCCTCTAGGGGCGCCCAAGGTTTTGGAGCTTCAAACTTAGTCTATTTGGTGATTTCAGATGCTCAACCTGTCCATGTTGCTTCCAGCTTTCTGTTGCATGTCTCAATCGGGTCAAAGGATGTGTTAGAAACCTATAGCCGGAAGTTTAGTGGTTTTTAGCCAGTTTGAAAAATGGCTAAAGTTTGGGAGGAAAAGCGCCCCTAAAGGTAGGGGCGCCCATGTTTTTCAGTTGCCAAATGATTTTTTTATGAGAAGTGCACTCTAGGAGCTCTTGTTTAGAATCCAACCAGCTCCGCAGTGAGCCTGTCAACTAGTTCTAGAGTTTTGTCGAACACTGAGAAACGCGAAGTAAAGGTCAAAATCACTTTGAAAATGATGAAAATGCATTTGGAAAATTTTTGAAGTCTGAGGTTAAAAGCGCCCCTGAAGGCCAGGCGCAACCTACTTTTTGAGGCCTCAGATGATGGAATTAGGGTTTGCCACCTCAAGGAGACATTTGTCGAATTTGATCATGCTCTTCAATGAAACTGTCAGCCAGTTAATTTGACATGTCAGTCAATCAAAATCAGTGATCGATCGTGAGCTCCGGTGGCATTTTCAAATCCAAATTTTAAGAAATTGGTTGTCTAGAAAGAGGCGCCTAAAGTCAAAGGTTGACTTTTTGAACTCAAGAAAAGTGCACTTTAAAGGTGGAGACAGTTAATTGAAATTAGCTCTTCAGTTCAACTTTTTTCAAGTCGACTTCTTCTTGACTTGTTTCTACTTGTAACTAGACTAGATCTTTTTGCCTGTGCCTGTTGACTGAAGTGTTGAAGGTGGCGCCCTAATTAGGGTGTTTTTTTCATTTAGTTAACCGTTTTGATGCCCAATCACAACCTAAGCATGTGTTTTGAAGCTCCAATCAAAGGACAAGCTCCATTTCCAAGACTTTGCATGCATTTATGACGCCTTTAAGGGTTTATTTTTATTTATTAAGGCTATGGCGTCCATTATTTTTCATTGTGAGAGATAAAACACGCCTTTCTTGAGAAAATTATGATATGAAGGTGCTACAGGTGTTAGAATTCAACGTTCTTCATAGCTACAGATTTAGAATGTTCAGAGAAAGGATATTACAGACTTCATTTTTCGTTTGCATGCAGGTTACTTCAAATCTATTTCAATCATAGGAGAATTTCTATAGAAGCAGAGAAAAACAAAAACTTATATATTTTGTCTTAATTTCTTCTATTCTCGTCTTAGGTATTCTTCACATGTCAAAGAAAATGGCAAAATTTTCAGAAACAAAGGATCTGGGTTTATATATTTCATCGTCAACAGCAAAACCCATGTCTTAGATTTTTTTGAGAATTTGCCCCATTGTCTCCATTTTGGAGCACTGTGCTTTTTTCAAGAAATATCTTTGCATGTGGGCCTAAAACTCATTTTTTCCAAAATTTGATCATTTGGGTCAACTTAGAAATCCATGCCCACAAAACCCATGTTTCAGATTTTCTAGGAAAAAATTGCCCCCAGAACCCTATAGCCACTACAGTTCTCAACTAAAAACCTTTTTCATGTGGACCTAAAACTCAATTTTTCGAAAAAACGGAGGATCTTGGTCTTTTCAGCTCACCAGCACCTACAATACCCATATGCCAGTTTTTCTCACAAAAAATATTTCCGGGAACGCCTAACTACCAGTTCAGTTCTCGACTAAAAACCCTTTGCATGCCTTTGCTAAAAGACATTTTTTCGAATTTCTAACGTTGTAGGTTTGCTTAAAATCATTTTCTGGACAAAACTCACGTCTCAGAATTTTTCATGAAAATTCTCCCTCGACTAGTTGTGGGTTTGCTTAAAATCATTTTCTGCACAAAACCCACGTCTCAGAATTTTTCATGAAAATTCTCCCTGGACTAGCTATTTCTAACCTCATCGAGAGCTATTTTAGCTTTTCATAAAAGTTGTCAGAACATAGTCGTGTTTACACTCAACAGGAGGGTTTTTCATAATGCAGTTCACTCAGAATGAATTCAAGATCAAATTGGTCTTAATTCACGATTTCATAAGAAAAGTTGACACCGTTTTGCATCAAGCGCATCCAAAGGGTTGATTCAGACAATTTGATAGGCGTAGTCACTCAAATTCCACATGGTTTCATACCTCGTATAGTTGACAGACTTCCCAGGCCAGTTTAGAGGGTTGATATTGTTGGAATTTTGTGTGTGTGGCGAGTTTGTGTGCATTTCTCACAACCAAAGTGTTTGCGCTCAAACTTCATAGTTTCATCATGCAACACTTTTCCATGAGAAGAATCGAGAAAAGCGTCAGAGGCTTAAAGTTGCAAAAGCAAGAGGAGGTGAAAGGCATTCAGCTACGAAGCCGCTTGAGGTGATTTCTTCACTACCTTCTACGTCATGGTCAAAACCCCAAGTAAAGCAAAGGAGCAATCTGATTGAAGGTGCTAGAGAATCTCTACAAGGATAGTTGCACTCAAAGAGGATTTTGTTGAAGCTCTCAGACTTATCAGCGAGTTCATCACTCAGATCCCATGTCGTTATCGACATGAGGATGGTACATGTGTTGAGTTAGAACTACTGAATTCGAAGAATTGGTTCATGATAACTTAGGTGGAGATCCTGAGGCATCTAAGTTGGATGAGTTCTCAATGATGATTGCCAGTTTCAGGAAGGCAACTGCAGAGGTCAGAGATAGTTAGAGGGTAATGAAGGACAAAGAGAAGGATTTGGACAGGTAGTTCATCATTGTGGATAGCATTAGAGTGCCAGATGATGATACGATCGACAAATTCCTGGATGAGGTGATAAACAAAGAAGGCTTGTAAAAGACAACCAGTTGGATCCTGCGGTTATTTACAAGGATGAGTCAAAAGTAGCAGTTAACTCAATGTCATTTCTTGATTTTTCATTGTTGATATCATACACGCCTATCTCATTCTTGGAGATATCTTCACAGGAGGACGGACTTTCAGTTAGGGCCAGTTGATTGATGTTACTTATCAGTTAACTTTCTTTTCAATAAGGACATGCATGTTGCACATGTCCAATTAGTCTTGTTTGTATCAGTTAACTGATGGTAGCTTTCCAGTTAATTGTATAGTTTCATTTATTTAGACTTAGAGAATAAAATCTTGCATGCTTGTGAGACAGTAGTTGACTCAAGGTGATTTTAGGGTTCCCTACACCTTTGATGTCTATAAATAAGAGCATTCAACTCATTTGTAAATAACTTTTGCACGCGATAGCAATATATGTTGAGCCTACCTTGCCTCTAATATTGTTATTTTGTATATGTTCATAAGTGATTACTATATTAATGAATAGTTGTGCCACCTTGCCTTCATGTTATTACTATGTTTTTTGTTCAAATCTTAGTTAAAGGGGGTTGCTAGTTTGATCGTTTATTGTATGCGTGTTTCGCCTATACAATTTTATGTCCTAGTTGCTTACGTTATGTTATGTTAATAATAAGCCTATTCAGATGAGCAAATTTACGTGCCACCTTGCCTTCACATTGCAAATATGTACTTAAAGCTTATCATTTGATGTGTGTGTCAATAAACCTATTCAGCCAAACAAATAGTTGAGCCACCTTGTCCTCATGTTGTGAGGTTGTACTCAGTTTATCAGTTATTTGTTTGTTTCTAATAAACTTCTTCCCAGCCAAGCAAATAGTTGTGCCACCTTGCCTTCACATTGTGGATCTGTACCTAAAGTTTATCATATAATCACATTCCTGCTCTTTTTCCTCATGCTTTGTTTTCTTGAGGAGATTGGATAGTTTAAAGCTTTAGTTTTTAGTTGTAGTTAAGACCTGCGAAACCAAAGAAAATCGTTAGCTGCAACGTCCTTGGTTTTCTTAACCTTGTGCCTCTTCCAACTGAGTCAAAAAGATAGGATTTAGATATTTTACTTTTAGAATGCATATCAGCAAAAGAGGGAGCTTCCCTTCCTAATTTGAAGAGCAGTCATTGCATACTGTGCATAGATGTATGTACCAACTCGCACTCCAGAGGTGCTAATTGTTACGCCAACAGGTTCAAATGGAAATTGTGCTCTTGAATAAGAGTTGGTCTATCACGTGAATCATGCCAAAATTAAAGTCTGATAGATGGGGTGTGCAAATCAACTTTTAAAATCATGATCAAAAGGTCTTATTTGTAGTAGATAGCTTAAGTGATTTGTGGCCAATGGTAGAGGTATTTAAAAGATAAAATAGAATGCACAAATTGGGGGGCATGAGCATCAATAAATTGCACCAATTCTTAATAGTTGGTGTATTATGTGAATCATGCCCAATCAAAGTAGGGAGAAAGGTTTGTGGCATCATTTGTTCGAGGCTTTGTCATTTTTTTTATCACCCAAGCAATATTGAATGCTAGCATAAGTGGATCATGCAAGGACAAAGATGTTGTGGTGCACTTTATAGAAGACACTGCAAATATAAAGTCATGCCATGAAGTGGAGACTTGGCCAATAAAATCATACCTCAAAAAAAGATAGAGGATTGCAATGGCTTAGTCAACTCATGAAGTGATGATTTTCTTCAGTGAATCATGTCTCCCTTTTAAGTTCATAGTCATTATAAAATGGATGTGATTTTCACTAATATGTTGAGTTTACGAATTTTATCACCTCAAAATATTATTAACTTGTTTAACTTTTACCTTTCCAAAGATAAAGCAATCATGGAAAATAATGACATTTATTTTTGTATTGAAACTAAAAAATAATAAGGGTGGCATTATTGCACACTAATTTTATTAGATGTAGAAGTGAAACCCAAGGACACCTATGTACAAAGATAGCCATTATGCATTCAAAAAATCTCAAACCAAATTTGATATTGTTGTGCATGAGTAGAAAACACTCTTTTCTAATTTGTGCAACTTTCAAGAGTGATTTTGAGCACCTTAGTAAAGGGTTTCAAAAGTTTCACCTGTTGCTAAAGGATTTCCAACATCTACATTCTTACATTTTCTATGTTTTCTTCATTTGATGCTACTATTGTGCCTAATTCTTCGAAGAGGTTTCCTTTATACCAAGTTTCCTATGTAGTTTTATATCTTTTAAAAACTCAAGACATCAAAGAGGAATCATTTTCAACAAGTTTTCTATTTAGTTTTATGTCTTTCAAAAACTTAGACATAGCCTTTTCCAACAATGGAGTTACATCAATGTTTTGGAGCCAAAGACAATTTTGTCAAATACTTCACATAAAGTTGTAGATGCTCTTTTTTGACATAAAAATATGCTTAATTTGTAGATGGGAGAAAGAATAAAAATAGGAAGAGATTTGGCTACCAAATTGATGGAGAGTGGTTTGTTTCAAGCAATCTTGTTTTCAGTTACTATTTAGTCCTAGTAATTGATAATAGCATGTTCTAGGCACTATGAATCAATAAGAATGCAGATCATGTCATCAAATAATCATGTAATATGTAGCTTAGAAGCAAACGCTTTTGATTCGATGTTGGGATTGCATCGCTTTTAAGAAACTCAATAATTGATTTAGAAGAATGTGAAGAACAATATAATAATGATTTTTTGGATTGTTGTTAGGAGATTGCATGGATATGGTTGAATGAATCCAAAGGGACTTCATGGTTACCTAAGTACATGTGTGAGAATGATTTCAAAGAACTTGGTTTGATTATCATGATGTTGAACAAGTAGTCAAGGCAACAGAAAGACAAACTTCCAAAAATTGGATGTTTTATTTTATTAGCTTCATCAATGAAGGGAAGCAACATATTTAGTGGGGACATCTCATTAGCAATTGCATTCACACCCAATAGTGATTTTTTCAAAGACCAATTTTTTTCACGTAGTGTCCTATTTATTATATTCATTCGTTCAAGCGCAAGTATTCACTAGGTTAGAAAAATTTAGAGATTTGAGATTGAATGTCATGTCCTCATTTCAAAGCATGCCAGGATAGTTATTTAGTGGTAGTTTGATTGGTTTATCCAATTTCCCACTTTCACTTATGTGGTTTTAACTCCTCTCCATACAAGCTACCTTGATATCTGAGTGATTGGATCATTTTGATGGAATATTGTAGGCAACTATTGGTTGCTCATGGATATTGTAGGAAAAGGCATCAGTTGGAAGCCAAATTTCTTATACAAATTGAATTGTAAAAGTGTGCTAATGCAATTGATGCTAAAAGTATGGGTGTTAAATTTTCCAATGATAAAATTAAGTTTCATCATAAAAGTAGGTACTTTGATTCCAAATGTTTAATGGTTGAGAGGTTGGGAGTCAAATATGCCCATGCACTTGACATTGAGGATTTTTGTGTTTGTTGCATAAATAAATATGAAGCTCCTAAAAGAAAACATAATCGGATAACCTTGAAATAGTTGAGAAATTTCGGTTCAAACTAGGTACCATGGGATTTAGTTGATTCAAAAGAAGAGATTTTATCTCCTCTTTTCATCTAATCAAAGGGGAATATCCAAACTTTGTCAGTAGTTAATTGGCATGTCAAAGATAATATTTAAGAAGAGTGGATGAACAAATTCATTATGGATAGATTAAAAGGATTTCTAGAGAGGAAAGTAGCAAAGCAAATGATGATGATTCACATAGGCAAAGATCAAGGCTTCTAGATTAAGAAGTGGTTATACCTATTGTAGAAGGAGAAATCATTGGTATTAAAGAGGAGAAAATATATGAAAGTTTCAAGTAAATTCATGATAATTTGAAAACCCCCAAAATTAAAGTTAGTTGTAATAAAAAAAAGTGAAGACTCTTTCACTTATTTGGATAAGTGCTCCTCCAAATTCTCATGTAAAGATTTTGTTTCCTTCATCTAATCCTAATCAAGTTAAAAGTTGTTCCTATATTTAATGAATCTCCTATCCATATTTAGTTATTTCACCAATACAACTAGAGAAGAGGTAAAAATGATTGAAATAGAAACTACAGGGCCTGGTGCAAGTATTTTGAATGGATTCACACATCTTTGATTACAAAAAGGATAATAGAAGCTGCACAACCTCTCAACTTGATTGTCATGTCTAGTTTTCTTAAAGAGGAGAAAATGAAAAAAGATAAGAGATAAACCAGGCTAAATAAAAATTAGGAAGTGTATATCATTGTTGCAACAACTATCCCTTTATAGATAAAGGTGTTCAAGATATCCAAGTTGTTGATTTTTAAATAGTTAAGACAAATTTTGGACTAAGCACTCATCATGGAGATGTGAACATGCTAGAGTTCATCATAAGAAACATCAAATAACTTCATGAATACATAACTCATCTCCTACAACCTTCTCCAACACCAACCCTTTATGGCTCAAATTTTGGAGTCCACTTAGGATAAAAAGAGTGACTAGATCAATTGGTTTAATACGGGAAGAGCCTAGAAAATGGTTGGAAGAAATTTTTTGGCAAGGCTTGAAGACATAAGAGAATTTTAAAAAATTGATAACATATGCAAAGAAAGTTCTTTAAGAATTGTTAATATTAAAAATGTACGATGAATGTTCTTAGCAAGAAATCTAGGGAAACACAAATCGAAGTTCTCAGCCCCAAGTATTTTCTAAGTGTTGTATTTTATACCCTAGACTCAATCATATAAAGGTAAACACCATAAGTCTATATATATTGATATCCATTGTATTATTCAGATCAAAAATAGTATATTGTTATATCTTCTCCTATACTCTTGCTCAGTCCTTATCTAATCTCTATACATTTTTTCCCTCATACATTTATGTACATAATACTCCTTTATACATCTATTACTTGCATATTTCTCTCTATCTCTCTCTCTCTTACATTTTTTCATTCATATCTTCTTTTATGTGGGATGGGACATGGCCCATATATGATACCCCTAATCTAGATGATATCTTTACAATCAAGTGTTTTGTGTCAAGATGCGGTGTGTTTTACTGGTCGATGTCATCACTGTCTTATATTCCAGCTAACAAATGTCCTTCCTTCCAATGAAAATTTGTTGAAAAACTTAAGGAGGTGGATGTTCTGAAAAATCGTAAAAAAACAACACGAAAAGGTTTTTTACATGGAAGGGATGGTACTCTCTTTTCATGAAAATTCTAAACGAAGCTTCATGTATTTTCATGGAACAAAAGGATATTTTTCTAGTAGAGAAGTTAATTTTTTAATTCATTTTTATTAATTCATGTGTATGTATGTTGATGAAGAAGGAAGTATTATTGATGTGAGGAATTACATTTGATCTAGATGAGCTAGAGGGAGAATTCCAACTCTTGATCACATAAAGTTTTGTGCAAAATCGATAGGTAGTTAAGATTTATTTTTTGGCAAAGATTACACTTCAAGCAATCAAGAAAGTTTAAAGCATTAATTTCAAAGGTTGGGTTTATTCTTCAAATTTATGTTGTGCATATGGATTCAATGTGATTTTATAGAGAAATCGAGGTGGATAGGTTTCTTTAAAGTTTCCAAAAGGTTGTTTTAAAACCAAAGAATTCAAATGAAGTGACAAAGTAGCTAGTTTTTAGTTATTTGTACTAATTTGATAATCTTCTAAGATTTAAAATCTTGCATATTTTGCAAGTCACAAAGTGATAGCTAGTTTGTAACAAATATATGTAATTAAATATCTCCTTGGCCATTTTGTGGATCTTCAAGGAAACTCTTAGGAGATGGATTGTGATAGGTTTTTCTAGCTTAGGGTTTCCTCTTTCCATATTTATTGGTATGAATGTAATAACAATTTGATGAATATTGTATCATTCTAATTCATTCTTTTTAATGTTCATTTCCTTATTGCATATGGATTTTTGGAGTTTGGAGAGGGATTATTAAGCATGTTCAATCGTTTTATGTCACATCTCTATTGTTATTTTGATGTAATTTTTTGCATGGTTGATTGTGACTTTGTGGCTCATTGAATAGGCACTAGTCCTAGAAACCTTTGAACCTCCATGTACTAAAATGAAAAATATTTTTAACCAATAATTTAGGATTAGGAAGTTATTTTGTGTATATTTCATGATTTGGTATTATTCCCAAGGACACGTCTCCAATGAGCTTCAAGAATTTTTATCCATAAATAATCATGTCTTACATATTTTTATTGGCTTAATAGAGGCTATGTGTGTAGTAGGTTAGTCCTTGTCTACTGACAACCTATGGGGCTAGGCGTACATTGGCTTCTACTTCTATGTCTTTCATTTATCTATTTTGTTTGTCCTCAATTTTTTTAAGGATACCTGTAGGAATGACCTCCTAGGTCTAGTTGAGTCGAACATGAAGGAGAGATTATCCACTCTAAGAAATTGGCTTATCATCACTCGCATTTTTTTGATGATTTGATTCATCCTTCTTCAACAATGTCATATCCCTAGCCTTGAAGTGTGTTAAATCGTCTAGGAATTTGAGCAAATATTTTGAGACCCAAAAAATGGCAATATTGTCAAGGATGTAAATTTGTGTTCCCATATTAAAGATGCTACTAATTTGGTTTATTTATGTGAATTAATTTGATAGCCCATTAATTTACACCAACATAATGACATGATTTTTGAGGATAATATAACTCTAAAATCATTTGGAATATTATACAACCTAAAGTTATTTGTAGCCATCAATTTTTTCACATCGTAAGTTTTTAGTCTAGAAACTTGCATCAAAAGGAAAGTAAGGGAAGAAGGTTATTGATTGGTATTTTGAAGTTTTCAACTGTTATAATAAAAAATGGTCTCTTCGAGGTGAAGAGTGTTGACTTTGTTTAAGTCAAACCCAAAACCAAAAAATAGATTAAAAGACTTGAAAATGGAAAAAAATTAGTTACTCGATTACTAGAAAGGACAAGATGAAGCTTCAACTTGTGCAAGAGAACAAAGTACCACATGGAAAGCTAAGAACATTGGTAAGTTTTGTACTCCAAACTCTCAAAATCTATAAGTAGGAATTTCAAGTGGAGATGATGCATTTATAAATTTGAGAAATCAATATTAATATACTTATGATGACTTTGTTGGCAACATGGTGAGAACAAATAGAATTATGTAGACCTAAATTTGAGATAAGAAGGAATGATGTACTCGTTGGTAAAATAAATAGAGGTATATCCTATGATGTACACATGCATGATCTTGATATGAAAATCAAAATGTGGAAGAGAAAATTGTTCAACTATGCTCTACTTCTCCCAATGGATCACATGGGAATGAGATTGAACATGATACATGATTCCATGGTGTTGATGAACCAATGCATTTAGATGATAATCCAAGATACAAGGTTATGTACCAAGGTAAATATTTTGATGATCATGTCAAACAAGTGTAACAACAAATCCAAGCAACAAGATAATTGTACCATTCTTAAGCAACCCAATAAGGGAATGTAAATAGAGTTTGTGTCCATTTTGTTCCAGATCCATTACAACATCACCATCATGATCGACAATATGAAAATTACTTCAAGCCTTAATTCAAAAGGCATGCTCAAATATTCCCTCCTATTAGATAGTCTTTGGGAATTGAAATATATAAACAATTAATTTATTTGGTTTCCTTCATTTCCTAAATGTTATTCCAAATGAAATAAGATGAAATATACAAGGATTCTAAGGTAACAATACAATTACAAGAAAAGAGAACCTAAGGCACTTCATCAATGTCACAAATGAGTATAAAATTGAGGATGAGGATGTGATGATGAAAAGTAGGAGGTTTCTTCCACAGCGTGTCAAATTGTGATATTGCTATCAGGATTCAACTGTGTAGTTTTCGAGTCACCTCTGTGAGCATCACCCAGATGCAATGAGTGCTAAGTGGACCATTCATTATCATGAGAGATCGGTTCTTATGAACCACTACTCATGAATCATGGGTCAATGAGTTTGACTTGAAAACTACACGGTTGAATCCTGATAGCAATATCATAATGTGATGATGAAGTTATTTGTGTAGTCTTTAGAATAAAGTGCAAAATAATGGTACAAGAGCCTCCCAAACAATATTGAATCATTAGAACATACAATATGGTGTTAGAATAGATCCCAAACTTTATATACGTGAACTCACAACTATCAAGAAAGGTATAAATGAAATGGTGGTTGATTTCAATAATAAATCCATTATGACCTTGAGGAAAGTACCACCAAATATTAGACTAAATGATTCCATGTGTTTGGTCCACTAATATGATACCTTTGATGGAAAAATTAGATATTGCCTCAAAGATGAAAATCCACAAATTTTGAGGGTGGCATATGGTACAACCATAAACATTAAGAAAAATGAGAAAATCTAGAAAGAATATCAAAAAGGTGGATGTTAGGATCTCACAATTGAGTAGAGGAAATGCTAATAAACCTCTCACGATTGAAGAGAGGCTAGCTAGATTGATGGGTGTAGCTAACTAATTATCATATGAGGTAGAAAGGAATGATAAGGGGCTACAATTGATTTCAATGAGGGTCAACATCAACACAATAGGCCATATAATACTAATTGTGGTGGTTCTTATTCAAATTTTAGCCTTATCTTGGTCCATTAAAATTCCTAATCATAAGGGTTTTTATTAAAAATTATTCATTAGGGCTCTAAAAAACCCTAACCTTCATTGAAACCCTAAGACCTACTCGGAGCCGTTGTACTTTTCTTATATTTGATCGTTGACCATTCATCCCGGTTTACTAGCCCTTTAAAGTTATGTTTTTAAGGCCTTCGTCCCGTCTGTTTACTGGCCCCATTTGCTAGAAGACTGGGTGAGCCCATTGCTTTTAATATATTTTAATTACTGCTAAGACTTTTGTGCTTTATCGAGCCCCACAAGACATGCAGAATTATTTTGCATAGCCTCTTCAGTTCATGAATTATTTTCAAGTTATTATCTTTTAATTTAGTTTGCATAGCCTCTTGGGATTGGAAAACCATGAAAACTGTCTTTGATTTACTTGTCACTCTGGTTGTACTTTATGGGTGTGAAGTGTGGGGGTGCAATATGTCAAAGTGTAGTTGGAGGCAAATAGAAAGAATCCAGAAACACCTAATAACGAGTAATCTCAAAGTTAAAGCCACAGTTCCATATGAAATTCTTTAAGTTGAAGTGGGGACTTTTCCCTTGGAAGCATCAGCGATAACCCGACTGATAAGTTATTTAAAGAAGGTTGAAAACATGGATAACCACCGGTGGCCCAAAGCGGTTATGGAGGAGGCGCTAGATCGCAGAAAGATAACATGGATGAAGTAGAACAACAAGTGGTTGAACAAGTGGGACATCAAATTAAGGGAGTGTCCAAGCACCAATAGGGAAATAAAAAAGTACGTGAGAAAAATTTAGGACTGTCATGTGGCCACAACAAACCAGGCGAAAAAAAGCTTACTACATCAAAGAATTTAACCCATCAAAAAATCATGGTGAAAAAATCTATTTAGGGGTTGCCATTAAAGGGAAAGCGAGGTTGTTAGTTGCACAGCTGAGGACAGGATCGCATCATCTTAGGTGTGAGACTGGTAGGTGGAAGTTACCTAAGGAAGCTTGGGAAGAAAGAACTTGCATATTTTGTAATAAAGGTGTGATGGAGACGGAATGGCACTTCGTCATGGAATGCACAGCTTATGAAGATATTCGTAATCAATACGCAAATAGTTTGGGTGTGGAAAACATGCAGCAGTTATTTGAGGAGGACAAGATCAGGCAAACGGCCAGCCTTCTAGTCAAAATTAACAACAGGAGATCCGACTTGGAAAAGAGCATGAAAACAAATTAGGATGTTTTGTCTTGGTCCCATAGACTGTTTAGTCTCGTGGACGTCATTAAAAATCATTCATTCATTCATTCATCTATCTTCTTCCCACGAGCCTGTGAAATGTAATTTTTCTCCCTGACATAATTGACATGTATGGGCCATAAGCCAATGAAATTATAAGCTTTCTTTTCGCGTGGTAACTTAATTTTTCTAGCGAAGCCCCCTTTCATCATGCTTTGTCAACCCCCTTTTCCCTAGTAACTTAAGTTATTCATTTGTGCACGTGTTATAAAGGTTTTCTAAGTCACCCAAAGAAAGGTTCGTTGTGGGTCCCTTTTTTATCCTAGTTAATGCCAGGTGTCAGCTTGTGATTACATTGCACTAGTTATATGCATCGCAGAGCCTTTTATTCCAAAGAATTTTTTCTGTGAATGAGTGAAATGTATTTGTTTTGTGCCATAGGCATAGATTGTTCCTTTTCACGCAAACTTCAACCTTTGGAGAGTAATGTAATGTTGAGCTTGTTTTCCCCCGCACTCTTGAAATTGTACCACATATGTGTTCAAGGGTTGCAAGCGCATTTCGCTACTCTTGAGCATTTTTGCAAAGATGTTGGTATGCAAGTTAACATTAGTAAGACCAAGATCATGGTATTCTCTAAGAAGAAGAAAAAAATCAGTTCAACTTTTATTTCGAAGGGAGTATCCTAGAGGAAGTAACAGAGTATAAATACCTGGGAATTGACTTCAACAACAAGTTATGTTGGCAAACTTGCAGAAGGAAAAGAACTTTGGGAGGTTGGAGAGCATCATTTTCTCTTCAAAACAAATGCAAAGAAGCAGAGTTATGGGATTGGAAAACTATTCAAATATTGTTTGGGTTGCTAGTTATACCGGTGGTCCTTTATGGGTGTGAAATTTGGGCTAGTGGCACTTCGGACATCAAATGGGTACAAATAGAAAAAATTCAAAAGCGTTTGATAACAAGCAAATTCAAACTAAAAGCTTTGGTTCCCTATGAAATACTTCTTGCTGAAACAGGGGCAATTCCTATTGAGGCCATAGCTATGGTGAGTCTTTTGAGATATTTGAAAAAGGTTGAGCAGATGGAAACGCATCGGTGGCCAAATGTTGTTTTTAGAGGTGTCTTAGGTGAAAGAAATAAGGCATGGATGAATCAAAATTGTAAATGGATGAGAAAGTGGGACATTCACTTGAATGAGTGTTCTAATAATAGTAAGGAATTAAAGTTGTATGTGGTTGAAAAATTTCGCAAGATTATGTGGACAAGGGCGGTTGGGAGAAAGAAAAAGTATTATGTAGAAGAATTTAATCCCAACTTGGACCATCAACAGAAAGCATATATAGAGGCAAATATTTCGTGGAGGTCAAAGATTCTCATAGCACAATTGAGGACTAACTAGCATCATCTTCGGTGTGAAACGGGGAGATGGAAAAGGCCAAAAGAAGTTTGGGATGAGAGGGTTTGTATCTTCTATGCAGCAGGGCAGGTGGAAACAGAAAAGCATTTTATCCTAGATTGCAAAGCTTACAATGACATCAGAGGAAGCTACATAAGTGGGTTAATAGTAGAAAAGTTTCAAGATTTATTCAGCATGGACTAGGTGGGCAGAATGGGAGGCTCATTATCAAATTAAACGGCAGGAGAATGACACTTCACAATGCTAAAATTGTTGGGGTCACTGTCCCATAGGCTTTATTTTGGTCTCATGGACGTTAAAAGTCTTCTATTCTATCTTGTCTTATTTATTTCTAATTTTGCGTGGAGGAAAGCACTATTGGGGAAGCCCAAAATCTTTTCCTTTTGTTCCCACGAGTCCCTGATATGGTGACAGGTGTTCCGGAGATGTGCAAAAGAAAGAAAGGTCTCTCTTCACATAAGGGATTTCAAATTCCCACGATAACCATCGATCTTTATCAAATCAACAATCCATATTTAAAAATGAAGAATGACTACCATCGGTCGCGCGTTCAAGCATGTGAGGACATTAATGATGGATTTGATATGTATCTACCAAATTCTCAAGGGTAGTGGCTTAATTGTATCTACTTTCATTATTCAAGACACAAAGTGAAGACATCAGAGTGAAATTGCTACAGAATTTTGAGTGAAAAAGGGTTTTCATGGCATTTATAGGGTTTTCAGTAGAGTGACAAACCAATAAGTAAATTTGAACTATTTATGTGTAATTTCACATAAAGGGGCATAATTTTTTGGTTTCTCATATTCAAAAAGTAAATTAGGGCTCAAGAAGGGTAGATATTGTGTAGAATTTTATAAAAGTCTTCTTTGAAGTTGTAAGATTTTAAAGCCCTAGTTTTAGATATTGAAACCCTAGAAATAAAATCATGGTTGGAATGTCTAGGGGTGTGAAGAGGGGATTGGATGATGACATAATGTTTCAATTGCCTGAATCAGCCAAGAGACCTAGAAAGGCACAAGGGTGAAGAATTTTGGCCAATAGAATTATTGATAAGAATGAGAATTGTAGGGATTCCTTTATCCCAGTTCAAGGGTATGCCCTTTTCATGAACGCTTTCAAAAAGTGCTTAACAAATAGACCAATTTGTAATATATAGAGATTAGGTTTGGGAAGGTTGGTAGTGCCTAATATGTTCATCAATGTTGACCTAATCAAAGGAATTGCATAGGCCTACAACCTTGAGAAGAGAGGATTGTTCACAACAGGTGGAAAATTATTGATGTAGCTAGACAAAAGCTACATTTGCAAGGTGTTTAATTTTAAAACCTAATGCTCAATTACCTATAGAATTGGGAGCCCTAACCAGATAATATCAAAGGCATAGGGACAGTTATAGGGTAAAGTGGTTTCCATGTTTCAAGCCTAGAGGGCTTGATAGAGAATTGAAAAGGTTTGCTAGTGGAGAGCTAGATTCATTCAATTATCACATTTTTTAGGATTACTTGTGAAGATATACTTCTCACTCTGTCAAGTGTTGGGTTTGGACTCCAAGATTCAGATGTCAGTAAAACTGATGGTGCTAGATGTTGATGTCCAAAGAAGAGACGTGAACAAACCCTATGACTATGTTGGATGGATTGCAAAAGAAATTTACAAAACCTTGAGTTCAATCAAGAAAGATAGCAACGTAGTACACTTAAAGTGGTATTCTCTCATGCCCCACGCCATTTTGGTTAGTGGAGTAGACATTTGGTCCCCAAACATGCATAGTAGGGCTCTGGACGAGCAGGAAAGAGTTCTACCAATCCAAGAATGGACTTATATCTAGGATAAGGACTATGAGAAGTCCAACTATTCAATTCTTGAAGAATGTTTTGTTAAAACAGTTCTTATGAACATTGGACAGCCTATGGATTGGTGGTTTTCAAAGCAGGTAAGGAGATTTTTGAGACCAAGGGATCTTATCCCAGAAGCAAGAATAAATCACAATTGGGGTGATTAGTTTTTCGATAATGATTGCCACTGTAATTAGGATATATGGATCCCTATTAGCACCACATGTGCTTCCTAGGAGTGTGCCTAATATTTACCTTTTGGAAATCATATGGTAATTAAATGAGTTTGCTAAGACTCACTTCAAAACAATAAGAATCATGTCATCCTCCCATCTACCATTTTGTTCTCAGAATTTCAAGTCACATCCAAGGAGGGATTGGAACTGATTTTAAATAAGTTGCTTCCACACAAAATGAAAGTTGACAAGGTTAGAAGATGTGACCCAAAGTGTTTCATCAATGATTAGAAAAAAGTTTCAAATTAGCAGTGTTCTTGCATGAGCCTGCCAACATTAAAGATTTGATCAAAAACTTCTCTACATGGAAAGAGGCCACACAGAGGAGAGCACTATGGGTCAAAATTCAGATTGTTGAGAATAAGAGGAAACAAGTTGATCCTTCTTTTAAAGGGTCATTCTCATACATAAAGGACTCCATAGTTAGATCAATGACAATGCTAGATAATTTTCTAGTAGTTTGCTTTCAAATGTGCTTGCTCTAGTACCAAGTACCCCTAGTTCTTCTACTTCTCAAGGGGATGTACCACAAAGTCCTCAACAAATTACCCCCTTGTAGCAAATAAATCCTGCATTGGGACCCTTGGTTGATTATCCCATAGTCCTAGATGAGATGGTGGATGATGTAGAAATAACACAAGTGATGAATCCCCCAACTAGGGTAATAGTTGAAATACCCTTAGATGATAGGTTACTCATCAATTTTGAAACTAGAGGGCAAGTGGTGGATGACATAATGATGCAGGAGAATCCCTGGTTGTAAATCAATCATGTATCAACCAAAAATAGTTTTTTTCTTGCATTACATTAAGTAGCAGTTTCAGTATTTCATTCCATATTTTACTGAATCATTGTTTCTCAGCTCACGAAGCAAGATATAGAATTTACACATCAACATCTACCACATATATATATTTCACATCATTTATAGTTGTCTACCGAAAGTTATCACTCTTAGAATTTCATTGTATTTACCAGTCAAAGCATTTGGGGCCAACCTGGTCTAGATTCCTTAGTGCAGACCTATTCCAGATCATGTGGAGCTTAATGGGACATCATACAAGTATCTTGGGTTCATTGGGACCTATCCTGGAGATTCACAAGTTTTTTCTTTTCGCGTGGAGTTATCTTCCTATATTTTAAGGTTGACCATCATGTATGTTCATCACCGATTTTATGAACCCTTGTGGCCGATGCAAACCTTTATTAGAGCTTGAGAAACATATTTATAAGCATTTGTAATCATTTAGGAGGACATACAATCAATTATTTTTGTAGGATTAGATAGATCCATTACATCTTCGTATAAACCCTTCAAGGGCATGTAATAAGGCTTGTTAGCTAGTTGTATTGTTGAATGCCCTTGCGGCAGGTCTTTGAGCCTCGTATATTCACCCATGTGGAATGTATTGCATGTAAAATTGATAATTCAATAAGGTTTCATATTCACATATCAATTTTGTGTGTTATTTTTTTTGTGTTGACTCATAGTTGCATGGTTCAGACTGTTCCTTCTGGAACCTTCCTACCATGACTGCACCAAGTGGTATCAAAGCAATTTTTCAATTCCTAAAGGAATTCCTTGAGGTGAATAGATCGCCAACCTGAGGCAAATTTCATTTGTTTTCAACCAATCATCGATTGTGAGGCAATTGAAACCCTTGTAGTCAGATCACCGAATTGAGGTTGTTGCACCGATTTGAGGGGAGATATGCCGCCAAGGAGAGCACCTGCAATGGAAAATGTTGCTAGAAGGATGGATGAACCACTGTGTTGACTCATTGCTGCATAGTTTGGATTGTTCCTTCTGGACCTTCTTGGTTTTCCTCTTAGCCCTGGATGGATGAAATGTTGGAAATTTTGCGTGAGATGCGAGTCCGATTAGATGTTGTTGAAGAAGACTGAAGGTGAGGCCTAAACCCTAGGCAGAATGATGAAAAAAATGATGAAGCAAATCATGTTGTGAACCAATTTTCAAAACCCTTAGCAAAGAAGAAGAAGAATCAAATCATATGAATTGACAAAGTAGCTAGTTTTTAGTTATTTGTACTAATTTAATAATCTTCTAAGATTTAGAATCTTTCATATTTTACAAGTCACAAAGTGATATCTAGTTTGTAAAAAATATATGTAATTAAATATCTCCTTGGACATTTATGGATCTTCAAGGAAACTCTTAATCTAGATAGATTGTGATAGGTTTTTCTAGCTTAGGGTTTCCTCTTGCCATATTTATTGGTATGAATGTAATAACCATTTGATGAATGTTCTATTATTATAATTCATTCTTTTTAATGTTCATTTCCTTATTGCATATGGATTTTTGGAATTTGGAGAGGGGTTATTAAGATTGTTCAATTATTTTATGTCATATCTCTATTGTTATTTTGATGTAATTTTTTGCATGGTTGATTGTGAATTTGTGACCCATTGAATAGGCACTAGTCCTAGAAATAACTTATTCACCCCCCTCTCAGTTGTCTTGTGCATTCAACAATTGGTATAAGAGCAAGGTTCCTTGGAACAAAGCTTAACCACTTGAGGTAGATATGGGATGACATACAAGAAAGATATTCCTCTATTTGATGGGAATAGATTATGCATTTTGTTAGACAAGGATGGAAGGTTTTTTGGTTTATCTTGGATTTGATGTCTGAAAGTTTGTTGAGAATGGATATACTGCACTCGCAATGGTCCAAGTATTGATGATGAGATCAAGGCCTATGAAATTAATGGTAAAGCAAGGTATGCTCTCTTAAATGGTCTTGCTAATTTTAATTAGTGAAAGTTATGAAGCTGAAAACTGCTAGAGAGATTTGGGTAAAGTTAGAAAGAATTTATGAAGGAGATGATAAGGTCAAACAAGCTAAGATGTATAATCTAAATATCATGTTTGAGAACCTGGGGATGTCTGAAGATGAAAAAATTACAAACTACATGCAAAGGGTATATGAAGTTGTCAGTTCCATCAGAGGTCTTCATGGAAAACTCAAAGAACCAAAAGTGGTAAAGAAAATTCTCAAAAATCTTCCTAAATCTTATTGTCATAAAGTTTTTTCTATTGAGGAATTTGAAAATTTAAATCAATATACCACAAATCAATTGTATAGCTCTTTAACTACTTTCTAGATGAGAGAATTTGGTACAAATAGTGGTGCAAAGGTTGAGACTGATTTTAAGGTTGGAAAATCAAAGGATATTAAGGAATCAGATTAGGAGGATCTTGATGATGTGGAAAATAACTTTATAAGGAGAATGAATAAGGGTACTGGTAAGTATAGTGGTAAGTTTCCTTTCAAATGTTTTAGTTGTGGAAAGATAGGTCATTATTCTTCAAGATGTCCAAACAGAGCTTTGAATAACAAAAATAAAGAGAACAAAGGTAAGATGATTAAGAAAAGCTATTATGTTAGATAAAACACAATTATTTCTGATGATGAATCTAATTATGGAGATGATGATGATGAATGCTTTTTCATGGATTTAAAATATGAAACTAATTCCACTAACTCTAAGAGATGTATGAAGGAAAGTCCTCTTGAGATAAAGGATAAGACTGGAGGTACTTTGGTATCTGTTTTTCATGCTAGGCAGGAGAGGAACTACTAGATCATTGAAAATGGAGGCTCTAATAATATGATCGGTGAAAAGAGTAAGTTTGTTAAACTTGAAAAATATGAAGGAGGATGTGTTAGATTTCATGATGATACATCTACTAAGATATGTGGAAACGTTTCTATCAGTTTTGATGGCAAGCATAATACTGATGATGTTTGCTTTATTAAGGGTTTAAGGCATAACCTCTTGAGTGTTGGACAAATGTGTGGCAAAGGATACAATCTTATGTTTCAAGATGATGGATGTGAAATCGAAAAAGGATCTAAGACTGTGATTATTGTTGGGAAAAGGACGGATGGGAATGTTTATCAACTTAAGGGTGTTGATGGTCACTGCTTTATGACTCAGATTAATGAAAGTTGGATATGGCAGAAGAGAATGTACCACATCGATTTTGATAACCTAGTAAGAATCAGTTTAGTTCAAGTTGTGAGAGATCTATCAAGGATTACAAATCCTATCAATGTTGTCTGTAAGGATTATCAAGTTGGAAATAAAATAAGAATAAGCTTCAAAGTCAAAGAACAATCTACTAGCAGAATATTGGAATTGGTACATACATATCTTTGTGGTCATACAAGAGTAAGAAGTCTTCAAGGTGATAGATATTTCATGCTATTGATTGATGATTATTCTAGAATGACATGGGTTACTTTTCTTAATTAAAAATTAGAAGCTCTAAATAATTTTAAAACATCTAAAATTATGGTTGAGAATGAAATGGATATGAAAATAAAATTTTTGAGGTCTGACAGGGGTGGAGAGTTCAGCTCCAATGAGTTTAACATCTTTTGTGAGAATCATGGTATAAAGAGGAACTTTTCTACCCCTAGGACTCCTCAGCAAAATGGATTGGTTGAAAGAAATAATAGGACTGTTCAAGAAGTTGCAAGGACAATGATTAAAGAAAAAAATCTACCAGACATCTACTAGAGAGAAGTAATTCATACTATTATTTATATACTTAACAAAGTTCAAGAAAGAGAAAACAACACAAAGAGTCCCTATGAGCTATGGTATGGAAGGATCCCTATTGTCAATTATTTCAAAGTGTTTGGAAGAAAATGTTATATCAGGAGAGATGAAGAAAACTTAGGAAACTTTGATGTAAGACCTAATGAAGGTATTTTTTTTGGATATTCTACTATAAGCAAAGCTTACTGATGCTAAAACAAGAGATTGATAAAGATTGTTGAGAGTGCAATTGTCAAGGTTGATGAAGATTTATAGAATAATTCAGTGGTGATAGATAGATATGAATCGGATAAGTCTTCTTGCAGAGAAGAAGAAAAACCTACAAAAAAAGAAGTGCAAATTGAAGAGGAAGAAGCTCCATAAAAGACTCCTAAAAATCCTAAGTATGTGTAGAAGAATCATTTTGAAGACCAAATCATTGGAGATAAGAGAAGAGGTATATCGACAAGAAGGAAGGATGTTGAAGAATAGGTAAATCTATGTTTACTTTCTAAAGTTGAACTTAAAACAATGGTTGAGGCATGCAAAGATGAATATTGAATCAAGGCTATGGAAGAAGAACTATTGCAGATTGAGAAGAATCTAACTTGGAAACTTGTCCCAAGACCAACAAACAAAAATTTGATTGGAACTAAGTGGGTATTTAGAAACAAACTAAATGAGAATGGAGAAGTGGTAAGGAAAAAGGCAAGGCTTGTGTGTAAGGGATACTCACAAGTTGAAGGAATATATTTTGAGGGGACATTTTCTCCAATGGAAAGAACATAAGCTATCAAGATGTTTTTGGCTTTTGTAGCATACAAAATTTTCAAATTTTATCAAATGGATGTGAAGTCTTCTTTCTTGAATGGAGAATTGGAAGAAGAGGTATACATAGAACAACAAGAAGGATTTCAATTATCAGACAAACTAGATATGGTCTACAGATTGAAGAAGGCATTGTATGGATTGAAACAAGCTCCTAGAGCTTGGTATGTGAGGTTAGATAGGTACTTGATACAATAAGAATTCAATAAAGGTATTGCAAATAGAAATATTTACTTTAAAGTTGAAAAAGATTAAATTTTGATTGTGGTTGTATATGTTGATGATATAATCTTTGGAGGCAATGATGCTATGTGTAAGAATTTTGCAGAAGAAATGCAAAAAGAGTTTGAAATGTCTATGTTTAGGGAGATGAATTTATTCCTTGGACTACATATAACTTAGACAGATAAAGTTATTTTAATTTCACAATCAAAGTATGCCAAATAAAAGTTGAAGAAGTTTGGAATGGAAGATTCTAAATTGGTATGTACCCCTATGGTTACGGGTCGCAAGCTAAGAAAAAGTAATGAATCTCCTCTTGTTGATCAAAGTAAGTATAGATCAATGATTGGAGGACTTCTATAACTAATTGTTACTAGACCAAATATCATGCATTTAGTTTGTCTTGTGGCTATATTTCAAGAAGATCCTAGAGAGTCACATGTTGCAACAATGAAAAGGAGATTTAGATACTTGAATTGCACTCTAAATCATGGCTATGGTATCCAAAGGATACTGATTTCACTCTAAGAGATTATATAGATGTAGATTGGGCTAGTTGTGTAGATGATAGAAAAAGTACAAGTGATGATGCATTCATTCTTTGATGTAGATTGGTGTCATGACTAAGGAAGAAATAAGATTCAGTATCTTTATCTACTGCAAAAGAAGAGTACATTGCAGCAACATCTTGTTGCACACAAGTGTTATGGATGAAGAAAATTTTGAAGGATATCATAATGATATATGATGAACCAATTTCTATCTTTTGTGATACTAAAAGTGCTATCAATATTTCAAATAATCTAGTAATCCATTCAAGGACAAAACATATCTCAATTTGGTATCACTTTCTGAGAGAGAAGGTTGTAGAGAATGAAGTGAATCTTGAATATGTGCCTACAAAGGATTAGGTTGCTAATATATTCACTAAGGCTCTTCTTAAGGATACTTTTGAGTATCTCTAGGAGAATTTAGGGTTTATTTCCCATCATTATTTGAACTAGATGCATAAAAAGATGCATCATTCTAGTGGATTTCAAGATTCATTCTTTGGTTTGGACTGACGATTGATGGCTACCTCTCAGGAGGAGTAGGTAGTGACATTTTTGGTTGTTATAGTTCAAGAGAGTGTGTGTTGTCATCATATAGTGGTTGTTGATTAGTATAATATGGTGTGTGCTCCTAAGGGGGAGTATACTGAGCAATAAAGGAAAGACAGTTGTAGAGAAGTTGTGAGAAGGTTGATTATGTCAAAGGAGAAACATAAGTAATAGAAATATTTTGTTCTTTTGCCATTGATGTCAAAGGGGGATAATGAAGCATGTGAAAAAGATAAGTTGAAAGGGGAGATTGATTCATGTGAGAGAAAAGAGAAAATTAAATAGGTATAGAGCACAACTATTGTGGTTTTTGTTGATGGTTTTTCACATCATGTGTTTCCATCAATAACAAAGAGGGCGATTGTTGCAATTATGAGAATTTGGTGTTGTCATTGATGTCAACAAGACTGTGTTATCATTGATGAGGATAAGATTGTTTCAAGAGTATGTGTAGTTGTTGGTGTTGTCTAGGTTTTTCCATTAATGATTCTTTGATTATTTGAATTATGTTGTCATTAGTAAGCTATTAGTGTCAACCTCTAGTATTGCTTTGATAAGATTTTGTCTATGGATGTATGGTTAAGTTGCTAGGTTACAATTAGTTTTGTAGTGTTGAAGAAGTACTTAAGATGATGAGGATGTGTCTCTAGTGCTTGGTTTCCAAGTTATTTTGAGAAAATTTGATGAAAATAGGATACAGTGAGTTGCAATGTTGTTCTAGATTGCAAAGTAGTGTTCTAGTGTTGCTCTGCATTTCTTCTAGGTTGAATATCTACCTGTGAATTTTAGATATGTTGATCAGATGTGTTCATAGGTATTATATCTAGAATTTTGTATGTTGGATCACTGTTTAGAAGAAGTTGTATTCACCACTTGGTGAACTATGTATTGCAGAGGTGACTGGGAGAAGTGTTTTTTCTCCGCATTTCTCCGCAGATTGGTTTCAAGTCCTACAAATTTAAAGGTGTGTTGATAGTGTTGGTATCTTTGTTTAGTTAAATTTGTTCGAGGTTTGGCGCTTCCAAATATTTTTTGTTGAGTTACAGTGTATGGCAAAGTTGTTGAGTTATTGGGTGTGTATATTATTTAGGTTAATTTTCATACAAAGGAGTTTGTTTGATTTTAGGGTGTTTGTGGAATATTCCATGTTGTGTTCAAGTGAAATTTGTTGTCCATGAGTTTTTTTTATCAAAGGAAGTGTGTACTTAAAATTTTAATGGTGTTTACATGGGTAACGATCAGCCAGGGTTTTTACACTAAATGGGAAGGTGCTTTGGTGTTTGTGGAAGCATGGTGTGGCATGTATGAATGGATTTAGGTCCTACCTAAGGTGTGTTGTGGTCCACCTTCATTCCTTTCCACCGTGGGAATGTTTTGGTTCCAACCTAATTAGAATTTGCATGGTTGAGGTGCATAGCAAACCTTGGAGAATGGTTTCAAGGTTGAAGATGGTATAAATAAGATTTGAGTTGTTGAGGGATGATGAGATAAACAAGAGAGATGAGTATGATGTAAATTTTAGATTCGTGAGGTACAAATTTGAGAATTGAAGTACAGGATTTCATGTGTTAGATTGTTGGATGCAGTGAGTAGAAGGTGTCTATAATTCTTTAGTCAGATTGCAAAGGTGTTGGTGACATTGTGGTGGATTTTCCTATTGCATTGAGATTTTTTTATTTGTGTAACATTCTTCTCTATCTTATTTTCTACTCTGGCAGTGATCCTTTCTTTCTTCTAGGTAGTGTGACCTCTGATAGTGAGCCCTTTTGTAATCGATGATATTACTTTATATTGTGAGATAATCCTCACTATGTTTTTTCCCATCTTGGGATTCCCATGAAAATATGGTGTTCTCTTGTGTATGGTGTTGATTTTGTTTCATTTTTTGTTATTTTCTTTTCATGATACATCATTATAACAAATTAAGGCTTAATTGAATTGACGCAGATCACCCCCCCTCTCAATTTTCTTGTGCATTCAACAGGTAGATGATGGATAAATTTTGAACATATGTAATTTGAAACTTGTAAAAATTGGGATACTCCAATGGGATTATTAAGAAACAAAAGAGCATCACCATTACAGAATATGAAGAAAATGAGCATGAATATGAAGGGATAGTCAAACTCTCTATCCAATTGGTCACACTATTAGAAATATGACATGTCAAGTATTGGACCTTGATTTACAATATAAAATCCTTCTAGGACTCCCATGGATACACACTATACAATCCATCCCTTTAATCTTTCACCAATGTATCAAACTAACTTATAATGAAACCAAAGTCACCATTTATGTGGACCCCCAACCTTTCCATTATTGTCAGAACTTGGAAGAAAAATATCAAAAAATACTCCAAGTTCCTAGCGATGAATACACCTCACATTAATCACCCTATATTGATCCATCAAATTTAGCCTCATAATCCATCTAAGATAAACCCCTTCTAGATATCAAGGTCCAAGTAAAAGATAATGTTTTTAGAGATTAAGATCTTAATTTTTTTTTATGTAGCACAACTTCAATCTTCTCTTAAGATGTATGGAAAACCGTAACATATAAAAAAACCTCTTCTACTATCAAATTTAAGGCCATAATTTTATCCAAGTGTGGATAACTAAACAAAGATGTTATAGAGGAAGACATCTCCAAATGGTTGTATAGGGATGAGAAGGAACAAGAAACTCTATTTGTTGATCGAAATAGCAAGGATTTCCAAATCATCAAGAACATGGAATTCACAAGACACGGTGGCCTTTCTCTATATGAACACAGAATGATGGATCCCATTGTTCTAGAGAAATGATAAAAATATCAAGGGCTTGGGTATGGTTCATTAGATAATATTACTCCTAACAACAAGAGTACCCCTAGTGAGGTAGTTGAAGTTTCTCTTGCAATTAATACTTCTAACGATGATACTATCAAGAAATCTTCCATGTATATCACATACATATTTAGGATAGCATCAATCAATTCCATTACAACCTTATCCGCCTTCACAATCTAATGGCCTTGGAAGTTTTTACGCCAACTCATTGATTGGGACCAACAAAAAGCACCAATTTTAGACATGTTCAAAAATGTTGACACTATATATGAGTTTATGGGACTTAAAGATGGTATACCTCCTAGAGATCAGAAAGAAGGATTTGACATAGACCTTGATGTGAAAGCATAATTTGTGGGAAAATTCACATCCTTTAGTCAAAAAAGAGAAAATATGAAAATAAAAAATAAATCCCCTAGTGAAAACTACAATGTGGCTCTTGTGGATTGTGAAAATAAAAATAAAGGATGTATACAAAGGTGAAAACCTCTTTTAGGAACCTAAAGATGAAGGATTTGGCCTCCCTAGTATCTCTAAGCATCAGAAGAAATTATTCATGCTAGTAGAAGACTTAGATAAAATCAATGTTGAAAAAAATGTTACTCCTAAGATCAAATTCTATGGAACATCTTTGAAACTTGAAGAGAAATAGGACTTTACATCATTCCTAGAGGCACAAAAAATCAACTTTTCTTGGTCCTATGTCGACATGCCTTTTTTAGAAACAACATCAGTGGTGCATCATTTGACAATATATCCAAAGGAAAAGCCTGTTAAACAAAATATATGTAAGATGCATCTACAAATTGTACTACTAGTAAACGTTGAGCTACATAAAATTTTAGATGGTAGCTTCATCAGATCAATTGATTATCTAGAATGGGTGTCCAATCTAGTACATATTTCCAAACCCACTAGGGGCATACACATATGCATAGATTTTAGAGATATCAACAAAGCTTGTCCTAATGATGACTTTCAATTTCCTAACATAGACATCATAGTAGATTTGATAATGCATCATGAGATTCTTTCCCTCATAGATGGTGTTTTAGGATACAAATAAATGCGTACAACAAAAGAGAACCAACATAAGATAAATTTAACATGTCCTTAGGGTGCAATTTTTTAAAATTTTATGTCATTTGGTTTTAGAAATAGAGGTGCAACATATCAAGAGTTATGATAGTGATATTTCATGACATGTTCCATAACATAATGGAAGACTGTGTAGATGATCACATAGTAATATCAATCACAAGGAAAGGACATTTAGATGTTCTAGCATAGATATTTCATAGGCTAGAGAAGTATCAAGTGAGAATTAACTAAAATAAATATGTATTTGGTGTCACTTTAAAAAATAAATTGAGAATACATCATGCCTTGTAGAGGTATTGAAGTAAAGCATGTAAAGGTTAAATCCATAATTGAGATGGCTCCATCAAATACTCTCAAAAAAATTTGTAGTCTTTAAGAGAAACTACAATCAATCAAGTATTTTGTTGGAAGAATATTTTGTTATCAACTAACTGATAACAAACTGGTTATATCAACCAAAGTATTGTGAGATTAAATCTCTCCTCTTAGAGAGGGGAGGCTCCCCTTTTATTGCTAACTATAAACTGTAGACACATAAAAATGACCTAGGCCTGCAAGCACTATTTTACCACTTTTTGTCCTAGCATAATTATGACATTTTAATTATGTTTCTAACTCACTTTCGACTATTAATTAAATAATTAAATTATTTAATTAATTCATATCTTTTTATTCTCCATGATTATTAAATAAATAGATCTTATTTATTTATTTAATGTGTCACTAATTATCTAAAGTCTTCTCATAATTAAATAAAGTTCTCAATTTATTTAATTAATCTTTATCATTTATGTCCTCTTGATTATTACATAAATATATTCTAATTTATTTATTTAATATGTTACTAATTCCCAAATCCTCTTTTAATTAAATAGATTTATTAATTTATTTAATTAATCAATCACCTCTTCTAAATTAAATAATTATTTAATTGCCTTATTTGACATTTCCCTCATTTTAAATAAAACAATTTATTTTAAAATGGCTTCACATGGTTAACTACTTCTTCTTTTAGTAAATAATCTTAAATCAATTATTTCTATCTCACTAAATCCATATTTTGAATTAATTTTAATTCAAAATTGTAATATTCCTCTACAAATCAAGTAATTGCTAAAATTACTGATTTTATAAATCTCATCTTCTTGTTCAAACATTATCTTCTTGATTTTTACTAATTTTCATCTCATTGTCACATTTATTCTCCATCCTTGATTTAATTTCTTAAATTATATCTTTTCCACTCATTTGGAAATTTTAACCTAACCCTAATTGAGAGTTGTCATTTTTTAATCTTGACCATTGATTCTAGGGCATTTCTCAATCTCTCATCTCGCCCGTCCATCCAAATTTGCATTTTCTATAAAATGTCAATTTTATTCTCATTTTGACATCTTGGAATTTGACCTCTTGATTTTTTGAATCTCTTAAAATATTGTGAATTAATCTTGCATTTCTTGAGTTTTAGTTTCTTTCATATTGTGTCATTTAATTACTTGCATTTAGAATTTGATTTCTATTGCATAGTTTATAGTAAATCCTTCAAAACTTTGCTTAGGGCTAGGCTATATAGTATAGTTTTCTCATCACAATATGAGGGCACACTCATCATCACAACAAGCTAGAAGGTGCAATGGAAGTCAAGCATGGAGGAGGAAGGACTAGGTGAGATCTCTCCTATTTGTTCTTTACTTTATTTTCCTATACATTCTATTGTCATTATGCGTTTTGATATTTCTATTGCATGTATGTGTATGCTAATCTAATCTTGATCTATGCAGAAAATCCTCAATCACATTGGTGAACCTGATTTTTTCTTTTTTAACACATTTTTGCAGGTTCTCGTACGGTTTCTGTTCTTTTTGCAAGTATATGTATACAGAACGATGCAATTGACAGCTTGTGCGACGCAAACTCTTTGTTCTGCCGCATCTGCTTGCACGAGCGACGCAATCACTCTGTCATGACGCATTTGTCCGCCAAAGCGATGCAACTAACCTCTTGAGATGCATTTTCTAGAAGTCGGACCACAAATGCCATATCAATCCGCATTTTCCAGAGATAACAACACATTTGTAGCATTGAGCCGCATTTTCTCTTTTGCAACGCAAATGACTAGTAAAACAGTTTTCTATTTTCTTTTTTTTTTAGTGTCCTATTTTATGCTTCTAGATTAGATATTTTTTTAGGTTACTAATCTTTCTGTGACAACATGTGTCAAACTGGAGTCTAACTGAATTTTATTGATTGTTTATTTAATTTAATTTCACAATTTTCATTTCACTCATTTGGTAAAATGAAAAATCATGCAATTGCATGAAATTAAAAAGAACAATCATTTCTCTTTTTTTCATGGGTTTAAAATTAACTGTTAGTTAGCTCACACTACAAATGGTTAAAATGAACCCCATGCTTGACAATACTACAAATAGTTAAAATGAACCATTGTTTTTTTTGTTTTGTGATTTAGTTAGTCATCACAACAACACATTTCAATTTGGGATTAAAAAGAACATCATGCGAGTGTGAGTTAATATATTCATGTGCTCTCTCTTTGTTTTTAAATAAAGATTGATTAAACTATGAATGTGTTGGTTCGCTTTTGTTAGCCTTAGAAATTGGGTCTGCTTTGGTGGGAAAAAGTAATCACCCCAAAGTGACTCAAACCGATAACACGCTAAAGCCAAGCAACACCCAACCGGTATATAAATTTTAATGTTAAGAAAAGCTTAGCATTACAGAACTTCTTGAAGACCACCAATTGACTCCCCAGTACCCTTGTGGTGCGTCGAAACCTGTAGAGCGTAACCTCTGCAAACTGAGATGATAATGCCTCTCGCGTGGCCTTTTGAACGGGTGCTCGAAATAAAACCTTTGTTTTAGTAACCACCAACCTTCTATTCTTTGGTGCAGCAACGGTTGTTGCCAAGGCACCCACACCTGCGTAGTTCTTAGTAGATATGATCAATCTACCATGGGAGTTTCATGGAGGTTGGAAACTTGGTTGCCCTGAGAAGTGAGTGCACTATAAGGGGGAGCCTGTGAGGCCAAGCTTCTGAATTCATCCGCTAAGGATATGTGGTTGGAGTAAAATCCACGTGGGATCCATACGAATACTGTCCTTTCAGCCATAGGATTTTTGTAAATGTCTTCTATGTGGTTGTTTTTCATTTTTACAATACCATGTGTTTGCCAACTATTTTCAGACAACTTCAACAAATGAACATCAAACTTGCCAAAATCTGAAAAAAACTGGTCAAACTACTGAAATTCTTTTCCAAATTTTCTTTCTGAGACACAATCGCCTGGTCAAACCGCAATTGATTAATTATGAGCCGCAATCGCTCTATTGAGCCGCATTCACAATTGATAACACTGCAATCACCTTATCAAACCTCATTTGCTTGCTAATATGCCGCAATCGCCTTTCCAAACTGCATTCACCATTTCGAGCTGCATTTTCCAATTAAAACACCACGATCGCTTAACTGAGACGCATCTTCCCTGTCATAACGCATTTTCCAGTCTTCAAAAATTTCTTTTCACTATCAAAACTAAGATCCAAACTTGTCTTTTCCATATTTCCATCACGTCTTTCTCTACTGTTTTTGTCAAACCAAACATTGAATTGCTCAACTTCCCTCATCATTTCATTCTTAAACTCACCGTAGGTTTCCATTTGCATTTCATTAGTTGCATTGTTAAACTTTACCATCTCCTTAGACACTCATTTTGCAGATTTTAGGAGTAGATTCCTTACCATCCATTGTCAAACCTTTGCATTCAAAAGTAGGTTATCATTGGACTCAATCACCCTTTGTCTTTTAGTCAATAGCTTTGGTGAATTATTTCCCACTCAATAGTCTAGTGTAGAAATTTCACTTTGTCCTCCTTTAGTCCCTTTACAGTCCATTGATATTCCAAACCTGAAGCATTGCCAAAACTTTGTATGGTCAAGTATACATCTCCTTAGATTTACTAATAGTGAGTGCATCTTAGGCTCCTTTTAGTTTGCATACCATTAGTCTCCTCACTTTAGTGTCATACAATTTGCATTCCCAAACCTTTAATCTCCTTTTGGTCTCATTTGCATTTCATAACATTCTTCAATTCCAAAAAAACCCCAAAAAACATAGTGTCATATTTAGGTCATTCTCCCTCATCATCCCAAAGTCGAGCAAAAATTTTTATGGTTGAAACTAGATTACAGAGAAAGAAAAGACTCATGGATTCTTTTGGTCAAGACACCAAATTTCTCAGTTTCACTAATGACATGAATTCATTCCCTAATGACATGAACACTCTTTCTAATGACATGGGAAATTATATTATCAATCCTTTTAGTGAGATGTCCATTCCACCCTCTTCACACAATCCTTTTGAACAATTTGTCTGCAGAGACCAAAATGGGGAAGTCATTGAAGAAGACATAAAAGCAGCTGCCCAAAACCTAGAAGTGGCTTCTTTTGTGGAAGAACTCGTTCTAAACGATTCAACCAGATATCTATCCATGCTCCTTGACCGAGGGACTAGGTTACCAAAAGGATTTGACCTCAACACTGTTAAAGCAACATCACCTGATCCCCAATCACACAATACTTCCATGGGAGCCACATCACAAAATGTCATTAACACCATTAATGCTACCTCCCTTGGTCATGCTACCACCATAACCAATGCATCCACCACAATCAACACAACATATATTAGGGGATCATCTACCCAAACCAACACCACATCACAATCCATCCCTCAACAAACATCCACTATTCCTTCAAAAACATTTGGATCAACAATGGGTGCAACCACCTCAAACCTCTTTGGAACTTCATCTAGTTCCATGGGTACATCAACGAACCTATTATTAGGTTCCTCAAATGTTATGGAAACCAACTCATCAAACCCTTTTGGGTGGAATAAACGAAGAGTTTTCATTCAAGGAACCCAACCTAATGTCCCAAATTTCTCACAGGTTAATACCAACATTCCTTTGAGGCAAAATACTCACATTCCTCAAGGCCATAATTACCTATTTGGGCAAGGCAATCAAGGCACCCAATTTTCCACTCAATTTTGGAATCAACATGCTCAAAACCAACAAGGACCCCAAATTCAATCCAACATGGCGAGATTCCACATCCCAACTTATGCATCTCAAGTCCATACATAGTAACACATCCTGCATCAACACACTCATTTCCAACAATCGCAAAATCAGAACACTCATTTTTCTCACCAACAACAAATCCCAAATCAACACATCTCATCACAATAGGTGGGAACTCAATCCATACCTATCACCAACGTGTGTGATGCTACCAACAACCCAATTGTGGAGGCACTCACACTCCAACTTGTTGCTCTTCAAATGTAAGTGGAGACCTTGCAACAATCAACCAAAAAATCTTACATGTCACATGAATTTTGTCCATATCCATTTGACACAACCTTGTATATGCCATCATTTCCTCATGGATATATGGTGACGCATTCCCCAAATACAAAGGCAAGACAAACCCCATTGAACACATAAGAGAATTCACCACTAGTTGCATGGACATTGCATATGAACAAACCTATCTCATGAGACTCTTCTCTAGAAGTCTCGCAGGCCATGCACTGGAGTGGTTCTCATTATTGCCTAAAGGAATCAAAACTTGGGATGAATTGGAAAACAAGTTTGTTGAAAACTACGCCTATAACATTGACATGGATATTGACATTGCCTCCTTATGCAGACTTATCCAAGAGGAGGTAGGAGAGACTTTTATCCCATTTTTTCAAAGATGGATAACCTTAGCAAGCAGATGTCCAGTAGAAATACCTGAAAAGGAGAAAGCCACCATGTTTGTACAAAATATCCTAGGACCGCTAAGATATGGCTTACAAGTCCATTGTTGTACCAAATTTGTTGACCTTGTTGAAAAGGGTGTGCAACTTGAAAAATCCTTGATCGCTAAAGGCGAATTGAAATATGGTGGATAAACGATCAACACCACCACAAACACTAACCCAAGTAATTCCAATGACAAAACCAAATACTGGGTTAAGAATAAACACATCACAAATGATGGTGTGGTCGATGCAAAAACTGTTAATGTAACAGGTCATGTACTCAACATCAAAGGAGTTCAAAATCAAAATGCACCTGTGACCACACCGACACCAACTGCCAATTCTATTCAAAATAATCTTGCTCAATCTAATCAAAGGCAGTTGCGTCAACCACGACAATTTAAAAAATGCACATACACCCCTTTGGGTGAACCTATCAGAATTGTCTTAAAGAAACTTATCCAAAACGGTGTCATAACATTGGAAGAACCTAAACCATATGACCCTGGTCAGTTCAAGCCATAATGGTGGTATGATAATGCATTTTGTGATTACCATCGTGTCAAAGGGCACAAAACTTCCTCTTGCCACCAGTTGTGAAATCTTGTGCAATACTTTATTGAAAACCATACCATTGAGTTAGGAGGTTAACCGTTTGCATCTAATGCGGATCATACAATCCACAAGAACCCATTACAAGATTATGGTTCAGGTAAACCCTCCTCATCTGGCATGAAGAATACCAATAATCAAGCCAATCACGTATGTCTCACCTTCAATTATTTTGGTGGTACCATCATCAACAAATTACGAGCTTTTGATGAAGAGAAATGTGTCAATACTATTACCATTAAAAAGGCCCCAAACTGCAACATCACAACACGTAAAGGCAAGGTGACCATCCCAAGTCCCTCGGCACGTCAGCCTAAAATTACCATACTTGGTTTGTCTACTAGACAATCAAACCCTAAAGTAGAGTTCAACCTTATTGAGCAATTGAATAAAACACCCACTCCAATATCCATTCTTTAATTGCTCTACATCTCACCTGCACATAAGGCCATCTTGGATAAAATCCTGCAAGAGTCTTCTGTCCCAGCCAACATTGATGTCAACCATTTTGAAACTATGGTCAGATATTTGAATTCGCCTCACCACATTACCTTTTTTGATAGTGAATATTCCTCACCCAAACCATCTCATAATGATGCCCTTCATATCAAGGTTTTTGTCCACAAACATAAGGTTAGACGAGCCTTAGTAGATGGCGGAGCAGGATTGAACATCTATTCTTTAAAATTGGTTAAAGCTCTTAGATTCTCTTATGCATGTGTGGATGCTACCAAGAGCATTGTTGTCAAGGTGTATGATGATGAAGAACGTGCTTCTAAAGGCATCATCATAATTCTAATTCAGGTGGGACCAGTTATTATAGATACAACATGCCAAGTCCTGGATCATGACATACATTACAATATCTTTCTTGGTTGTCCTTGGATTCATTCCCTAAAGGCCATTCCTTCCATGTACCACCAATGCCTGAAGTTCCCTTTTGATGGTACTAAAATTACTATCTCAGGAGATCCCGATCCATTTCCATATTGTACCAATCTATGAGCCACAGCTGAGCACCAAGTACCCATCAATTGAGAAGTCTCAGCTTCCACCTCTTCCAAATATATTGACCCGTCTGCACTCACCAAATCATCCATTCCATCAACTTTCGCCACACCATCTTCCTCGGCCTCCATACCAAGTAAAGACCTTCAGATCTAGGACCTTGGCTATGGAGAATTCAAACTGAATATGGCTTACAGTATCACCTCAATACCTAAGCTGCCTAAAGTCTATGGTAGACCATGTTTCGCAGTTGAGCCCAAAACAACTTTCAAGGTTCCACCAAAAAGTGTTTTCACACTATGGGGGGATATGAGTAATGAAGTCATCATCGACATAGCTAACTAGATCTACAAAGACCCAGAAGAGTTACCTCCACTACCAGTGCATCTCTATGGAAAAGGCTATGACATATGCAAGGCACTAGGTTTTGACGGCACAAGTGGTCTTGGGAAGGCCTACAATGGAAGGAGAGAACATGTTATTGTTTCTACAAGACCAAGGTACATAGGGCTAGGGTTTGACCAAATCAAAATTGATGATCGACGTACCTACGAACTATCAAGTGAGGACGTAACAGCTCCAAAAAGTGTTGAGAGAACCGAAGAATCCCTTACCGAAACTGACTCTAATGAATGTGAATGGGGATCTGAGAAAACCATGAGAAACTATGATATTGACGAACTATTCCTGGACCTTGGCCAACTCCCCTTTGAAGAAAGATTTTGACAAGAATACAACATTGATCCTATTGACTGGCACACCAAAAATAAGGAATGGGTAAGCATTCCTTGGGATCCAAAAGAACATAAATTGTCCTCGACAACATCTGAAATGCCCCACCCCATTTTTGAGCCCACCCATGAGCCTGACCTATCTGAACCTACCATCCATACCTCTGAAAGGCCATCTAGTAGTCATGATGTTGATACTTTTGTACCCTATTATGACTATGATTTCAACTCATCTAAATTTGAATATGGTCCATCCTTTGCATCTAACACGGAAGTTGAAATTGACAACTTTACCTTCACACTTGAGGATTCAATTTGCACACTTTCCACATCTTCCCCATCTTTTACCAGCAATGACGATGGGATTTCCTTGTTTACCCGCAACTGATTGACTGGGACCAACAAGAACCACCAGTGATGGATATCTTTCAGAATGATGAGGAAATAGCAGAATTCATGGGGCTCTACGAAGGCATACCATGGGGTGATCACAAAATAGGATTTTCCATTGACCTAGATTGTGCAGCTTACTTTGGGGAGACTGTGGAATCCTCCAATCACAAAAATACAAAGAATAAGATAAAAAAAGAAATTTCTTTAGGTGAAAACTGCAAGGCACCTTTTGACAATAAAATAGTAAAAATAAAGGACGTATCCGAAGGTGAAAACCTCTCTGAGGCACCTAAGGATGGAGGATTGGACTTTCTTCCCGTAACATAGGAAAAATCGGCAATGCTCATCAAAGACACCATCGAAGTTAACGTAGCTACACCAGAGAATCCCAAAATGGTTCTCTTGGCCGCATCATTTTCAGAAGAAGAAAAACCTAAATTTCAACAATTCTTCACAGAAAGGAAAGTTAACTTTGCATGGTCATATGTTGACATGCTAGGCCTTGATCCAGAATTGGTACTACATCATATTCCTCTAATCTTTGGTATAAAACCAGCCAAACAAAAATTATGGAATGCTTGAAACCTACATCACAATGTTAGCTCCAAAAACATGCATGAATGTAAATAACTTTGACATGATAATATGGTCTTGATTATTAATGTAGATGCTTGATAAAACTACTCTTCAAATACTCTTGACAATAATATTTTCTCTTGTGAACTCTTGATTATGCATGTTCTCGCTTCTCTAGGTTTGAATTGATAAAATAACTATGTATTTATAGGTGTTTATCTAATTTCCTGAAAAAATTAGATTCGATAAGCCAACATTTGAAACTCAAATTTGAATCATTAAAATACCACCAAAAACATATTAAAATGTCATCTTGATTATTAATGTAGATGCTTGATAAAACTAATCTTCAATTCTCTTGGTACTTAAGGAGGACCTATTCGCCCTTGGGCGAAAGGGTCGAAGGACCTAAATCTAGGACACACAATTTCCAAGGTGTTTAAAGTAATGTAGGCATTTATTTAATATAAGTTTCCCTTTTAAAAAATGAGAATAATAAGGCTTAGGAATGCATAATTTAGGCAATTAGAAGCTTAATTAAGTCCAATTAATTAAGGGGATTCAAACATTATGTGAAAATGCAAAGGAGTAAATTTTTGTACACTACGTTTAGCCCCCACTTTAGTGAGAGTATGAGCTTATGCTCAAACTCACACTAAAGTAGACAAATATACGTTAAGAGTGATCCAAGTGCACAAATGTCGATGGGATAGGATGAAAAAGATCGAGGGGGTTGTGTAAGCCCCCCAGGATGTAAGATTCCATGGCCAGTCAACATAAGCACAAAGTTACACACATGAATGTATGATATTAAGAAGCAAGACAAGATACACAATCATACAATGTCAAAATTGATGCAAAAATAAAAAGATGGAAGGGCTAGCAAGTTGTATTATGCCACATCCATTAAATACACTCATAAGGATGTAAAATCACTTATGAAACATATGGATCCATAGGAAATAAAGTTGTCTAATGCTAAGTGGTCATGAAAAACACACTCACAAGGGCTAGTGCAGTCCAATATACACTAGGTGAGCCCCTAAGACAAATATGAGAAAGACACACTAGGTCTACAAGGTGTGATCCCACAAAACAAGTGGTGATGGGCAAGTCATTCCAAGTCTACAGGCTCACATACGTCAACCATACCAAGGTGTAGAGGTGCCTAGATTCGAGAAATATGGAGGGAAAGGGGATCCTTCTAACCATGTTTCCACCTATACCATCTTATGTAGTGACTTTTTCCTTGATGATAAACTCTTGGCTAAGCTTTTTCCTAGGTCCTTGAAAGATATTGCCTTGGAATGGTTCTCTTCATTACCAAAAAACTCAATTCATTCATTCAATGAACTTTTTGAGGCATTTATAAACCATTTCCAAGTGCATATGAATCCTAATATGACCTTGGCTGATTTGATGAGATGTAAGCAAAAAGAAGAAAAGATTACTGACTTTATTTCGCACTATAAATCACTTTATTTCCAAATCGATGTCAAGGTTCTTGAACCTCGCCTTCAAAAATATGTTCATAGAAAATTTGCAAAGAAAGATACAAGATGAGATTACCATGATGAAATTCCCCTCCTTCATGCACTTATGTACTACTCTCCATAATTATCAAAATTCAGTTAGTTGTCGAGATATAAAATCCACTTCTAGTCGTACTGAGAAGCCTGAGTCTGCAAGTCAAAACAATTCTCAACCTTTTAGAAAACAAAATAAAGGCTTCCTCCAATTCAATCCCCCTCAACAAACAACTCATAATGTCAATAACCAAGTAGCTATTGTTAAAGTCGTGACACCCTTTAGCTATGGGGATCCGAAAAGGCAATTCACTCCCTTACCCGATACCCTTCACAACACAATGAAAAAACTCTTGGAACAAAAATTTATTACCTTGCCTCTCGTCAAAACTCTCAATCCTAATAAACCATTACTTGCCAGCTATAGACCAAATTCTTATTGTCATTATCACCGATAAAATGGACACGATACAGAACATGCAAGTGTCTCAAACATCGTGTGCAAGACCTCATGGATTCCAGTCATATTTCCATTGGAGGTGTTAGTGATCAAGGAAATAAGTTTGTTGCCCCTCCTAAAAAAAACTTGCAAATCTTTCCCAACCCATGCCTAATCATAACATTTCATTTGTCAAAGCTAGTGAAACTACAAAGAATGATGTGATGAATGTTGATATGGATGATGATAACAATGATACTATTCAACATGATCCTATGGATGATATGGTAGGAATGAAAGACTTTATTCCTCATAAGGTCCAAACTAAAAAGCCTCTTGATATTGCTTTCTCCTCACAAGATATACTTAAACATGCACCTAATTTTCCTCTTTACATAGTCGGTCAAATCTATGGCAAGCCCACTAATGGAATATTAATAGATCTCATCTATGGAGAGAATGTGATTACCGAAGAATTCTTACTTCTGCATGAACTCTATCGAGAGATATATGGTAAATCAAAAGCATGGATCAAGATGCATAACGGTTTCTCTTGCCCTACGATGGGATCGATCACTCTTCCTTTACAAATAGGATCGAAAAAATTAGATATTTCATTCTCCATCATCCCACAGTCAGACTAATTTCATGTGAAGCTAAGCTACCCATGGCTTTGCTCCATGAAATCAATCACTTTAGTTGCACATAAATGCTTAAATTTTACCTTTGACGATGGAATTTTTTCTGTGCATCATATTGGCTTTAACCCTTTGTCTTCCCACAAAAAATTTTCCTCATATTTCTTTGGCCCAAGCCTATAGAACCTATCAAACCATGAGAATACTTCTTTTTCAAATCCTACCAAACGTTCAAGGCAAAGAAAATAGAAGAATTATCCCTCTCAAACATGCCTCCACCTACCATCGAGCCCACCTTCATTGACAAAACCATGATTGAATGAGAAGAAATTCCAAATAACCAAGACCAACTTAAGATAGAACTTTCACCTACTTCCTACAAAATACCAAGAGATAACGAAAATAACCTTGTTATGCCTCCTAAAATAAAACAAGTTTACAAATTCAAAGAGAAAGTGGTTGAACAATCTTCCATGGCTCCTTTCATTCCTCCCCTTAAAGAAGAAAAGAAACCTCTGATTGATCATAACGCTCCTAAACAAACGCAACCCAAAAATAGAGCTAAAATAAATAGAGGTGCTAGATAGTGTAGGCGAAGACGGCATGCCCTTGCTCACAGGTTAAACGAAGAAATAAATAAATAAAATCAAGATCCAAACTTGACTGAAGCAATGCATGATGAGTATACCTCATCCTCGAAACAAAAAGATCCTATAACACAACCACAAAAAGAGCTAAACCCTTCTTTAGACATTATCATTTGACCTCTTGTTGTGATTAATTTAGATGACGATGAGGAGATTACCAAAATTGACGAGGAGGTGTATAATGAATTGAATACATTATTTTCCTCTTCCATGAGCTTAAACGACAATTCTCCTAGGAAGAGTGTTGAACATGGTAATGAACCTAGTTTGGCACTTGCTATTGTCTCTTTGGCTAGTTATCTACCTTCAGTATACAATGAACATGATTGGGATACATACGACCTGCTTTAGGTTGACTCGCATGTGCCTTACTAGTCTTTTGAATTATATATTTTGCATTGTCTTTTGTGTGATTGCATGTGTGTGATGTGATCCCCCATTACGTTTTATTTCATTTTATCTCTCTAAGTTGTGACAATCCTTTATTTGTACCTTCACTCTTCTCTATGTCATACATATTTTCTCTTTTCCTTTATCTTTTGTCTTGTGTTTTCCTTTTGGGGATGACGCAAGGCGTCGAGACATTCATGTATCTTCCATGTTGACCCAAAAGATTTTATTTTATCTTTGTCTTTTGTTCTCCTTTTAGGGATGGTGCAAGGCATCGATACATTCATGTCTCTTCCATGTTGACCCAAAAGGGTTTTCTTTGTTTTTTCTCTCTTTGTGTCATTCTTCCAATTCTATGTGTATTTGGGGAATGATGATAGTTCTGAGCTCTCTCTAAAAACATTGTAGCAAGAACATACTAACCCCAAATCCTCCATAGATCTCATATGTATTTTTGGGGGCAACCCTTCCTATTTCATGATGTAGCTTTATTTGGAAACATATGACTTGCATAGGGATTTCCAAGGTTAGCTCTCCTGTCCTCTTTATTGTTAGCATTTATCATTTTCTACTTTAAAGTACTTGCTCATAACATGGTGTTTAGAATTTTTTTTAAAGTGGGGGCATACGTTGGCATTACTCTTTCACAATTTTATTTTTCATGTTCATGGTGCAATCTTCTTATTTCATATGATGTGTTTTTCGCTTTGTGGTGGCATTGGGTGTGATTTCCTTCAAGACCATGATCTCTCTTAATATATTATATTCCTCTTAGTGGCTTGATGCAACACATTACATCCCCTAAGTTGTGAATCTTATACTCTTTGATTGGTCCTCTCTTGGAGACATTAGGCACAATATTCCCTAAGTTAAGACCTTGTATGAATTAAGCAAGACTCCTTTGAATGTTCATTATTATTGAATTTTCATTTTCAATTATATGGCCACCTTGCATAACACACTTTTCATACCTCTAGATCCATCTTGTTTGTTCATGAGCCCCAAGCATAAGAAGCTTTGCTTGCCTCATGAAGCTCCAAGTTCATTTTTGTGTGGCGCCTTATCAAAGTTATTAGGAGGTATAACTTTGGTATGGTTTGATGGGAAGCTGAACTAAGGCTTGAATTTTCCTTAACCACTCATGTGTGTGTGTGAGCGCATACCAGCCGTGTGTGTATGTGTCTCACCTTCTTGGATTACTCACCTAGCGGACAACCTAAAGTTTTGTTGCCTCAGAGTGAGCATGCATTTTTCAGACAAACAACCTAGATTTGATCCACATCGTGTTGGACAAACTATCGAAGCTTGATCCACCCCTCTTTTTTTATTCTCTTCTCTTTGTCTTTGGAAGTTTATGCTTGTGCCTTTTTATTTTTCTTTATATCATTTTGATGTGTGTTATTTTGTGCCTATGTTAATTTGTCAAAGGACCTTGGTCTTGGGGGTTTGAACAACCCTCTTGATCATGACCGTCCTATCTTACTAGCATTGGTACATTTGGACCCCTCTTGAAGTGCATGGGTCTACTTTAGTGTGAGTTGGAAGCAAGTTCCTCCTCTCACTAAAGTGGGGGCTAGATGTAATGATGGAAAAAGTACTCCCTAACATGACCTTGATTTAGTGTTGTAATATGTCTAACATATTCACATTAGGTCTTGGGCCCTTGTAAATTAAATGAGCTTATTCTTGCCTTATTTTTAGTGTTGTAAAGTGTTGTAACACACTTTCACACTTTTCTAGGGCCTTATTTAACATCCACAAGCCTCATTTATTGTATATTTATGAGGATGATCTTGACATAAATCAACATCCAATCATAAATCAGGTGTTTTTAGGTTGTGTGACCTAGATTTGGTGGTTTGGGACGCATACACCACCTTGGGCGTATAGGTCCCACCTAGGGTTTTGGGTCCCAATCCTGATTTCACAAATTTCGAAGCATTTTTGAAAATGGACCCATAATTTATGCCTAATGGAACTCATACACCACCTTGGGTGTATGAGTCTCGTGTGGCCAAAAATTAAAATTAATTCAAATTCTTGGCACAATTTTATCCTCGTAGATCTGATGTGGGCTTGTAGTGTTGTAATTTCAGATTTTTTTTGCATAATTGTGTATAAATACAAGTTTCTTTCACTCATTTTACACCTAGCAAGTTGAATGAGCATCCTTATAATAAATTTGAGTTCACAAGAGAATTCAAGTGTTTACAAGAGAATTCAAGGGAGAATTATCAATTATTTTAGAGAATCATTCAAGCATCAAGCATCATGTCAAATTCATCATGCATCATGTTTGTTTTTGAGCTAATAATTGTGATGTAGGGTTTCATGATTCAAGCTAGCATTTCATTCAAGATCCATCCTATTCAAGCAAGATTTGAAATTTTCATCCATTGGAGCCACTTCATACATGTTTGCAACACTTTATTACTAGATTTTGGTGAGTTGCAACATCATACTTTGTTTGTTCATCATTCTCCATTCCTATTTCATTTCAAGGTTTGATTACCAAAATGGGGTTGGACCAAGGAAAACCCCTATCCACTAACAAAACAACATTTTCCTGTCTTTAGTGTGTGATTTTCATGTATAAGTTGAAGACACATTGAAGATAAATTTTGGATAAAGTTGTTAAAGTGTTCAAAGTTGTGAAAGTTGTCACCTTGCATTGGAGATCACTGGAGAACTTCTACAGGTTGCAAATCGGGGTTTCAGTTCCGAAAATCACTTGGGAAGTATAGAGCAGAGTTTGAATCAAAAAACCCTAACTAGACTGATACACCAGTTATGGTGTATGAGTCCCAGTATAGGTCAATTTTTAGATCTTTACAGTTTCAGACAACCATTTTCTAGATTCCAGTTTCTGCATAGAAACCCAGATCTTGGACTAAATTTCCCAAACTGGCATATGAGTCCCAGTAGGCTTTAAAATCAGTATTTTTAGCATTTCAGGCCTTCATCCAATCTTCTTCATATTTCCAAGTGCACACATTTCATCTTTCAACTTTCTATTTTTATTTACATGATTTTTTAGGTCATTTAGTGAAAGATTGCATCATACTAGGTTTAAGCATTTTGATTTGCATTGAATTTGTCTTTCCAAGCCCTAGATTGGTGGTGAACCCCTCATTAGTTTACAATCAGACCCTAGGACAACTCTATTACAAGATCTGTAAAGCTCGACAATTCAACACAAAACAAGATAACCCTTTTCCACATTCAATGAACTTTTCCAAGAGAGTTATAGCGATGAAAAAGATAAAATGAACATCTACATATATCCATGAATGATGATAATTCCTTTAAGTTAAAAAATTTTAATTACATACACCTCTTAGGGTGTTACATGTCATCTATTTCAATGACACAAAGCTAGATAACCATCAATAGTTACAATATGCTTTGACAATTTACAAATTGGCTAACAAGCCATACAATGGTCAAGATAAGAAACTCATCCAATCAATAGAATCTTTGAACCTCATTTTCCTTGACTCCATCGGTCTTCTTGCATTGAGGCAAAGAGTGTGATTGAGGTGCCTTTTCCACCCAACCACGAAGCACATGAATTCCTCGGGTTTCTTCCTAACTCAAAGATATCCCCGACCCTACATGAGGAGCCTAGCAACCTAGAACAATAAAGCAAGAGGGTACTCTCGATGCATGCTTGTTTTCCTATATGCATTCCTAACTAGAAAACATATTTCTTACAAACAAGATGTGGCAGAGACAAAATACATAAATCTAGGCTTTTAATCCATCTATTTCAATGGTACAATGCTTGGCCAAGCATTAAGAATTATATAAAAATAATGTAGTTTATGAAAAGGATAAACTACTATCTCAAAATAATTCTCATAGAATTCAAGCATTTATCAATTACACTATTCGTACATATGCAAAAGGATTTCACCAATATGTCACATTTCATGAGGGAAAGATTCAAAAATCAGATTTGAGGTTTATGAGTTAACACATTCTTACTTCAATTCCATACACAAGGTGTATACATAAATGTTTTCAAAACAAAACAAGTTTTCATCTTCATTTCCTCCATTTTTGGGGTTGTTTTTCAAATATTGCAATAACTTTCCATTCAACTTAGCTTGAGATTAAAAAATAAAGAAACTTATCCATGATATTGAGTAAATTACTCCATTTAATTCAAATTGCAGATAGTACAATTGCTTTATTTCTCTAGAAAGGTCTTATAACACAATTCTATAAGGAAATCAACTTTTTCAAACTGAAATTTAATAAATTGCAGACAAGCACCAATCAGAGAAACAGTTAATTGGACATAATTATTTACTTTCATGTGATTAAAATAATTTCCTTGGTTGCAGAGGCATTTATATATTTATACTTATGTTTAACAAAAAGAACCCAGCACACATGTCAAAGTAAACATATATACTTGTATGTATATATATCTATATTTATTTACTTCTATGTTTTAATTTTATCATTTTACTTTATAACTAATTACTCCAGTTCGTAAAATTTGTTATTTTCCCAACTGTTTATAAGTATTTACTGCAGCAAAAGGAGATTGAGTTTAAATAATCACACATATATGTATATATCTATATATGTAAGTATTAAAAGGAAGAAAAACTCCTCCCTATGCTTATTACAATTTGATCTAAAATCATATAGTAATGTTTTCCAGAATTTCTCAAGCGTTCACAGCCTGCAGAACAAAAAAAACACACATGTATATATATATATACACATATATATAAATATTTAATAAATAATTTTATTCGATTTGAAAAATTCCGCCCATAGAATAATCCATGGTTTAATGTAGTCATCGGTTTTCTATCATCAATGGAGAGGTCGGCCCTCAAACCTCGACCCCTCCTTTGGGGTTTGTTGCCTGTGGGTGGAGTCTCCCCACGGGTCGTGGCCTGTGGGGAGCTACCGCTCCCACAAAGAAGCTTTCCCTAATAGGAAGGGACGCAGCTGTGGGGTTCAGACTCCCCATTACCCAACAGTCTAGGTCTCTCCCAAGGTGGAAGAACATACACAGATTCTTGCCCGCGCAAGCAAGAATCACAGTCTAGTTTCAATGAATATTTTAAGGAGATAACACACTCATAAACAATATATATATAATTATATTTTCATATATATGTATATATATATATATATTTGTTGAATATATATATATATGTGTGTGTGAGAATATGTATATCCATTTTCATTATCTGGGATAGATTATATTTCAAGAACAAAAATAATTTCACCAAAGAAAATGTCTGATTGAGCTGACAAGATCATATAATTTTTAACATACACAGTTTTGTGTAAATACACAAATATATGAACTTTCATTCCACAAATATTCACAAAGAATTCATACGAATTTGTTTTCCCAGAGAAGTAATTAGATGCACGGGTAAAGTGTTAAAACCTGGAAATCGCTTCTCCTTTGAAGATGATTGTTGGGATCCCGGTTATCGAGTTCCTCTCCTTTCCTATATTCTCTTTCCAATTTCCTTGTAATTTAACTAGCCATGCTACAGTCATAGTAAAATTCCCCTTTTGTGCACCGCCGTTTTCCCCAACTTTTTTGTTGCAGAACAACCCAAAGATTTCATAGAATAAAACTGTTACCTTCCCATTATCTTTTCTCACATTTTAAAGATTTATCCTCATTCCCCGAGACCCTAATCTTGAAATTGAATAATTAAAAATAATTAAATGAATTTATTTTCTATGTATCTATTACCTCACATTATTATTTATTCTTGATTTATTCTCCTTTTCTTTTAATCTCAACAATCTAAATAATTATTTACTACCTTCAAATATGACAGAAGCACTTGAAATTATTATTACTTGAAAACAAATAAGTAATTAGCCAACACCACTCAAATTCAATTCACAAAAAAATATTTATTTATTCTAAACTCCTTCCTTTTAATTGCATGCACATATGAATATAATATAATTAACCAATTAAAATTACTGCAATAAAGACATTCACTCAAAACACTTGCTAAATGCATTTATATGTCTGTAAGTGTTTGTGTGTGATCGAGGGCATCATTCCTGCTTTACCCTTCCGAGAGTCTAATCTCCCCTCCTTAACCACACCCTTGGTCTTCGACGACCTACCACTCAATTACACTCAGACAGAAGCATAGAATTAGTATCAGATTAAATCAAATCAACTTAACTCATGACATCAACATATATTAATTTTGAATAATACTTTCCACTTTGCATTATTTCTAAAATAAAACAATATTTCATTCATTGCAACTTCCACTAAATTAAACGCCACATTTATTGTCATTTAATATACCACATATAAGCATGAAACCACGAAATGGAAAACACATGAAGTAAAATTAAGCATCACCAAAATTAGAGATGTGACAAGATCTCTTTCCCCTTTGTGTACTTTAGATTGAGATCTTTAGGGTTTTCCTTCAATGAAATGATTGGGAAGTGGGTTTTCTCTATGTCCTAAACCATAAGCAATCAATCCATTTTTTGTTATTTCACTAGATAATGTCTAATTACAACTACTTTCATACATCCCTCTTTTACCTCCTTGAAATCACATCTTATTTGATATTTTCACTTATTGAGATGTATTTTGAAATACCAATATTTTCATGAGTGGATAGAGAGTGGATAATCACTCTTTATGAAATGTATAGGATACTCTAGATTCTTACCTTGGGGACTAGGCTCATTCTAAATGATCTCCAGGATAACAAGGAGAGGAAGAGATGAACCACCTAGTTTGGTGAAACCCAATTGGATGTGGGTACTTTTAGGGGCATGAAGCTACATATAGTAACAAGAATGGTGTGAGAGTTGGTAGAGAATTATCTATGCCATGGAATATTTGGTTGAAGATATAGTCACCCAAGATCTAGGAGCTTCATTTAAAGCACAAGAGAGATCAAATATGAGAGAATAATGTCATTTTATCAAAGGATGCAAATTCTAGATTACTTACAATGAATTAGAATACAAGAGGGATCCATTGGTTATATCGACCAAGGTGAGGCATAGGCTTATGAATTGAGACATAAAGTGATAAGTATCCTATGTGTACCATAGGTAAACTTAAATAACTAGCGTAAATAGGTCCTAGGTGATATACCAATTAGGTAAAATACCTTGTTCACACCAATAAATGACCATTTTGACTATTTGAAAGGTTGTTATGAAGGCCTTGTAATGTCCCTATTTTAACCATACACTCTTCTGTGATAGATAGCCTATTTCCAGAAATCCATAGGCTAATGAGAAATGCAAATTAGGGTTTCCTATTTTGTAGGAGGTTTCAGATGAGCTTTTGAAGGTTTTCTTGTGAGTATTTTTTAAGCATGTTTGGTGGAGCTTTCTAGGTTTTTGGAGAGCTTCAGGGTAAGGTAGCATGCATGTTATGAAAATGACATGCATTTCTAGCGGATACCTTGCATGGAAGAAAGGTTTATGGGTTTTTATGGGTTTTTAGATTGCTTCAGTTTGGTGTAACATGTATCTCCATTTGATAACCTTTTTCGACACTTACTATTTTTAGTAAGTCACGACAGCTGCCCGGTTTGTGCTCAAAATGAGTTTGGAGACACTTACTATTTTTAGCAGTATGTTATTTTTATTAAGTGCTATTTTTGGCAGTGCTATGTTTGGCAGCACCTCAACACTCAGTTCAGTTTCTATTTTGGGCATAGTAGATTTGGTGAATTCTGTCCTAAGGCACTTTGGGGCTCGTTTTGACAAATTAAATCATTTAAGTCATTTTAATAATCTATTATATTTTTGGGCCCCATGGCCTAGTCTAATGACTTAATGTTGTTTTAAAAGAGGGCCTTGAGTTTGGACGCTCTCATGAAGGAATTGAACATTTTAAATGTTTTAATATTTTCCAAGGTGATGTTGGATGCCTAGGAAGATGGAGAATAAAGTGCATTTAAAATTAAATTATTTCAAATATGCTTCAGCATCCCTTTTGGAGGGAAAATATTGAATATGAAAGGTCACCTCGGGAAGTCTATTTAAGCAGGCCTTTGCTACATCATTTGGATTCATTGTTGTTGATTATATCGAAATGCTGCTAAAATGAATTCAAAGCTCTCACTTCAAGGAATGCATACCTCCTAGCTCCATCCATTTAGTTTCGTACTTGCAAGACAATACCTAGCTGGATTCTGAAGACTGTACTTCATCCAGGAGTGCAGATTGAGTTTATTTTGATTTTTGAATTCAGATTGTTGTTATATAATATGATTTTGAGGATGCTAGTTTTTGTATGGTTGTAACTCATTTTCATTCACAACTCTTTGTGTGAATTTTTAGTGGTTTTTGGTATTGTAGCAATCATCTTTCCTACCTTGGGCGCCCGCTTTCATCAAGTTTCAAATTTTGTTATGAAGTCTTCATTTTTCTAGAGCAGGTCGCCCTTGATAGGAGGGTTTTATCATTTCCATATTTTCATTGGGATGCGTACATAAAATTTGAAGGTTATTTGAAGCTATTTTTTGCCTTGTATTTGGTCGCCCTTCTCCTAGGCTCCATTTTCATTTGTTTTAGAGACTTTTGGATGAGTATTAAAGGAGATATTAGAATTCTAGTGATCTCCTAGCTTGTTGGTTTGAGTTTCAGTTTGCTAGTTATTCAAATCAGACATGGTTATTTAAGTTTAATTCCATATCCTTTGTTGTGCTCATTCACATTTGTAATAAGGAATATTGTGAAATCATTATTTGAAGTTAGAGAAAAATTCATTGAAAATAAGGCATATTGTAACACTGATTAAAGTAGTACTGTTTTAGCTAATTACTTTCAGCATATTACATTTGTATTTACTACTCCCGCTGAATAAGTGGTTGAGTATTCTATGTTTCAATTTTATAATTACTCCCACTAAAGAAGTGGTTGAGTATTATTTTACTTCAACACATATTGTTTAAATATCCCCTTGTTGAATAAGTGGTAGTGTGGATTCATGGATGGCTTTCCGCCTTATAAATTGTAATAACTTCGCTCTCATTGAATAAGTGGTAGAGCTTCATGGTCGATTATCTGCCTATATTTACATTTCCAGAATTTTACTTTAGAATGGTTGGCTAGCTGCCTGGAGCATTGCAATTTCAATTTCAGTTTATTGCTAACAATCCCCTTGCACTATATGCTCTCACCTCGCCCACATCGAGATCTTGGTTATCAACTATATTAGCTAGTTTGATTATTGGAGCTAATGCTAATAGTGGTGATTGTGCTAATACAAAAAAAAAAAAATTAAGGGGGGTATTTCAGTGATATTAGAGCCCAATTTCCTTCCATCCTATGAAATTGGAGTTTCAGTTGACATATGAGAGACATAGATCTTCAATACTACACTAGAAGACAAAACAAAGTTCAGTTTCAGCTTCCAGTTAATTCTTGAAGTTGAGTATTTTTTCTTAAGGTTTTGTAGAACCTGAGAGCTATCATATTAAATATGGCTTCAAAAGAAGAGAAAATTTTGGGTAGTTCACTCTTCCTTGTAGGTACAAGGCTCAATGAATAATGTCATACAAGAGGTGAAGAAGTGAGTATATTGTCCAAGTTGGAACATTGTTTGAGCCAAGTCCAATAATCACCTATTGAAATGATGAAGGCATTATTTCCTACAATGACCTCTTTGATTCATCCCTACTAGATAAAGCATCTAGATGAAGATATAATTATGTTGGTTACTTCATGCTTTAGTGAATTCATGAGAATTCTAGCACCTTTGATGTCTTATGATGATGAAACTATGAATAAGATTCTTCATATGATTGTAGAAAGTTTCCAAGATCTTGGTGAAACCGGTAGCAGTCAATTTCCTAGAAGAGCTACTATCTTAAAGAAATTTTCAGATCTCAGGACATGTATTTTGCTAATAGACTTGGAAATACAAAATCAGATTTATCACTTGTTCTACTACCTCTTCATATCCACTTGGAGTGAACAAGAAGAGAATGTTATTGCAGCTGTAAAGAATATTCTTATTCTCACTATTAAAGAGGTTGATGAAATTCCACCAAATGTCCAATCTCTCCTTTTGGATGCATATGAACGTGAAGAAAATATTTCTCCTATTGTTGATATATTGATCAATCAACGTGAGGAGAAATTGAAGCCAATTTTGAAGAAGATAGAGCGAGTAGAGGAGAATTATGAAGAAGAAACAAATAGAATGTTGAATTCCAAAGATTCTATATCAAAATCTCATATTACAACTTTAGACATGCAATTGTCCATGCATTCCATAGAAGAGTGCAATGAGGCAACATCAGTTTTCGAGTCTCATGAGGTTTCCATGCTTCCTATAGAGGAGTGTAGTGTGTCAACACTAGCTAAGGAGACTCATGATGAAGTTTTAAGATTTGAACCTACAGAAACAGTTATTATGTCTACAGTTGATGATATTCTATTAGCTAATGAATTCCTTCTACATCTTCGTAATTCAGGAGGATTATAGTTAGAACAACAAGAAAAAACTAAGAAGGTAGAAGTGGAAAATTATTCCATCACAAATGGTGAATCATGCCTTGAGGAAGACACTGAGGGAGTTGTTTCTAGTAGACACAAGTCTGAAATTTATTTTCTTGAAGCCAATCAGAAGCAAAGAGCTAATGACCTTGAAAGCACCATTGATAAAATGAGAATAAGTGTCCAACAAATGTGTGACAATCTGAGGAGTATAGCTGAAAAGATTTTTTATTTCTTCTTTTCCCCTTGCAGCACTTCAACAACTCAACTGGGTTGTGAATGGTGCAATCACAACTCAATCACTACTGAAAAGGAGATTCAAGTTTTATTCAAGTTGGATGAAATTCGTCAGTGTGTGGAAAATTTGATCTACAGAGTATCAAGGAATCAAGATGAATTCCATATGCCTCTTTCTGATTTCAAGTCAATTAGGTAAGTTGTGGAAGAAATCAAAACAAACTTTTTGCAAATAATTGGTGAGAAAGACAGGGTTGCTAAAGTTGTTGATGAGGCTTTAGAATGGAACAAGGAAATAAAAGCTAAATTGCTTGAAGTTGAAGAGGCCTTAAGAGAAGCTGAAGATCAAATCACTATTGCTCATTATTTTAAGGAACAAGAAGACAAGAAGAGAGCTGAAGAAATTCAAGAAGTCCTTGAGGAGCTTGATCTCATACAAGAGACCTTTGACTTGAATTGTTGTCCTAAAAGAACGGAGAATTCAAATTTGCATCAACATGTCTTTCAAGTTTATGATAATCCTTTATTTGAGGTTGGTGCTAATGAGTTTCATGAAAATCCTTTTTTTGAGATTAATGATGAAATCTCTTTAGATAATAATGGTGAAGGGAGGAATTATAGCACTTCTTCCAGCAGTGGATCAATGATACATGAGTTGCATAATGGTGAAACTATTGTTGATATTAATGCATCCACTCTTTAGGAAATGGAAAATCAAGAAATGAGGAGGAATGAGGTCATTGTTCTTTATTGGCATCAGAGAATTGATTAGCATTCTAATGAAGAGTTTATTCAATATTTTATGGGGATGTTGGTTAGATTTATATCAGATTTTATGTTTGCACCAACTACCTTAAGAGTAACTGATTTCATAATTGAGTTTGTGAAGGGTTTTGTTGTCACGAGGATTAGCACTCACATGCAAAGCTACAAATAACTGCAATCCCGTGAAACATTGGAGTACTTTCAGGTTGTGGGTACCTTATTCGAAAGTAAACCTCTGGGTTCTAGGCCGGCTTCCTATTAAATTTTCAAATTGATAACTGGGTAACTTGTGCTGGAAAAATGGATAGAAGGATTGTAATAAATGCACGTAAAATTGTAAATTGACGGTGATACACCTAATTGATAAAGACTTGCAACTGCGATTCACAATGAACTTCAGAAAAAATATCCACACAAATCAATTTGACAGTTTGACCACAAAAATTATTCTAAGGAAGGCTTGAATAAACCACTTTTGAAGGAAATCAGGGTTTTCTTAGCAAAGAAGAATAGATTATTCTATTACACAACCCTAGACTTGTGATTTTCACTATTTTGAATGCATACAAATATAAATGAGACGATAAATTTGAAGGTTTTGATATAAAACACGGTAAAACTTCATCAAATCATTCATAAAAAACATCATAATGACAAGGCAAACTTTTGATTTCACCGAAATTGAAGGAATCTTTGCAAAATGACACAAAATGAACCTGTAAACCTGCTGCTATATTAATTTGAAAATTGAAAACTGAGTTACAAAACGATTCTCTCTGCAGAAAGAAAAGTCTAAAAAGACAAAAGCTTCGCCAAGTGTGAAAAATAAGAACTAGAGGAAAAATCACTAATTTTTTCCAATATATACAAAAGGCATGCACAAAGTAGCCAAAAATAGAACTAAATGAGAACTAAAGTGAAAAACTACATCTCCAATGTGAAATCCGAGTAGAAGAGAAAATCCTGATAAAAATAGCCCAAAACTGCATGAAATTGCACTTTGTGCCTACAAAACTCCACCTCTCCATGCGCATGACCAAAATACCCAGTAAATTGATGTGGAATTGAAAGAAACTCCATTATTTGCATGATCTGCATGACCAAAAACTAAAGTCCCACTTTGTGCATGAGTGAATTTTTTTTAGTATTTTCAACATATCCTTCCTCCATGCACAATCTAAATTTAGCACCTTACTTGCAACATTGACTTGAGGTCAAGGCCTAGCTTCTCCATGCATAGTCAACTTAACTCATGTTTGATGATTAAATTTGCATTTTAAAAGAAGTCACACTAATTAAATGATTTATAAATTATCATTTAAATTAATGTGACTTTTACACATGTATAATGCAACATATACATTAAATTTGAGTTAAATCCGTAGTCTATCATCACACCCTTTACATATTTGATTTGGGGACTTATCAAATTACACAAGCCTTATCTTGCACCCGCAGGCATGAATAAGTTGACATGTCCTTTGTTTTGAAATATGTGACAAAAATGTCACTTTTCCTTTGTCAGTCAAAATAGGGTTTCAACCCTAACACAAAAACATGTGAAATCAACCATTTGGCGACTCATTTAGTCGATCAAACTTCTGGAATTTACTATGGCCGCCGCCAAGGGGTTGTGGTAGGGTTTCAAGCTGGAGCCTTTTGAATTTTAGAAGAGCTTCCTCTTGAATTTGGAGCTAAGTCTTTCATGCAATATAGCTCAAACTGAAAGTAAGTGAACTCTTGCATAAGAATATCTGAAGACTTCTTTTTAAACTGTAATCCTAGAAAAGAAATGGCTGCGGCTTACACTGTGTTATATTTTGGGTTTTTCTATTATGATTTCTAGGCCATGGGCTTCCTCTCTATATCTTACTTTTTCCTTGCAATTTGAAACGCCTTTCTTTATGTCTGGAAATAAAGTAAAAGAAACCCTCCATGTACATGCCACGGGTCCTCTATTTGAACTTCTGGGTTTTACCTCTACTAAAAATTTCTTTGATATGGTCACAGACTTACACTGTTTATTCAAAAAATTATAGCTAGAAATTCAAAAAGTTTGGGTATTCAATTTTTCTAAACAATCTTTGCAATAATGGCCATCATGAATTTCTGGATATTTCTTTATTTCTATATTGCAAAAATTGCTCTATTCGAGCCTTCTAAGAGTGTTTATTTGATTTTTTTCTCTATGCAAGAAACAAGAAAACCCTATACTATGGTTCCCATGCAAATATGTTGAGCTTCTAGGTTTTACCTCTACTAAACTCCATTTTCGAAGCATTCTCCAGCTTCTACAACATTGGTCTTTCATTTAATTCATCTGGGTATCGTTACTGAGTTGCATAGTGCCTTCATGGCACATGGCTGTAGATTTGATTTTTTGTCTAAAGTGAGAGGTGGTCTTTTCCTCTGTATTTCTAATATGCAAACCATATTTTTGGTAAGCATTTTGCATAGAATGTTGTTTTCCCCTCTTTGATATGTGGACGAGCTTCATGGCTGAATATTCTTGTGGCTTATTTTTCCTCTAAAAGAACAAAAGAAAATAACTCTCTGTAAGAGGCCACGGGTTTACCATCTTCTGTATGTGAACCAAAGATTTTATGAAATCTTAAAATATTTAGTTGTTCTATAAAACAATGTTCAAAACCCCTATTAGGTTGCAACTCATTGTATTTATGCATCTGTGTGTTCTTTTCATTTGTAGGTCAAGGGTTTCACTTGTTAGGTATCTCCTTTTTTTATTTGAACAATATTGAAGGCTTCCTTTTACTCCACTGTGGGCCGCCATTTGACACTGACCTTCAAACTCTTGAACACTGCATTATGAATATGAAATTTTGTAATCTACATCTCCTATAGGAGTACATGGTCTGAACACTTATTGAATAGCCTAAAGCTTGATGTTATGACTTGTTAACACCTTCAAAAGACTGTAACTGCTTCTACTTATCGTGCATAGACCCCAGTGTTGCATTTAAATGAATGAACCATGGTATAATATACTTCACTGCAATCTTTTCAAAGTGACTAGCACTGTTGTTGAATTATTTCCGTAGTCCTCTTTTGAATTATCTGAGCATTGGATGACTCTTAAAATGACCTTTCTTGAACAGTCAAAACACATTATTCTTAATTTCATGACTGTAAGGGAATTTGAATGTTTATGAAAGCATTGCTTCTCTTTGGAATAGTCTTGCTCAAAGATCAATCAGGATCCTAAAGATGGTGTCTTTTTAGAATGTAATTAGCAAATGGATGTTTTAAAACTGTTCTCTTTCTCCATGAATGATCCCCTCTATCCTTGTCATTTTGTGAACACATCTTTACTTGGGCATGTAATACTGGAATGGAAAATATAGTGTTGTTTGAAACAAAAGCATTTTCTTGCGACTGTTGTTCCACCATGCATGCACCTTTTGAATTATTTGATTGTTTTAGCTTTATATTATCATTAAAAGGTTGTATGGATTCACTATGGTTATTTCCCTTGAATGTTGCTCTTCATTGTGTATGAGTTGGGCTCAACCCTTATGGGAGACACATTTTCCACCACTCATAACACTATTTTTTGGTTGTAATGACCTGATTGTACCTGTACCTGCACATGAAACAAATGTATTAGCAAAATAATTGAAGTTGGAAGCTTCCTTATATTTTTATGCCTTTTGAACAGTGAAATCATCTGATGGATGCCTAAATTGATGTAGATTATATTCATGTTGGTAATGTAGGCATAGGATTGATCTTGATTCATCATTGCTTAGATTCAATCTCTAACATCATATTCATTCATCTTGCAAGAAAACTTAAGGAGACTGGAGTTGGGGAACCTGGAAAGCTTCAACAACACTAGTCAAAGATATCAAGTATCAATGGCTCCATCATAAGAGGAAATGATGAACCACCATCCTTTCTATGTTTATATTGTCTACAAATGTATAGTTTACAAAAAAAATTTGTATCTATCATTTGATTATGTGAATCAAATTCAACTACTCCCATGACTTGTGGAGGACCTTGATCTTTACAATATCAATAAAACAACATTTTTTATGCAAATTTATAATTTTCTATTAAAAATACTTGCATAATAAAATTATAAAATCAATTGTAATCTAATTTTTTACATGATGACACATCTTTAGCAGAAAAATTTGAAACACTATGTACCTTTCAATGATGAATTCAATTCATCTCTACCTATTTGAGTTGGTAGTGAAAAATAGCTAATAGGTACATTGAATCTTTCCTATAATTCATGTCTCATGATTTTGAATTCAGTTTGTTTAGTAAATTCAAATTTGTTGAATACTTCTTGGAGTTTCAAGAAGTAATGATTCAGATGGAGCGTATAGATCAAAGAATTCAAGTTAGAGTAGTTATCTTCCTACGTAATGGTTCTTCCTTGCTTATTGTTTGGGATCCTAGTATCAATTTGTATTTGACATTTCTTGGAGTATGGAATTTTCAAGATTATCCTGATGAAGATGATCATGTGTGAAAAGAAGGTATACTGGAGTGACAGGTGTCAAAACTTATGTTCTATGTATGCTTCTGCCTTCTTTACCAGCCATTTGATGAATATTTTTTTATCATCAATTGGTGTTTTGAAGAGGAAATTGGAGCAAAGAATGGTTCTTTGCTATAATGGAGCTCTTAGAGTGGGTGTTTCCAGCTATGAATATGTGTAGATTGGCCAAAATGAATGAGGTTTTTATGAATTGCAGAAGCTGTTCATTTCTTAGCATGTTGATTTCTCTTAAATTTGATGATGAGTCATTCATTTTAGATTTGATGGGCAGCAAGTACACTCCTATTTTCTCTTCACAATCTCTTTTTAGATATAATTTTTTGCCTCACATAGGAAAAATGGTGTTTTAGACTTATCGAAACCAGTTTTTGGAAAGAGTTCGAGCTCTTTTTAGTGATTACCTACACACATTCTTTGCTACATATGTTCGGGGCAGCGAACCTTGGCTTGATTTGGTTCATAATTTTGAGACTTTTGGAGAAAGAACTTTGAAATATTTCAAGTGTCATCTTGTTTATGTTTGTAATCTTCGAAGGAGGCATTGTACATCCTTAAGGAGTATTGAGGATAAGATTGTTGAGTTCTTGCAAAGGGTTATTTTCTTCTTTGCAAGAAGTCTTGAAGGAGTCTCTTTTGCAGTCATGACTTTGTTTGATGCTTTGAGGAGTTATGATGGTGAGAATATTTATGAGTTGATTAGATTCTTCTTCTCTGTGCTTTGGAATGTGCTAGTCATTGGCATTGCAGATATTGACTCCTCAAAGTTGATTAGGCATGAGATGCTGCTAGATTTTGATTTCAATCCTTCCAAGTTTTTCAATTTGAGTTTCATGAGTGGTAACTTTTTGGAGTTACAAGGGAGGATAAAGTAGAATTGGCACAAGGGATTTATTTGTGTGATCAGAGTGGTGCAACATCAGCATGGTGGTTCTTTTCAGTGATGGACATGGGACCCTGGGATCCTATATGTTTTGGTGGGATCAGTTTGGAGTGTAGTGGCATTGCTTGAGCATAAGCAATTTTGGGAAGGGTGGACTGTAATGTCCCCATTTTATCCATTCACTCTTTTGTGATTGATAGCCTATTTTTAGAAATTTGTAAGCTGACCAGAAGTGCAAATTAGGGTTTCCTATTTTGTAGGAGGTTTTAGATGAGCTTTTGAAGGTTTTCTTGTGAGTGTTTTTGATGCATGTCTTGTGGAGCTTTCTAGGTTTTTGGAGAGCTTCAAGGTAAGGTAATATGCATGCTATGAAAATGACATGCATTTATGGCGGATACCTTGCATATAGGAAAGGTTTCTAGGTTTTTAGAAAGCTTCAATTTGGTGTAACATGCATCTCCATTTGAAAACCTTTCCCGACACTTACTTTTTTTTAAAAAGTCATGACGACTGCCCAATTTGTGCTCAAAATGAGTTTGGAGATACTTACTATTTTTAGAAGTATGTTATTTTTGGCAATGCTATGTTTGGCAGTAGCTCAACAATCAATTTAGTTTCTATTTTGGGCATAGCAGATTTGGTGAATTTTGGCCTAAGGCACTTTGGGGCTCGTTTTGGCAAATTAAATCATTTAAGTCATTTTAATAATCTATTATCTTTTTGGGTCCCATGGCCTAGTCTAATGACTTGATGTTGTTTTAAAAGAGGGCCTTGAGTTTGGACATCGCCATGAAGGAATTGAATATTTTAAATGTTTTAATATTTGCCAAGGTGATGTTGGACGCCTAGGAAGATGGAGAATAAAGTGCATTTTAAAATTAAATTATTTCAAATATGCTTGGGCATCCCTTTTGGAGGGAAAAGGTGGAATATGAAAGGTCACCTCGAGAATTCTATTTAAGTAGGCCTTTGCTCCATCATTTGGATTCATTGTTGATTATATCAAAATGCTGCTGAAATGAATTGAGAGGTCTCGCTTCGAGGAATGTGTACCTCCTAGCTCCATCCATTCACTTTCATACTTGCAAGATAGTACCTAGCTGGATTCTGAAGACTATGCTTCATCCAAGAATGTAGATTGAGTTTATTTTGATTTCCTAATTCAAATTGATGTTGTATAATTTGATTTTGAGGTTGTTGGTTTGTGTATGGTTGTAACTCATTTTCATTCATGACTCATTGTGTGAATTTTTAGTGGTTTTGGGTATTGTAGAAATCATCTTTCCTACCTTGGGCGCCCCCTTTCACCAAGTTTCAGATTTTATTATGAAGTCTCCATTTTTCTAGAGCAGGTCACCCTTGATAGGAGGGTTTTATCATTTCCATATTTGCATTGGGATGCGTACATAAAATTTGAAGGTTGTTTGAAGTTGTTTGTTACCTTGTATTTGGTTACCCTTCTCTCAGGCATCATTTGCATTTGGTTTGAAGTCTTTTGGATGAGTATTGAAGGAGATATGAACATTCTAGTGATCTCCTAGCTTGCTGGTTTGAGTTTTTAGTTTGTTGGTTATTCAAATCAGACCTGGTTATTTAATTTTAATGCCATATTCCTTTGTTGTTCTCATTCACATTTTTAATAAGGAATATTGTGAAATCATTGTTTGAAGTTAGAGAAAAATTCATTGTAAAGAAGGCATATTGTAACGCTGATTACAGTAGTACTGTTTAAGCTAATTACTTTTAGCATATTACATTTGTATTTACTACTCCCATTGAATAAGTGGTTGAGTATTCTAGATTTCACTTTTGTAATTACTCCCACTAAAGAAGTGGTTGAGTATTATTTTACTTTCAACACATATTGTTTAAATATCCCCTCGCTGAATAAGTGGTAGTGTGGATTCATGGTTGGCTTACCGCCTTATAAATTGTAATAACTTCGCTCTTGCTGAATAAGTGGTAGAGCTTCATGGTCAGTTATTTGCCTACATTTACATTTCCAACATTTTACTTCAAAATGGTTAGCTAGCCACCTGCAGCATTGCAATTTCAATTTTAGTTTATTGCTAATGATCCCCTTTGCACCGTATGCTCTCATCTCGCCCACATCAAGATCTTGGTGATCAAAAAGTGGAGGGTTACGTTTCATCTGTCTTGATTATTGCAGCTAATGCTAACAATGATGATTGTGCTGATAAAATTCAAAAGAAAACTAAGGGGGATATTTTAGGCCAAAAATGCTGAAAATATTGAATTTAAAGCCTGTTGGGACTCATACGCTAGTCTGGGCAATTTAGTCCCAGATCTAGGTTTCTGTGCAGAAACTGGAATCTGGCAAATGGGTGTTTGAAACTGCAAAGATCTGAAGAATTGACCTATATTGGGACTCATACGCTAGAACTAGCGTATCAATGTAGTTAGGGTTTTCTGAAGCTTCAAATTTTAAATCTGGTCTTCAATGTCTGCTTTGCACTTCCTAATTGATTTCTGGATCTGAAACTCTAATTTGCAACCTGTAAAATTTCTCCAATGATCTCCAATGCAAGGTGACAACTTTGAAAATTTTGAACACTTTGACAACTTTCTCCAAACTTTCTCTTCAATGTTTCTTCAACCTAGACCTGCAAATCACACACTAAAGAGAGGGAAAATATTATTTTGTTAGTGGATAGGGGTTTTCCTTGGTCAAACCCCATTTTGGTAATCAAACCTTGAAATGAAATGAAATAGGAATGTAGAATGATGAATGAACAAAGTATGATGTTGCAACTCACTAAATCTAGCAATAAAATGTTGCAAACATGTATGAAGTGGCTCCAATGTATGTAGATCTTGACTCTTGCTTGAATAGGATGGATCTTGAATGAAATGCTAGCTTGAATCATGAAACCCTACATCACAATTGTTAGCTCAAAAAAAAACATGACGCATGATTACTTTGACATGATGCTTGATGCTTGAGTGATTCTCTAAAACACTTGATAATCTACCCTTGAATGCTCTTGTAAACACTCGAATGCTCTTGTGAACTCAAATTTACTATAAGGATTCTCATTCAACTTGCTAGGTGTAAAATGAGTGAAAGAAACTTGTATTTATACTTAATTATGCAAAAAAAATTGAAATTACAATAGTACAAGCCAACATCATATCTAGGAGGATAAAATCCTGCCAAGAATTTGAATTAATTCTAATTTTGGGCCACACGGGACTCATACGTCCAAGGTGTCGTATGAGTCTCATTAGGCATAAATTATGGGACAATTTTAAAAAATGCTTAGAAAGGTGTGAAATCAGGATCAAGACCCAAAACCCTAGGTAGGACCCATACACTCAACGTGGCGTATGAGTCCCAAACCACCAAATCTGGGCCACACAACCTAAAAACACCTGAATTATGATTGGATGTTGATTTATGTTAGGATCATCCTCGAAAAGATGCATTAAATGAGGCTTGTGGATGTAAAATAAGACCAATTAAAGCATAAAGAAGCTCAATTATTTAATAAAACCTTAGACAAGTGTGAAAGTGTGTTACAACACTTCACAACACTCTAAATAAGCCATTAATAAGCTCATTTAGTTCACAAGAGCCCAAGACCTAATGTGAATATGTTAGACATATTACAACAGTAAATCAAGGCCATATTAGGGAGTACTTTTTTCGACATTTCATCTAATAACACCCTCTAAATACCCATCAATTTTTTGAGGATTATATAAATTTAGTCCTACTCTCATACTATTGAATGTAGCCCCCCTACAAGAACCCATGCATAAAATCAAAGTCAACTTGATGTTATTTTTTTCATATAATAATTTTTTATTTTATTTTTGAGCTCTTTGTCATATATTAATTATTGGTGAACAAATGTGATCAAATTAGTAACAAAGTGAAAAATTCACCATAATTTCCTACAACTTTTAAATGATTTAAAAATGCAAAAAAATCATGAAACACAAAAAGCTAAAATTGTATTCCTATTTACACCCCACATAAACATTTTCACACTACTTGTCTCAATTTTCATCAATCCTAGGCAATGAATATAATAAAACCAGGTTTTACAAAAAAAAAAAATCTTTCTTATAAGAAATACGCACGCCATCCCATATCACCCTATGCATTGGCCATGGTTGTGATCCTCACTCAAGTCACACTTTCTATCAATTAAGTCCTTGCTCAAAATAGTCATTGTTTGGCCTAAAGTTCAATTTCTCCCAATAACGCAAGTGAAATGAATGAATTTTAGAAAACCTATAATTTCCATGCAAGTAATCATGTTGGGTACCTCATGTATATGTTTGAACCACACCCCAAAGGTACATCCCCTTGTCTTAATTATTGCAAACACTTTTTAGTTGTTAATGCCTTTAAAATTTACGTAAGTTGTTGTTTGTAATAAAGCTATTAGAAAAATGTGAGGTTGTACACATATTCTAAAGATTATATTTATAAATCCCTTGATAATGGTAAGTTTCTTTTTCATTTTTCATTTTAATTTTGATTTTAACATTGTTATGTTGCACATGATATTTTACCTTATTTTTGTTGGTTTAGATGCAAGAATTAGGATAAAAGTAAGTACAAGTAGGCATGATTGATGAGTCACATCATATTTTGGTGTTAAGAAAGGCGTGTTGTAAAAACTTGCATAGTAGTAATGTTAGTAATGTAAAAATAAACATATAATTATGGTACATCTTAGATATGTGGATACAATATGGGCTAGGCAATCTTTAGGACACTTAAATTATGCCATATGTGACATTTGGATAATTTTTTATTGTGGGTTTCACATTGGGAAAATATTTAATATTAGGAAAATTTAGTAAAAAATGTTTAATTTAGGGTCATGGTTTAGTGAGAACATGGTTTATGTAATACCACTTAGCGGTTTTGTGCAAGCTTGTTTTATAAAATCAAGTACACGTTAGTTGTTGTTGAGGTTGGTTTGGTTTGTTGGTTAAGGTTGGATTGAGCATCTCTTGTAGTTTTTATATGTGAGTAAAGGAATTCTGGATTGGGATGTGTGGTTACTATTTCCATTTTGTGCCTTTTTGACCTCTCCTTGTCATTATTTGATCCATTCTTGTTAGAGTAATTATTTATTAGCTAATAATTAATTAATCTTTAATTGATTATTAAGTTAATTTCACTTTATGCACTTAAGCTAAACTTAGGAGTGTTTTTTATTTTATTAGATTGAGCTATTATTATATCATTCTATCTCATAACATGTGATGATGGAATTTATCATGATCTAATCTATTTCTCATTTAGAGTTTTCTCTTATAAGCACTCTCCATTGCATTATGGGCTCTTTAAATGTTCAATGAAAGCTCTCAACATCTCTTGTAAGTTTTTCTTGTTGAGGAAATAGAAAATAATTATTTATAACTCTCATGTGTGGAAGGTGTTATTGTTTGTTGTTTGATCCTGCTTATTGTGTTTTTTCACTATTCTAACATGGTATCATAGCGTGGATTCAACACACCCCTTCTCTAATTTTGAGGGCTTTCTTCAACTAGGGTTACAAGGGAAAAAATTGAAATCTTCATAATTTTTGTGTTTTAGGCTTTGACATTTTCTTGGTGCATTTTGGAGCTAAAGGAACCTCACCATTACATTCAAGAGGCCAAATAAATGAATGTTGACTATAAATTTTCCCATAGTCCACATCGAGAGCTTTTGAGGCACAAAAATTATATAGGGGTAATTTATAAAATATATTAAAAAAATGTATAAAATTTATCACTAAAAATTAGAAACAAATTAATTTATAAAATATTATAAAAAATGTATAATTATGTTTTGGGAAGGGCTTAGTCCTCCACAAACCCTAGTTGCATGGCTAGAAAATTTGTGTGGGGGGGGGGAGGGGGGTGCGGCCCCTATGAGAGCCATTTTCCCTTAATCAAAAGAGATGTGGTCATTTAAAAAAAAAACATACATATAAATGATTCAATTTTTTTTATATATACAAATTGTTGTATAGAGAAAAATTTGTTGTGTTATGGCATTCAATCTTAGCTTCATCCTATCAATCTTTGTTATATATGAGCATGAAATCAAAATTATAGAAAATCCATTGGTCCAATCAATAGGTGGAGAGGCCTACACAAACCTAGAAAACAAACAATTTTATTCAAACAAGAATTAAAAAACTATAAGCCCTAAACTAATAAGTTAAAGAAATAAATCATTAAAATAAAATATATGGATTTGTGCATTTTGGAAGAGGAAATTAATCAACAAAATTCATGTGAGTCTCCTTTACTTATCTAACTCAAACTTGCAAAATGAAAACGAGAATGGAATGAATCAACCTAACAATACTTCTAAAATGAGAGTTAGGGAAAAAAATAATGCCCTTGATCTAAGGGTGGGAATAAACCCCATTCAATGGATGAGATTCAATTCTCATCCATAAAGGTGTAATGCCCCATTTTTAGAAAAAATGTTTTGTGGAAAATTAACCTAGTTCCAAATTCTTCCAAAGGCTAATTGGTGTGCTTGGAGAACTCCAAAGTTATTGGAGTGGACAAGTTTAATTTTGTAGGGTTTTTATTCATGGCAATACGCTAAGTTGGTGGTATGGATCATCATGACACCTTCAAATTTGGCATTTTACTTTTGGTGTGCTCTCCAAATTAGTGTTGAAAATTCAAGCATCACAAAACTCTCTATAGATGAAATTCACACGAATATCAAAGTAACACAACATAAGCATGGTGGAACTTTTTTTTGGTGGGTATATATGAAAAATACCATCAACATGAGTTATTGGAGATTAATGATGATGGTAGGAATGTACCATGGGAGGTTATGGATTAAAATTTTAGAATTAATGCTACTATTTTTCTTTCAAATAGCCACCATATGATTCGATTTGTATACTTACAAGTGGATTGGAGATAAATTTTAAGCAAGATTTGGAGTATATCTCAATTGGTGACTCTTGGAATGGTGTTTTCAGTTGATAGAATGGTTATCTTGTTTTGTTAAAAAAATCAATTTTACAATAGTTGTTCCTCTTGGTGTTGTTGATTTTGAGAAAATCAAATTGTAAGTTGTTGATTTCAATCTTGAACAACTACAAGTTCATGCATTTTCAGACCATTTGAAAAGGTTATTTTATGGTTTCAGATGAAGGGTATTAGTATTTCAACTAACCAAGCTCATTATTGGATGATAATTTAGGCACCAAATAATTGTCATTCCTTATTTTCATCTTGCATTTGTGGTTTGAACAACATACCAACGTACAATTGTGAATATCATGTTAGAGTTCAAGAAGTTAAAACTGAGAAGGTTATCATTAAATTTCTAGAAATTATTTGAATGGTGTGATGGAATCATGGTTAATGGAAAGATAAATTCCAAGGATCTCATTGTATTCTTGCAAATAATTGTTTCTCTTTTGACAAGAAGAGTGAAGGAGGTTTTAATTGTAGGTGTGTTGCAACATTGTACATCAAATAGAAGGGTTTATAAACCTCCTAGATTGATATGGGATCCTAGAGTCACATTGATTATCCATAATTGATTAGTTGGTTGAGTCTTGCAATGGCTTGAGGATAAGAAATTTTGGGGAGGGAGGGTTGTAAGGTATCCCTTTTTAGCAAAATTATTTTGTATAGAATTAGTCTAGTTCCAAGTTCTTCTAGAGGCTAATTGGTGTGCTTGGGAGAAATCCAAAGTTCTTGGAGTACACATGTTCAATATTGCAAGGTTTTTATTCATGAAAATAAGCTAATTCGATAGTGAGGATCATCATGACGCTTTCAAAAGTGATTTCTAACTTTTGGTGTGCTCTCCAAACTTCTTGGAAGAGCAATCTATTTTTAGTAAGTCACCTGGTTGGCGTCGATCATCCTCCCAAGTATTGAGAATCATGATGGTATGATCATATTTTGATTTTGATGTCATTCAATTCTTTCTACAACTCGAGTAAAATAATTTAAATATTCACTTAAGTTTCTAATGTTATAGTATTAGAGTGACAACTTAAGTGTAATATATTTTAAAAAAACATAAAGTGAGCTCACAAGTGGATGCCTAGGACACGAGGGACCTCTTTTCACATTAAAATATTATAATATTTCTCAAAGGGTCATTTTTGAGAAAAAAAGAGAATTATTATATTTAAATTAAATATTTCCCTCCAAAAAGCTATATAAGGCGGATGTGGTCTCATTTGAGAATTTAGACTTTTGAATGCTATTTTATGTTGTTGGAATGAACTTGAATTATTTCAAAGATTCTTGAGGATGTAAATCCTCTTGGAGTTGTTTGTTTTTGGGATGACCCCCCAATTGGTCTTGGTAATTCCATTAAGGGATTACAAGTGTGCTACAAATTAGAGTTTTAAATGTGAAGATATTTGTAGTGTTTTGAGTGCATATTTTTTTGTTATTTCTCTAAGTTTTTAGTGTTGTTGGAGTTTTATATGATAAGTGGGTGATTGGAGATGATATATTGTTGTTGGGGCCATACTATTCCAATACTAGGTCGTACCCCCTTTATTGGTTTCTTCATGTGGTAATTCCTCATGAGTTTAATTCTTCATTATCTATTGATTTGGATGCTTCTCTCTCTTTCTGTAGGCTACTCACTTTGCATAAGATTTTCTACCCAAAGAAGGATTCGTACACCTACCCATGTTGGGTCGTACCATGCAAAAATGGGTGTCGGAAGTGTTGGGATGAAGTGCCTATCATTTGGAACTCAAATCTCTTTATTGTGAGTCACCATGGTTTGGAGTGAAGGGTCTATGCTCCCCTATGCTCCCTTTTGGTGGAGAAGTGACCATTTAAGGACTTTGTTGGATTTCTTTGCTATTGTACCTACCATACCAACAAAGTATTTTTTTTTTCCATACTTGTGAAATTTTTATTTTATTGTCAGTTTGATATACCTTACCTTTATTCATGTTTTGGAATGTTTCGGAGTGCTTCAAGTGAATTTGTAGTTTGGGTGTGTGTTTGGTTGGTGTGTGTTTGGTGGGTGTTGGTGCTCGCTTTTTGAGTGACATCCTTATTGCCTAGAATTGTTGTTGCATGCCAACATAGAAATATTATACAAGTACCAACTTAATATTCATCAATCTTCAAGGTATATTACTATTATTTCAAGTTGGGTAGGTTTGTTCATGAATTGGAGTTCTATTTGGAGTTTTTCAACAATTCCTTTACATCAATTCCTATATCAAAAGTACTTTCTTTATCAATAATTTGTAACAAAAAATAATTCTATTTTAGCATATGATTATATGTGAGCTAAAATTGTAATGCTGGATGGTAGTACCACCAGTGGGATTTATCTTGATTATTTGTTAATTTTTACCCCACTAAATAATTGTTATTATTATAATCACTCACCACTAGATAAGTGGAAGGAGTTGTGTTTCTTTTTCAATATTGTATAAGATCTCCCACTGAATAAGTGGATGTGCCCTTTTAATTCCCACTAGATAAGTGGATGCTTATTTCTTTTAGTATTACATATGCACTCCACTGAATAAGTGGTATTGGCTAGCTTGTTGCCTAGTGCTTTACTTTCAGCTATTGCAATTTACTTGTTATATTGATCCTTCCCTTGTATGCTCTTACCTTGCCCATCTTGGGAACTTGGTGATTATAAAGTGGAATTAATATTTCATTGTAATCTCATTTCAATTGAATTAGTTTTCAAAATTTTGTTCCTAGGTTGTCATTACAAAAGGGATGTTTTTTATTTATTTAATTGTGATAAATAATTAGAATATGACTCATTATGGATTATATTTTTTTATTATCTTAAATCATATTAGATGATCTAAGGCTAATTTTATTTCAACCTTAGCGGTAATACAATATTGAATAATTTGGTATAGGGTTTTATTAAATAGTTAACCCATTAATCAATTTAATTGTGTTTGCAATTGTTTAAAAACTAAGAAATCTGGAATCAATTTAATGTGTTAAATTAAATTGATTTCGAGAAGTGAATTCTTACAAAATCATTAGATGTGTTAGGTCAAAAAAATTCCTAAACTCTCCAAGTGAATTAGATCAAACATTGGTGAAAGAGAAAACTCAAAATAAATTAATTTAAAAAAGCAATTTAAAATATTCTTGTAATTTATCATTTTAAAATTTGTTTCCTTCAGATATTTAGTAGTTTAAGGATTAAAGATCAATTATTAGGGTGTTAAATTTAATTATAAAATGCACTATATATAGTACAAATAAAATTGTGAGACTAGTTTATTTTAGGTAGAGATATCATCTCAGTGACTAGACCTCCATTCTTTCATAGTAAACCCTAATGAGTGATCCCGTAATGGACGTCTCTCGAGGGTGTCTTGTATAAGACACTTAACCCTACTAGGTTACCTTCATCGTTGGGTATGTGAGATGGGTTTTTCCACACCCCATATCATGTTTCCCCCTTACCTCACCTTTTGGACAACGTGTTTGTGATGACAATGCACGTGTATAGTCAACAAGTGTGCTTGACAATTTATCATGTCCAGAATGATCTTAGGTGAATTTTGATTATTTTGAGAAAATAAAATTAAGGTGTGTGTCTATATTTGCATTTTACAATGCGAACATAACATAGAGTATTGTGGTAATGAAATAGATGAAGCATTGAACTAGACATTCTACGATCAAATAGGGTGCCTTTAAACATTATAATAAAAAATAGAGAACAAAAAAACAAACATGAAGCAATGTATGTCGACCTCACATTTTATTTAAAGCCATACAAAGGATTGGATTTGATTAAAAATATACATAACTTAAAAAAATAGAGATGAAGCATTGTATACAACCTCACATTCCATTTACAACCATATAGAGTATTGAAATGAAGAAACACCTTTTCAAAAACAAAATACAAATATTACTTTGGCCCCATAATGGGCCACCCTATCTTGCAAGGTCCACATGGATCACCACATAAGATGAAGACCCAATTTTTTTGGTGAATAACAAAGAGTAATATTCAATTTAATTGGTTTAAACATAAGTAGGAATGAAAATAAATCTACAGTATCTTTCATCAACACTAGAAATTTTGCTATACCATTTTGATTACCATTACAGTTCTAGTTTGTAATTATAGTTTTATGGATTATAATTATGATTGAACATAATATTAAGTTGTAATTTGATTTTCATAGTTTATGTTTGTGAGAAGGTAACTTGAACTTATACTAGTTACAATTTATCTTGTATAATATTTTTATCATGTTTTGCAATATAGGGTTTAGATTTTAAATAGGTTTGGCCATAGAAGATGATATGTATCTTTCTCCTTTGAACCTATGGATAATAGAAAAATCTATTTAAATTGTAAACCTTACATCAAAAAACATGATAGATAAAATAGTATACAAGACAAATTGTAACTACTATTGAACGATTACTATGTTTAGAGTTTAAATATGTTTGGTCATAGAAGATGATATGTATCTTCCTCCTTTGAACCTATAGATAATAATAAAATGTAATGTCCCAAAATTTATGATGAAGTGATTTAATTAATTAAGCTGTCCAAAAATCAATAGTATTTCAAAAGGATGACTTAATTGATTATTTTAATTAAAATAAAGTGGAAATTAATTATTTATAAATTTATCTAAATAAATTAAGTCATAAAGGTAACTTTATTTTTAATTAATTTAATAAAAGTGACTAAAATAAAGTAATAAATTATAAAGTCACTTTGGAATAAAATAATAATATTTCTAGAAGCTTCTTGGAAGGCATTCAGAAATCTTTATAAGGAGCAGTGGGCTTGACATTTGAACATGTCTTAGGTTATACTTTTCATACCAAATTGGTAAAAGCTTAAATGCTTGGATTTTATTTCTCATTTCAGTTTGGGAAGAGCTTGAAGGCATTTTTTAGGTCTGAGGGTTTGAAGACTCTAGGATACTAGGTTTGGTTGTGAAAGATCAACCCTAGCTGGAGATTGTTGAGGAATCCATCCAAGGTTTCTACAGGTGCTTCATTGCAAGAATTTAAATTGGTGAAATAGCTAATGTATTATGAGTTTGATGTAATGCAATAGATGGTTTACTATTGCATTTCACTGAAGCTATTGCAAATTTGCAACAACTGGTTTATTGTTGCATTTGAGGAAGGAATTTATTGCTTGTTGGTTCGATCATTGAAAAATTTAATGGTCTTTGAATAAATTTTTGAAGCAAAGGAGAAAATAGATTTTTGGAGAAAGAAGCATTAAATTGTTGAAGGATCATTTCAGTTTATTGGCATTTGACTTGCAAGTGATTATATTGGCAACAAAATTGTGGTTCTTCAAGTATCTTTGGCACAACAATTGTTGGCATTGAATCATTTGATTCTCATCTTTGAAGGACGATTATACAAGCTGGAAAATCACACTTCATCTGATATTTCCAGGCCCAACACTTAAACATCTTGATCAATTCAATTTTGGAGATTCAAATCAGTCCTCTTGGAAAATCGAATTTATCATTGTGGGACGACTTCTTGGCTAGGAAAATTGTGGTTTCCTTGGCATCATTGGTTCTATTTGTGGGAGATCAATTTAAGTCGTCTATGGAGGATGATTCCTCTTGTTTTTGGAGGATGATTACCTTTGCTTAGACACAACTTACAGTCAGCTCGACTTTGGAAGTTTGGAGACATTGTTCATATTTACCATTGTTGGGTAAGATGTAATCAAAAGGGCATCGATCCAGGTTCTCATGTCAATAAAGAAAGTCGTATTTATAATTATATTTGCATTGCCTTTGAGTTTTTGTCATCACAGCCAATGTTATTACATTCCATATGATAAAGATATCCAAATATGCATTGTATCATTGTCACATTAGTGAGTTGACTTTGTCTTTTTGCATTCTAGAAACATTCAGGTCTACACTTATTGTATTGACATTGTAATACTGAAAATCATCCATGTTCATTGGAAAAAATAATTGTAGTAGTTGAATTCAAGATTGCAGTCAATACAAAATGAAGTTGGAGGTTGCATGAGAAGTGTTTGCCAAAATGTCTCTTTGCTGTAACCTCATATTTGCATGATATTTTAGTCATCATATTGTCTTAAAAATTAAAAAATTACTTTGCATTGCATCTTAATTTCATTTGCAGTCATTTGGAATATTTAGTTAAGTCTTTTCATGCATCTTATCATCACTCAAAAAGGAAAAATCAAATCAAGAAAATATTTACCAACTGAAAGTAGTTTGGAAGACAACTGTTTGACAAGATTCTCAAGCACCAAAAATAGAAAATAAAGATCAGAATTGCAAGGGTCTTTATAGTGGTATCAGAGCTCAGTTATCTTGCCAACTTGTTGGGTCATTTAGAGTTTGAGTTTGAGTTGTTAAGCATGACTTCTTTTTGTGAAAAAGAGTTGGGCCAAAAACTTTATACTACAGGAAAAATACTAGAGCACTTGACCTCACCAAAAGATGTTTGTCTCAACACTTTGGAGGAATTATAAACTTGTTTATGCATGGTTGGTCATTCATCTTCTCAATTATTGCAAATAGCTTTGACTCTAGTAGTGCATTCTTTGAGTAAGCCAATGCTTATGAGACATCATGATGAAGATGTGAGACTAGTAGTCAGCAATTGCTTTAGTGAGATTATGAGAATAACAATATGAAGATGATGATGTTTTCAAGCAGTTGCGATCTAATTTGTTAAAAATTTGGAGAGGAGAACAATATGTTTTAATTGCAGCATATGATCCCACAAGAAGATTGGTTGAGCAGAAGATTGAGAAGTTCAAGGAGCAACTGAGTACAAAAGAGTTGATCTCAATTGGTATACAAGATCCATCTTCTCTTCATGAAGAAAATAGGCCAACTTCCAATGGAGCAACTGAGTTGGATGATGAAATCATATAACAACTTGAGCCCTCTTATGTTGAGACACTTAATAAGGGCATTGATGATGTTTCTATAGGTGTAATTAGTGCTGACCTAATTCCAAATTAGGATATGTAAATGGTGACAATACCGAAGAAAATAGTTGTGTGACTCAAGAAATTCCAGAATAATTTGATGCTTCCTCAGGTAAAGAAAAGGTTGTTCATAAAAGTCCCCACAACTTGGAGAAACAATTGAAGGTGAACGTAGATGAGATTATGGCAGTGTTATCCCATCATTATAAAGTGTACAAACTGATTGAGAATAATCTTTGGATGGTTCAATTGGAGAGAAGACAACAGGGAATTGAAGAAAATTCTTCTCATGATAGCTTACAAGTAATCAAAGAAGGTATGGGGACAATGAAGTCAAATTATTTATACCTTATTTCAGATCATGACCACTTTCTCAATCTCATTGAGATCTATTCAGATGTTTTGAGAAGGAAAGAAGATGAAGTTGATAAGATTTCTCATGAGCTTAAGGTTTCCATCGGTTCCTTGAGGAGCACTCGGATAGCCCTTCAAGAATTTGAGATTCATGTTGATGAGATCTGCTTAGAGTTGAGCTTGGATCGATGTTCATCAGGTTCAAAAGAAACTCGATCATCTATGGTAGCCAAGGCATAGGATGAGGAAAGCAGTGTGAGATCTCCTAGAGCTCACACTTAGGATATAGGTGCAATGCCTCTTGTGTTGGTTAGGCAAGAGGAGTTGTTTGGTGAAGGGTGCATTGCTCTTGATCTCAAGAGGCTTCAACACAAGTTTCTGATGAATCATAGTCTACCTCCTAAGTTCTGAATTGGTAATTGTCCTACTTTGCTGGTCAGAGTTCTATCAGGGTACACTTTGAGTAAAATAATAGTTGGGATGGTTAGGAGAAGTGGGAATTGTCACTTTGGTGTTGGAGGATGGATTGATGATGAGTCCTTATCATCCTTTGACAATAGTGATATACTTTTCTCCCTCATGGAAATGATTCACAAGTTGCATGGTGTTGTTCTGATACATACCAGCAACTTGTCAAAGGTTGGAATGAGCTTCTATGCACCTAGGTTGGGCATCATTCACATCTTCAGGAGGCCACTCAGGGTGGAATGGATTGTTGATGATACAAAAATATCATGTTTGAATACAAGATCAGACCTCATTAGAGATTTGGACACAAGGATCTGCATTAACACTATAAAGATTATCATTGGATGGTCTTATCAGGAGAAGATGATTCCTTCTGAGTCTGGAATGTTGGACCTTAGTGTTGTTCCAACCTCTTTTCAGGAGATTTAAGGCATTCATGGTGGTACTCTTCTTACTCCTGAAAGCAAGTTAGAAAACACTTTCTATGCTCAAATATAAATCTCATGGACAAGCCTATAAGGGGTAATGGTGATATTGTTTCAAGACCAACTCATCTTGTTATGAGTTGTGAGTCTTCGTCTAATGATGGTAGTTTAGGGTGGAGTGCACTTGACTACTCTAGTTTTCCATTGGCACAGACAGGCGAGTTTCATCTCGACTTCATAATGAGGTGTGCTCATCAGTTCGCTTTTAGCCTGCTTACATAGGATTTGACTATTTCTTTGATGACACAAAGAGGTGGGTTGAATAAGAGGTGTTCGGGTTCACTCTAGTATGATACATTTTTGACTTCAGGTGATGAGTCCAATTTTTGAAAGTCTTTTAATTTTCTCTCTTCAGTAGGTTGCTTCCAGAGCAGGGATTTGATAGTTGGTACGATTGGACTTTAGAGGTTATCAGAGTGGCATAATGAAATTTAGTTGGTTTTGAGATTGAAGGACTTCTAGTTTTTCCATGGGACTCAAGTATGATATTTGCAGTGTATCAACATAGTACTTGGAGTTGGCATGATGGGGATGACGCTAAGTTGAGATCTATGAATTTCATTGTTGGATGGTTGGTTTCATTGGTTGACAAAGTTTGACAATGTCTTGGGTTCCAGCTGCATACAAAGGCTATGGATTAGCACATGTTGTAGGACCATTTGGGATCCAGGTGGTTGGTGGACAGGTACAGTTGATTTTCCACTTTGGCATCAGGTGTTGTGGCAATGGGACTGGTTGGTAGTTGTGGATTGCTTGAGGACAAGCAATATTTGGGAAGGAAGGACTGTAATGTCACCAAATTTATGATGAAGTGATTTAATTAATTTAATTAATTAAGTTGTCCAAAAATCAATAATATTTCAAAAGGATGACTTAATTGATTATTTTAATTAAAATAAAGTGGGAATTAATTATTTATAAAGTTATCTAAATAAATTAAATCATAAAGGTAACTTTATTTTTAATTAATTTAATAAAAGTGACTAAAATAAAATAATAGATTATAAATTCACATTGGAATAAAATAATAATATTTCTAGAAGCTTCTTGGAAGGCATTGAGAAATATTTATAAGGAGTCGTGGGCTTGGAATTTGAGCATGCCTTGGATTATACTTTTCATACGAGATTGGTAAAAGCTTAAATGTTTGGATTTTAATTCTCATTTCATTTTGGGAAGAGCTTGAAGGATTTTTTAGTTTCGATGGTTTGAAGACTCTAGGATACCAGGTTCGGTTGTGAAATATCAACCCTAGCTGGAGATTGTTAAGGAATCCATCCAGGGTTTCTATAGGTGCTTCATTGCAAGAATTTGAATTGGTGCAATAGTTGATGTATTATTGCATTTCTGATAAGGAGTTTGATTTAATGAAATAGCTGGTTTATTATTGCATTTCACTTAAGGTATTATAAAATTCCAACATATGGTTTATTGTTGCATTTGAGGAAGGAATTTATTGCTTGCTAGTTTGATCATTGACAAATTTAATGCTCTTTGACCAAATTTGTGAAGCAAAGGAGAAAATCAATTTTTGGAGAAAGAAGCATTAAATTGTTTAAGGATCATTTCATTTTATTGGCATTTGACTTGCAGGTGATTATATTGGCAACAAAGTCATGGTTCTTCAAGTATCTCTGGCGCAAAAATTGTTGGGATTGAATCATTCAATTCTCATCTTTGAAGGACGATTATACAAGCTGGAAAATCACACTTCATCTGATATATCCAGGCGCAACACTTACACATCTTGATTAATTCAATTTTGGAGATTCAAATCAATCCTCTTGGAAAATCGAATTTATCATTGTGGGACAACTTCTTGGTTGGGAAAATCGTGGTTTCCTTGGCATCATTGGCGTTGTTTGTGGGAGATCAATTTCAGTCATCTATGGAGGACGATTCCTCTTGTTTTTGGAGGACAATTACCTTTTCTTAGACACAACTTACAGTCATCTCGATTTTGGGATTTTGGAGACATTGTTCATAATTTCCATTGCTGGGAAAGACATCATCAAAAGGGAATTGATCCAGGTTCTCATTTCAATAAAGAAATTTGTATTTACAATTGCATTTGCATTGCCTTTGAGTTGTTGTCATCACAAAATATGTAATTACATTTCATATGATAAAGATATCCAAATATGCATTGTATTGCTATCACATTAGTGAGCCAACTTTGTCTTTTTGCATTCTAGAAACTTTCAGGTTTGCACTTATTGTATTAACATTGTAATACTTCAAATCATCCATGTTTATTGGAAAAAGCATTATAATAGTTGAATTCAAGATTGCAGTCAATACAAAATGAAGTTGGAGGTTGCATGAGAAGTGTTTGTCAAAATGTATCTTTGTTGTAATCTCATATTTGCATGATATTTCAATCATCATATTGTCTTGAAAATCAGAAAATTACTTTGCATTGCATCTTAATTTCATTTGTAGTCATTTGACATATTTAGTTAAGTTTTTCATGCATCTTATCATCACTCAAAAAGGAAAAATCAAAACAAGAAAATTTTTACCAGCTAAAAGTAGTTTGCAAGACAATTGTTTGACAAAATTCTCAAGCACCAAAAACAAAAAATAAATATCAGAATTGCAAGGGTCTTTACAAAAAATCTATTTATATCATAAACCCTACATCACAAATCATGATAGAGAAAATATTATACAAGACAAGTTGTAATTATTGTAGCTAATGTTTTCTCTATCATGTTTTGTGATGTATCTTTCTCCTTTGAACCTATGGTTAGTAGCATCTTATTACTACATTAGCCATAGTAGTTATTGTTTGTCTTGTATAATAATTTTTATATCATTTTTTGTGATGCGGGGTTTAGAATTTAAATATAGTTTATAAATTAATGTCTTTTATTTGATAATGAAATAATATTTTATTTTGATAAATGGAAGACCTATATCTTAAATGCTCAACATAAAACTTGTTTGCGTAAAATTAGCATAAAAGTTGAATTGATTCGATTGAATTATTGTTTGATTTCAAGTCATAAATTTATAAATCATATAAGGTAGATAATAGTTTGTAGTATAGCAAGAAAATAAACATTTACAGTGTAGTGTGAACTTATAGTTGGTTGAATAGAAAACAACGTGAAATTTGAACTATGTAGGAATTTTTTTAAAGGGCTATAAGAAAATCGGACTAGGAAAATGGATGTATTTATAGGAATATGTGAGAGGACATGTTGATTTGTGCCCTTTCATTTGATTGGTTGAATTCAAATTTTGCGGATCGATTCATTTGTGATAAATGGATGAATTTGATGGATATTTAGAATTTTGAGTTTGGTAATAAGTTTTCTAGTTGATTGATTTGGTTGAATTCTTGTTTGATCTAAAGTCTTAATTTTTTGGCCTCTTGTTTTGACGGCTTGAGTGGTGAGCCTTACACCTTCGTGTGCTAGTTGCAAGTATTCATGGAGGAAGTGACCAATAGTTGAGAAATTATCTCTTGATAGTTCATTAAGTTGATGAGGAGATATGAATCATATCTATTTGTTTGATGGGACACTTCACAAACCACGTTGTTTATAAATGATTTTATAATAGAAAAAAATATTTCATTATGGGTCATCACTTTATGTATAGTTAAGATACTTAATATGTCTATGTTTTTGTAGACATGGAAAATATACAAATTGATCCTATACACCTGATCCTGATCTTACTAACATCGTTTCTTCCTAAATCATCCCCTTTATTAATTAATTTAATTGAATAACATTTATTTGATTAAATTCATCATATTTTCTCCCTTAATTAAATAAATCAAATTTATTTGATAAAGTCATCCGCTTCTATTCATTAAATAAATCATTTTGTTTAATTAATCATATAGTCCCTCTTTAAATTAAATAATCTACTTTATTTAATTAATCTTTCAAGTCATCTCCTTAAATTAAATAAATTAATCTTTATTTGATTTAATCTAACATCATCTCCTTTTAATTAAATAAATCAAACTTTTATTTAATTAAATCTAAATCCATTATTCCTCTCAACTTTGATTTATTTAAATCCTAAAATCTAAGTCAAATTATCAAATCAGCTAATCTTCATCTAAATTAATCAAATCATGATTAATCCTAATCCTAACCCATCAAATCCTCTAGCTTTTGCAACTTGCGCAAAAAATCAATTTAATTGATTGATTAATTCTTCTATTTTCCCTCAGCATGGTATCAATAAGGGAATATTCCTCAAATTTAAAAAACCCTCCAAAAGGGATGTGTACATCCAACAAGGCATTAAAGGGTCTCTTACATGTCCTTTGCCTTGAGCCAAGTGACATTTACTCCATTCTTCTCTCCCTCCAACTTATCATCTCAACAATTTCAAATTCCACCCAACCATATTTATGTACACATTCATCCAAATTTGCTCATTCCTCGTCCAATCACATGTGGACAAATGGCCTTCTTTCATTGGTTGGTCTTTTGTCCCACATTCATCCATTTTTCTTATTCTTCCATTCCTCAAATCTATAAATAGAGGGTTCCTCTATTGACTTAAGATACATCAACAAATAGCACAATCATTATAGGCATTTAGCATTTGAAGTTCTTAGCATTTTTCATATTTTGCAATCAATTTAGCTAGGTTATTGGAAAATTTCTTCAAAGAAGCATCATCATCATCAAAGATCATCACAATTACATCAAGGAATTGGGAAAGGGTCATTTTCACATCAAAATGGCACCAATTCCCCAATGGGATTGATAGTTTGTTCATTAAAATAGTATTTGATTGCTTTTATTGTTGTGTTCTTCATTTCATTTTATATTTTCATGTCTCAATCTAATTTCATGGAGAATGTTGGTCTAACTTGCATAATGATCTAATTATATTTTTTTTCTCTTGTGTTTGTGCAGGTATAGGTTCACCATTCATATTTTGGTGCTAGAAGGAGGGTGAATCTAGAGAAATTCATCACATTTTTTCCTAAAAATTATATGGTTTTTACTTTTTTTGTGCCTACAGAAAACTCTGTCGCTATCAGTTCAGCGACGCTATATTGCGCCGCTACAAATTTCAGACTGTCGTTGGAGTCTTCCCGCCCATAAAATTTGAATTTTAAACTCTGACATGGGTCATCCAAAATCCAAACTATGTCGCTTGACCAAATAGCTTCGCAATCGCGGTCACTATTTTTCTGCAGACTGCTACTCTCAATCCTTAGCAACGCTATATTGCATCACTGACTTTCTCAAACCACAACATACCCACGGATTGCACCGTTGGAGTTGGGTAAAAGGTAGATTTCTGGTTATTTTCGACATGTGCTTTTTTTCATTTTGGTTATTTTGACTTCAAACTGGTTTTTAGTCTTTGTTTTTGCAATATTAACCAGTTTTTTGTAGGTTGGCCTGATCAAAGTGAGGAATGGAAACAAAGACCAAGAGCTCTTTATGACATTGTTATCTTATTGTATCAAGTGTTTTTAAACACTTTGGGGAGAAATTATAATCCCTCTTCTAAGGATTTGTCATATTCTTGCTTTTTAGGACTCAATAAATTTTGTTTGGGCTTAAAAAGAACAAAACAAAGGGATTTAAAAAGAACCATAGGAAAATTTACTAGATTTTGTTTTGGGACTTAACAAATGAACAAACAAATCTCACATTTCGAAATTGGTGCTTAAAAAATAATTCATATCATTACTTTGTGGTTAAAAAGAACATGTGTACTCTTTGTTTTGTGATCTCTTTCACAAGTTAATATCATCAAAAGGATGTATGCAGTTCTCTCGCGCTTTATAGCGATCTTGAGAATCAAAAGTATTTTTGTGATATTAAGTTGTGTAAGTAATTACCTCTACATTTCAATTTGGGTTCCTGAAATTGATCAAAATCTTGTGAGTGTGAGTGGAGTGCATCGCGAGTGTTCTCTCTTTGTTTCTCAACAAAGATCAATCAAACTACAGATGTACTTGCTCGCTTTTGTTTATCCTAAGAGGGCTTGCCTAGTGGGAAAATTAATCACCCTAGGGAATGACCCAATCGGGAACGCGCTAAAGCCAAGCGACTTCCAACTGGTATATAAATGTGGGTACTCAAGGAAAGTTTGAGTACCACGAGGATCATTTCGACAAGAAGGGAAACAATGGTCTCTTGCCACATGGATGGTACCCCACAAACGAAATACTAACATTAAAACCCCTTATTTAGAAAGGCCAAAATCCTTATCTATTTGTTGATGCAAGAACGGTCGTTTTGAAGCCGTCCCACATTTTTTACAGCTCTTAGTAGAGATGAGAAGTATGCCATGGTATTTTCATGGGTACTGATGCTTGGCTGAACTGAGAAGCGAGTGCACTGTAAGGGGGAGCCTGTGTGGTCAAACATCTAATCATTCGCTAAGAGTAAGCGTAGCTGGATTTACCCAAATGGGAACACAACAAATATTGCCTCATTTATCCTAGGATTGTGCATCACTTTGAAATCAAAACACTTTGCTTGAATCCAAAACGCTTGAAAACAAACATTCACCAATTTCTCAAATTTTCAAACCCTTTAGGGGGAACAAATACCTTTGACAAATCCAAGTGCTCTTGCTTTCCCTAGGGATTTCATCCTTAAAGGAATCTAAGTATTTGGGTTTAATCATAATTTATTCTCACTAAAGTCAACATTAGGAAACTTTTGCCTTAATTTCCTCGATTCTCCACATGATGGACTTTGTGGGATGGTTGCCATGGTTGATAAATCAGTTGTTCAAGTAGATCTTTCTTATCAACATGAGGTTGCCATGGTTGATAAATCAGTTTTCCAAGTAGAAACTAGTAAGGAGCATTCAATCTTTGACCAATCAAGGGGATGTACTATAAGACATCTTTCTTGGTTGGAGGCCAACAGTAAGAAAGAGGTTCCACTTGTACCTGAGCGTGAAGATAAACTTGAGAATGTAGCTAAAGATGTATTTGTAGATGCGTAGGAGCAGTCTGAATTCAATGATTCATTCTGGAGCAACAGTATATCTTATATATTTTTAGAGGTAGCTAAACATGTTCATCTCTATCAAGAAATAGTACCTCAACTTCATCTACATGTAGCTGCTAATGATCATGTAAGGCATTGCTAGCTGTTGAGGAAAGGCAGCTATTTTGTTGAACCTATGAATGGTTTCATTTGAGAAGATTTCATTGATGGCTAGTTTTAATTAGGTAGGTTTCCACCTTTTCAATAAGTGCATTTGCATAAGTTTGCATCTTGTTTTCGTAGATTTTCTTTGTGTCAGTCATGCTCGATTCTGTTGCCCAATGGATAAAGGCACTTGAATTCTAGAGTTCTTCTCCCTTCATTTATTTCAAGGAATGATTGAAGAAAGATCCCCAACAGGAGCCAATTGTTATCACGGAAAATAGCAGCGCTTGTTCCACGGATAACCCCCCTACGAAACTTGTCTGTTTCATAGGTTCGTGATGTTCAAGCACGCAAAACGAAGTGATTTTTTATCCACCTCAAAATGTGTTTTGAAGTCTTAGATAGTCTATTTGAGCATCCCTCTGTGTTCGTCTCGCAAAGACCTTCGAAACGAGTATCTTCACGAACACTCGTTGTTCATACTTCTCAAAATTGTGAAAAGTGCAAATGTTCTGGAAAACAACACTCTAACTTTTTGAAGAAAAATTTCTAAGTGTTAAAAGTACAAGGGCGGGGTTTTTTAGCACCACTGCACCTAAGTGAAATTTTAGCTTGGTGCAAGGGCGCTGATTTTTAGCGCCCTTACACCAAGTCTCCATACAAAAAAAAATTCTAAGTGTTGAAAGTGCAAGGGCGGGGTTCTTTATCACCACTACATCTAAGTGAAATGATGACTTGGTGCAAGAGCGCTGATTTTTAGCACCCTTACACCAAGTTCCATACTTAGCCATTTTAAGTCCTGGGCAGTGATTTTTGACTCAAGTGCACTTTTTCTAGACTTAGTCAAAAATGACCAAGGCGGTGATTTTTGACTCAAGTGCACTTTTCCCAGTTTTTCACTAAGTGTTGAACCTAAGTGCTAAGGTGTTGATTTCCAGCGCCCTGACATTTTTTTCCAAAATTACACATAAAGTGCAAGGGCACTAATTTTTAACACCATTGCACCTAGGAACATTCTCCAAAGTGCAAGGGCGCTAATTTTCAGCGCCATTACACTTTTGGCAGTTTTTTCCTTAAACACTTCCAAACCACTTTATTTTCGCTCCGAACCTCGTTTCTTCGCTCTTGCATCATTTTCCATGCCTCATCACTCGTATCATGCTTTCTCTACATTGTTTTCTCACTTCACGCTTCCCAATGCTACTTTTTTGCTAGCATCTGTTGATTCACCATCCTTGCAGTTTCTCTCCAAATTTAATCAAGTGATCATAAAGGTGACATTTTCTAGTCCAGTGAACTATCCCAGATCTACAAAGAAGACACCATGCAACAGGTGCAAGAAATTCCATTCATCTGCCAGAAGGTCGATCACAAGAATTCACACCATTGTGGATAACACCGTTGGTCCGGATGAAAAGTTCATGCAGGAGACCAGGAAGAAATATGAAGACTTCGCACCCAAGCAAGGAACCATGAAGATTCCTGATCTCCCAGTGTTGAATTTTTCGATGCTTTCCTAGACACATCTTGTAAATAGTTTTTGACATCTTAAATGTCTTTTTGTAAAGTGTAATTACACCAAAAATATGAGATGTAATTTCACATAAATAAATTACAATTTGACTTAGTCAAAGTTAGGGTTTCCTATTTTTACTCTACTGATTTCCTAGATTAGCTCTTCCCTCTTTTCTATAAATAAGAGGGATCTCTATTGTAAGGATTACCTTTGGATATTTTGCAACGAAGTGCTGCTCCTTTGAAACAAGAATTGAAACTTTGTGTTCAATATTGCGAATCTAGATCTAATCAATAAAGAAGAGGATTGCATACCAGACTTTGTGTTGGAATCGATTGTCTTATGTTTTGATTATATCGGTGGTGACTAGTGTATGAGATCTAAAGGGCTCCAAGTGGTTTATGTAAACTTTGTGTTACATTGATTGTTTTGATTTGTTTGTGTTTGAAGGTTTTGGTTGAAGGATCTATAAGACTTTGTGCTTGTAATCATTCATGTTGTTCGAGGAATTGTTGTATCTAAGAAGACTTTGTGCTTCTAATACAACGAATGATACTTCTATAGGATTCAACTTTGAAAAGGCTACAAAACGACTTTGTGCCTTTGTGAGATTTCCCTTTTCCTTTTTATATTTGTTATTATAGATCATACCTGGTATTTCTACGCCATGCTTTGACAAGATACAAATATCGGCATTACTATTGTTGATTAATTTTAAATTATCAGATCTAGAGCTTTTCATCATGAAGCATTGTAAACATCTTCTCTGAAAAAAGAGAGAAGTATGAATGTAACACACCCCCCCCCCCCATTTCATGAGTACAATGTACATTTTGTAAGTATTTCTTTAAGTTTACTATAGCTTCTAATTAGCAGTAAGAAGGGTGCCTCCCCTTTCTGAGAGGAGAGATTATATCTCACATAGATGTGGTTGAAGTCTAGATGGCGTAATCTGTTGAAAAGTTGATTACACTATTTTCACCCAAAACACACTTAGCCAAATTATCATCTTGTGTACAAGTTTACTCTATGACAACATCCAACCTCTTAGAGTTTATGAGTTCACTATCCAAACCAAAATCCAATCAAGCCAAAGCCAAGATCAAATCAAATCAGAAACCCCAAAGTCTAGCATCCCCTTCAAAGTTTCTCAAGAGTTCAATCATCCGCATCATCCACCTTTCGTTTAGCTCATCATCACACTTTGATCCTTAAATCATCATAGTTTTTCTCTTTTTGTGCCTAAAGTTAGATCAATCTAAAGAATTAGAGGTTCATGTCACACATTCTTGAAAATTGATCCCTATTTTATGGTGCAAACTAGATCACAACACAAGAAGAACATAGAAATCAACAAAGAAACATCAACTTCAAGTGACCTAAGCCCAACCACTCCTTAAATGAATCTCGTTGGATCAAGCGATCCCCTAACTAATCCTCCTCTACCATCAAAAATTCCTCAAGAGGAGGGTTAAGTGGAGGATATCACTAACAATGTCTCAAGGATGACACAAGATGAGGTCCTTCAAATGATTCAAAATCCGTAGACTCATAGAATTTTCAATACCATGATGAGGCTCAATCCCTCCCAATACATGCTTGAATTAGCAAAAGAAGGGGCTAAACTCCCTTTTGATTTTGATATAAGCACTATTATGGAGAAGCCTCTTGGGATCATGCCCCCAATCTCATCCACGCCTCTGTTTCAAAGTGTCATTCAAAGCATCCCGTAAATCACATCATCCATTGCTACAACTCAAACAATTGTTAACAAGGGAAGCTCATTGCTTCATGCACTTCAAAAACATCCCCTTGTGAACAACCAAGATTTGGATGCAAATACCATATTGGGTCAATCTGTCCCATTGAATTCGTTACACCAATATGTTCCGCTCACATTTCATGATCACCCGAACCCATCCTCTTTTCACGCAACACCGACATATCCTCTCAACATGCAAGCCTCTCTCCCCATGATCTCGCAAGGAGAAGGTGGAATATTTAAAACTGGGGGAATCTTTGATCCCTCCTCATCATCACTTTTCCAAGGGAGTACACCACCATTTACACCATTTCCATTAACATCTGCACCACCCCTTGGTTTGGGCCTTACCCCTTTACCAACTATCAATCAACAAAACCCAAACAACCCTCTAATCATAAATCAAAACATCGTACCAAATCCTCTCATCTTGCCATCAACATTGCAACAATAGGTGGCAACCATTCAATCAATCAACACATAATATACCATCCCCCAAGTATCTCAAAACATGGTCTCCCAAGGACCAAGCATATCGATCACACCATCCACCATGCAAACCCCAATCATCAATACAATGATACCTCTCATCACAATGGAAAACACTATTCCTAATCTGCTACCACCACCAGCAAAACTCAACATGACAAACTCATTTAGCACTGCGTTGCAAAAAACTCAACAAGCCACCTATCAAAAGGCACTTCTCCAAATTCAAAATCAATAAGATGCACAACTAGCTTCCCAACAAGCGTAAGCACAATTAGCGGCACAACAAGCACAACAGGCTACCCAAGCTCAAGCTTTACTACAACAACAACAAGCCACCTAGGCCGCACAAGCCATATAGGTTGCTCAAGAAGCCCAACAAGCAAAGACCCAAGCTCAAGCCAAGTATCAAGCTCAACAAGCACATGTGCAATCTCAATACCAAGTGCAGCTGCAAGCAACTCAACAACAAGCCCTGCAACAGGAAGCAACCCAATTACTAGACCAACAACAAGATTTGTTGGCACAACAACAAGAAGACCAAAAACAAGCTTTGTTGGCATAACAACAAAAAGACCAACAACAAGCGTTGTTGGCACAATAGAAAATGCAGACATATTAGCAAGCCTTAATCGCATAGAAAATCTTGGAACAAACTCCCACCAACATTCCATCCATCACTCAAGCACCCTGATTGCTTTAGAACACATTCAATCCACCTCATAATCCATAAGACGACGTGAAAACACAAATCAGATTTCTCTCGCAGCAATTGTTTGATCTCCAATCAGGAAAAACAAGAAAGACACCAAGCAATTTGTGTCCTTATCCCTTCGATAGGAGTCTGGTGATGGTACCATTCCCAAAGGGATTTGAAATCCCTAAATTTGACAAATACCGTGGGCTGGGAAACCCTAGGGATCACATTAGGGAATTCCAAGTACATTGTATGGAAGTCTCATATAACAATACATATCTAATGCGTCTATTTCCTCAAAGCTTGGCTAGTCCTGCCATGGAATGGTTCTCTCGCTTGCCTACTGGTATGAAAACATTCCAAGAGATTGTAGACACATTCTTAAAGAATTATGCATTCAAAATTGGAATGGATGTTAGTCTAGAGGAACTATCTACGCTCAAACAAGGTAAGGGTGAATCATTCACTTCCTTAATACAATGATGGCAATCCAAGGCCAAGAAGAGCAAGTGGGCCATGCCGGAGGAACAAAAAATTTGCGCCATCATTTCCAATCTTGAGAAAACCTTGGCATTCCATCTAAAGATGTAGTGCATCACCATGTATGACCAATTGATCCCCAAGGCTCTTAACATTGAACGAGCCCTTATTGCACAAGGGGGGACACCAACATATCCAGAACATCAAGATAACCACCCTTCCACCAGCTATAACGAAAAAATCTCAGGTGGGTGAAAAATAGGAACGCCACTAATGACAAGCTAGTTGATGCCAAAGTCATAATTAGTGCTCTGAAACAAAATACCCAAACATATCAGCAACCACAAAACAAAAATCACAACACTTAAACCAATGTAGTATCACAACAACCACCCAATAATCAAGTCAGCAATCCGAATAATCAAGGGGGACCACCTCCATGAAAAAAATCCCCCCAAGAGAAAGTTTACCGCTCTTGGGGAATCAGTCAAATCTGTCATGAAGAAATTGGTAGATGAGAATCTCATTAAAATACCCACTTTTGAGAATTATCAAGAGCCCCAAGTGAAACAACCTTGTTACAATGAAAACAACCTTTGTGATTATCATAAAATCAATGGGCACACAACAAATAATTGCATGAAGCTAAAAAATATAATCCAAGACCTCATCGATGACAAGATCATAAACGTGGAACAACCCGTTGGAAATCAAGACCTAAAGATCTACATGAATCTAATGTCGGTAAAAACAAAGGAAATAAAAAAGGGAAGCAAAAGTATGGAAATGTGAACCATGTGTACGAACAAGTTGTCACATCCCTAGATGAATTGGTCACTGTTGTTAGCATCAAGGGAGCCAAATATGATTGTGGAGTCAGCACATGCAGCGGTACAATCACCATCGTTGGGTCATCATAGCCACCTAGGGCATCCACCTCAAATCCAAAATCCACTCCTAATGGCTATAGTGTCTTGGACTAGTTGAAAAGAAACCCCGCTCAGATCTCCATCATGGAGTTACTGAAGATCTCATCCACCCATAGAGAAATCCTTGAGGAAGCATTGGCTTCATCCACAGTCTTTGCCAATCTTGATACAGAACAATTCCAAGCTATGGTAAGATACATTACCACCCCAAATCTCCTCAAATTTTCTGAATAGGACTTCCCCACCCAACCATCTCACAATCATGCACTCCACCTTGAAGTCCTGGTCCTTAAAAAAAAAGTTAAGAGGGTCTTGGTGGATGGGGGTGAAAATTTAAAAATCTATTCTCTCCAGCTCATAAATAAACTGGGATTCTATGAGGATTCCATTGAAAAAGGTAAGGGAATAACAATCAAAGTGTATGATGACCAAGAAAGAGTGTCTCAAGGCACTATCCATATCCCTATTCAAGTAGGGCCAGCTACTATGGAAACCACCTGCCATGTCCTTGACCTTGATTTGCCTTATAATATCCTCCTGGGGCATCTGTGGATCCATGGGATGCAAGCAATCGCATCAACCTTCCATTAGTGCGTCAAGTTCCCATACCAAAACCAAGAGGTCACAATCTATGTTGATCCTGAGCCCTTTACTTATTACAAAAACCTGGAAGAAAAATTCTATAAAATCCCCCAAGTCCCAAAGAACGATGAAGGCCTTTCGACTCCGTATATAGACCTAGCCAACATTTCCTCCACTTCTGGGACAAAGACACTTGCCATTCTTGATATATCTGAAATCAAGCTCATTATCCATGACAATGGGTGCGAGTATTATAAAATGAAGAAAAGTGATTTCATTATAGGAGAGTTACCTCAATGTCCTAGGTCACATGGACGACCCCAACCAAATGAAACACCATCCCAAACTTTCAAGGTCGATCCTTCTAGATTTTGATGTTGGGGGGATCTAAGTTGGGAAATAGTAGATTAAAGAGACATATCAAGCTCACTATACCAAGATGAAAGGCCCGTGCCTGGTCTTCCCATGAATGAATGTAGCAAAGGACTACAAATGATGCTTGGTAACAAAAATGGAAGTTTTGGAAAAAACAACAATGATCGATTGGAACCTATCATTCCTGAGACACATATGAGAAATATTGGCCTCAGATGTACCCCTCCGAGTATAACCATATGTGGCAGAATTCCCCCATTAAAGCAATCAAGACTCCCCCTTAGCTATCGACAATCGCCCTTCAGTTACCTGTATCCATATGTCGAGTCATAGATAACTTTACCTTTGACATAACTGATATGTGTAGTAGTAGTGATGATGAGGTTATCATAACTGACTTGCCTATTCTTTTCAAAAATTCCTCTTTTCTCATGATCAGTACCTTGTCCTTTGAGTCAGACCATTAAACCCATGAAATAAACCTATTTTATCCCCAACTCATCGATTACAACAAACAAGGACCACCAATTCTGGACACATTAAAAAATGATGAGGCGCTCTCAAAATTCATGTGATTACGGGACACAGTACCATATGAGGATCACAAAGCTGGGTTTGACATCATACTGGATACACAAGCCTATTACGGGGAAATGATTGAATCCTTTAGTCACAAAAGCAAAAAATTGAGAATAATCTCTAGGTCTTTGAGTGAAAACCACATTGTGGCACTCTCTGACTCGAAAAAAGTAAAAATAAAGGACATATCCAATGTGAAAACCTATCTGAGGCGTCGAAGGATGAAGGATTCAATCTTCCTCTCAATGCCATTCATGAGGAAAGGTCAACAGTTATGGCAAAATAGTGCAATCTAGTTAATCTAGGAACATAAGCAATGCCACATATAACATTTTATGCCAAGTCAATTCTCACAGAAGAACAAGAGCTCTTGGTTGCATTCCTAAGGGAAAGAAAGGTTAAATTTGCATGGACCTATGCCAACATGCCAGGTCTTGATCCAGAAGTTTTAGTTCATCACCTAGCTGTGTATCTTGAAGCAAAGCCAGTTAGACAAAAGCTGAGAAAAATGCATCCCCAGATAGCATTATTGGTCAAAATGAAATTACAAAATCTCCTAGATGCGGGATTCATACGACCAATTGATTATACAGAGTGGGTGTCAAACCTTGTACTTGTTTCAAAGCCCACTAGGGGCATCCACATCTGCACGGATTTCAGAGATTTGAACAAAGTGTGTCCCAAGGATGACTTCCCACTTCCAAACATAGACATGATCATGGATATGACAACAAAACATGAAATGCTACCATTAATGGATGGATTCTCAGGCTACAATCAGATCGTGATAGCTAAGGAAGATCAACACAAGACAACGTTCACTTGTCCATGGAGGACATATTGTTGGAACATGATAGAACGCAAGAACAACTTACCAAAGGGCCATGACACTAATATTTCATGATATGGCTCACAAATTTGTAGAGGATTATGTGAACAAAATACTGGCTAAATCAAATAAGCGATAAAATCACATATCAACCCTAAGCTCCATTTTTGATAGACTAAAAAAGTACAAGGTCCGACTTAATCCAAAGAAGTGTATCTTCGAGGTACAATTAGGCAAGCTCCTAGGGTACATCATATCCATGAGAGGAATCGAGGTAGACCCCGCCAAAGTCAAAGAAATCCTCGAGATGGAGGCACATAGGACATTGAAGTAGCTAAGAGGCCCACAAGGGAGACTTCAGTCCATCTGTCGGTTCATAGCACAACTAGAACACAAGGAAATTCCATATTCTCATCTACTCCACAAGGGAGTAGCATAGAAATGGGATGAGAAATGTGACCAAGTGTTCAACAAGATCAAGGAGTACTTAATCACACCACCAGTTCTAATGCCACCAATTCCTGGAAAACCCTTGATCTTATACATATCAACAACAATAGCGGCCCTTGGTGCTTTCTTAGCACAACATGATGAAAACAGAAAAGAGAGAGCCATTTACTACATCAGCAGGACCATAGAGGGACACGAGCTGAACTACACACACATTAAGAAATCTTGTCTAGAAGTCGTGTTTGCAACACACAAATTCAAACATTATATGCTAGCACATCAGATCAAGCTCATTGGAAAAATAGATCCGCTAAGTGGGTTATGATCCTGACAAAGCATGACATTGATTATGTAGAAAACAAGGCTATTTAAGGACAAACAATCACAAATCAACTAAAAAAAGCACCAATATATGCAAAGAACCCACTTGTTTCAGAGTTCCCCGATGAATCAATATTCAACCTTAGTGTAGCAGATCACTGGAAGATGTACTTTGATGGATCCTACACACAACACGGGTCAAGAGTGAGAATCTACTTCATCACTCCATAAGGGGACTGCATACCTAAATCATACAAACTGTCATTCCTGTGCATAAACAACATCATAAAATACGAGGCCCTTGTCATAGGGATGAGAGTTGCAGCACAGTGGTAGATCATGGCACTTAAGGTCTACAGGGACTCACAGCTCGTAATCAACCAGGTAAACAATGAATATCAAACCAAAGATGAAAAATTGAGACCATACAAAAACTTGGTGGAAAGTCTCAAGGAGTCCTTCATTGATATTACATTTGACCAACTACCTAGAGCAAACAACAAAGCAACGGATGCAATGGCTACGATCTGATCACTCCTAGAGATTTCACACAACATCCCAAAACAAGAATTCCTTTTAGAGAAGCTTCTCGTACCAACATTCGAGGTACCAAAGTCTGAATTTTTTTGTGAAATCGTTGGTCATAGTGATCCCTAGTACCATGATATATACACTTACTTGAGAATAGGAGTCCTCCCAGCCGACATAAACCCAAACTTCAAAAGATCCTTTGTTAAAAAAGTCATCCTGTTTTGTCATCCTAGGAGATACCTTGTATCATAGAAGCATTGAAGGGACCCTTTTACAGTGCCTAAACATTGAGGAAGCCTTGACCACTTTAAACGAGGTACATAACGACATTTGTGGGCCACATTTGAGCGGTATGATCTTGGCCAAGAAACTACTGAGAATGGGGTACTATTGGCCTACAATGGAAAGAGAAGCACATGCCTATGTCAAAAGGAGTTTGCAGTGTTAGTAGAATGGGGGCCTCATCCATGCACCAACTCAGGAACTCAACCCCATAATCACACCTTGGCCCTTTTCATAGTGAGGGCTTGATCTGATTGGTAAAATCACTCCGACCTCATCCAATGGTCATAAGTTTATCATCACTGCCACAAAGAACTTTACGAAGTGGGTGGAAGCCATTCCCATGACCTGCATTACATGGAAGCAAATATCCAAGTTCATTCTAAATTACCTAATTTGCCGCTACGGTGTCCCTCAAGCCATTATCTCAGATAATGGGACACCTTTAAAAAATCAGGATGTTTGTGACCTATGCCATAAATTCAAAATCCAACATCGCTTCTCCACTCCATATTATCCCCAAGGGAATGGCCAAGCGAAAGCTACCAATAAGACCATTCTAAAAATTCTCAAGAAAATAGTTAATGGTGTTGGTCGTGACTGACATTTACAACTGAATCTCACCTTGTGGGCCTACCACACAAGCATCCACACAACAATAGGTGCCACCCCCTTCTACCTGGTCTATGGATTAGAAGCTATACTCCCCATTGAGATCAAGCTCCCGTCGTTGAGGATATCACTGCAAAATCTCATAACAGATGAAGAATACTAGGTCTCATGATTAAACAAGCTGGAGCTACTGGATGAGCGGCATATGGATGCCTTAAACCATTTGCAAGTATATCAGAACTGTTTGAGGCGAAGCTACAACAAGAAGATTAGGAGTTAGACCTTCAAAGTTGACGAACTGCTACTAAAGGAAAATCAGAAGAATTTTCCAAATCCAAATAGCAAGGGTAAGTTTGAAATCAACTGGTCGAGACCATTCGTCATCACAATAAGCTAAAAGTCAAGGGCATATCAACTATCAACATTCGAAGGGGAACCTCTGCAGGAGCCCATGAACAAGTCCCATCTTAAAAAAAATTATGCGTGATCTTTTAAGTGTAAAACCAAAAATATAGAAAAAATTAAAAAAATCAAAATAAAAATCAAAAAATCAAAAAAAGGATTGAAAATAGTAAAGAAAAAAATCATTCTCTAGTGAAAACCACTTCGGTGGCGCTTTGGGCAAGTACCTTGGTGAAAACCTGGCAAGTAGGCGCCAAGTGTAAATAAAAAACTCCCCGCCCACCAAGATCTTTACATCTTGTTCTGCATCTTTCATCGATCATGCTTCCATCATCCATCACATCCCATCTCATCCTTCCATCCATCCATCTGCGTCTGTATCATAGCTTGATCTTTGTTTGTATCATGATCCCTCCTAGAACTACTTGGCACATTCCTTAGGTCAGTTTGTCCTACCTATATCGAAGTAGCCTATCACACCACACTAGGGGCATGTTCCTGTACCTGCATCAGATCAGATTCATGTATATTCTTGTAGTCTTCCTTAAAATCAAAAATCCAAAAACATTCATAAAATAAAATCAAAAACATCCAAATCATATAAAAATCCAAAACATGTCAAAAAAATAAAAAATAAAAAAGTGGAGTCATCTTGTTGAACTACGTCGCCATCTCTAAGATTGAACATAGACAATGTTGATCTTTGATCATCCCCCAAGACACCCTAGGTCAGTCCTTTAGGAGTCCATCACAATAAGCTAGAAATCAATCTGGTTTATATCTCATCAATAAATCAAGTCTATGTTAGTCAAACTATGTGGTCTCTATGTGTATAACGTAGGTAAGGCTAATATCTTGATCAACTCCTGAGACCCCTAGGATAGATCTTTAAGTTAGTCTCTTGGTCAAAGTCTCTGAAAAACCCCAAAAAAATGGAAAATGCAAAAATCAAAATAGCCTCAAAACATTGCAAAAAATCAAAAAACATTACAATTTTTTTTCAAAAAATCTATCTGTCCCATCTCACATCCACTCGCAATAACGAATCACTCATAATAAATCAGTCGTCATTTTCATTCTTTGGTGAAGCAATCAAAAGCAAGTCTAGCAGGTGCAAAAGAGTGTTCTCAATCGTTAAAGTCTCAAGTCTAGGTTAGTAAGTCAACAAGTTAATCAACTTGGAGTATCAATAGCTTATCAGCCAGTCAATCTCATCATCATTCTGATAACAATATGTCCTAGGATGCATCCTTTCTACAATGGACATCAACATCAGGCATCACCGTAGTATAGTCTTGGCTAGCGGTATGAAGAACATTAGCTTGTTTGTTTACTATATCTTTGTCTTTTGATTTATCTTATTGCACTCATTTTGATGACCTCTCGAGACAAAAGGATTTAGAGAGAAAAGAATGGGAAAACGATCATTATCTTTTTATCTATTGTGCTTGTTGGATGTTCTTGTAAAATAACCTTGGTCATGCGTGCTTTGTTTGGTTTGTGGGGAAGGTGTTTTAGGTGTCTTGTTGACCATATAGGAAGGCTTGCTTTTCTATGTTTTGGTCTGAGATGTTTAGAATATATGAACTGCATTCTGAATGAGGTTTTGTATGCCAAGTGTGAACATGGAATACTCCTATTTGATTGTCAAGTCAAAGTCCATCACACTAGGTACAACGCCATCCTGGTTCTTTATACCTTGATGCATCGTACCTGTGTATTATCAAACATAAGGTAAATGGCCCTTTTAAAATCCCAATTCCTGATTATTATTATCATCATCATCATTCATAGTGTAGGCTTGATTGGATCCTCTTTTCATTTCTTCTATCTTCTTTTCGCACTAACATGGTACCATGACAGTTAATCAAAAGCATCAATGAATGCATCCATCCTGCATCCACAAACCATCAACATAATGCATATCATCTCATATCACTGCATTTCATATCATTATTATCATCTTAAGTTATGAAGATTAATAGAGATTTGTTATTATGAGCATCTTAAGATATCATTGCATTCATCTTATTACATTTTACCATTTCATATCATATATAATAGATATCAAGTGTCATATCACATCATTACATAAAGTGCGCCACATGAGAATCATCAATACATCCATATATCACCCATCATAAATGCATAAGGAAAAGAAACAAAACATTAACATCGCATACATTCTATAAGTCATAGGGCATCACATAATCCATTAAGGCATAATATAGAGATCATTTGTATATCATAACATTCTTGCATCCATACATCATCATCAAAAAGTGCATAGAAAATATACAAAAAAAGAGAGAAATGCATCCATAAACATTTGCATCACATCATACATCGTAAATGCATCACATAAGATAGAGTCATCGCATTCCATATAGGAAATTAAATACATCCATCCATTATGCATAAGTAAAATAGGACACATCTCATATATTGAACCATATCATATGTATATCATCAAAAATACAACTGTCATGGTACAAAGATCAGGATCAAAGTGTGTGTATGAATCAAGTATACAATACAATCAGGGCTATAAAAAATAGAGCCCATGGATAAACAATAATGTTGTATATGATCAAAATGTGAGGCTAGCCCTGCTTGTTGAACCTCCCACCCTCCTGTCTCTTAGCATGATCCTCAAGCTGCCTCATGCCTGTCTGTTGTGAAAACTCTTGCACTAGGGCCCTTGCTGGTACAACTTGTCTGTAGTGCAATTTGTAGTACTACGTCTCTCTAACTGCCTCACTATATACCCGTGTTGAAATTGTCCTGCCCTAAGAAGTTGAGACCATACTCTCAAGTTGTCATCTTTGACCTATCTCCTGGTCCCACTCTGATCGAGCTTGATCTCTCTTTATAGTAAGGGCCTAGACCTGCTATCTGGCCTAGTCCCTTTTGACCGTAAGAGCCTGCACTTGTGCCTACAACTACTGTATCAATGCATCTCTCTGATTGGACTGAGATGGTGGTGGTGGCAGGGGCTATTGCTGGTGATCTCTGGGAGCCTCTCCTTGTTGCCTATCTCCATCTCTTAACTGATCCACTAGAGGAATCTGCCGGTCCCTTTGTTGCCCTGGCTGGTGTGGAGGTGGTCCTCCTCCCCCTGAGCCTCTACCCTCATCCCCATCTCCATTCCCTCTACCTCCCCGCCCTCAACTTGTTGACCTTCCTTAGGGCCTCCATCGAAGGGGTCGTCTGAACTATGCTGTATAAACTGCTGTGACCCCTGCACCCCCCTAACCTTGATCATATGGCCACGGTCTAGCCACTAGCTATCTAAAGGAAGTAAGTGCCTCATCGGTCAGGATCGGCCTGCCTCATGCTATCTCCCTCGTAGTACATGCGAAGATGGCCATGTACTAGTCATCAAAACGATCCTGTATGTCCCCAAATAGTCTGGCCACACTATCTGGCAGGTATCTCTCTATCATCATGTGCTCTCGGCCCTGCATAAGCCTATCCTGCTGAGCATAGAACAACTATTGTACATCGTCATACCACACAAGCATATCGAGCTAGGGCCTCCATGTAAACATTGTCATCTCGTCGATGAACCTCCTCCAATGGGTGATGCCACCTACCCCTATACCTATGAATGTAGTTAGTGCCCCTCTATACTGCCAAACAATGGGATCATTTGGCTCCAAGGAAACTGCTGTAACCTGTGGGCAAAGCATGACAATGTGCTCCCAGGCCCAGACATGCAATAGAGTGACTTTGGCCCCAATGGCCCTATTGCCTAGATAGGCGAACTCATGTAGATCATGGTAAAGGGAGGCCAACAACACTGGACCCCATGCAAAACACTCTCACTATCAGAGCATTCGCTCCCATGCAAGACCCCATCCTGGATTGAAATATCGGCCTCGCTGATCTGGTGCCATAAGTCTTGAAATGATAAAAGCTACAATCAATCTGAAAATGGGCACTATTCCCTTGTATTGCTCAAGATCAATCTATCCCTTAGAGAAGATGATCGCCTCAAGTTCCATGACCTCATAGCAGGCGTCCCTCCCAGCATTCACATCATAAATAACTCTCTCTCCATGGATGGGCAATCGAAGGATGCACCAGACATCCTCCAGTGTGACTATAGCCTCTCTTGTGGGCAAGTGAAACGATGATGTCTCACTATGCCATCGCTAGATGCTAGGGTTGTCATCATCCCCAAGTGTGTCTGAATGAGATGTGCATAAGCGATATACCACAACCCAATTGCCCCAAGGTGATCTTGGAGCAAATCATGCATACCAACTAATCTGGTGAATACTAGAGACCTATGCTCCTACGAATGAAGTATCTCGAGGTCCTCCTAGCGCAAGAAGGTCAAGATTCGTAAAAAATCAGGATCTCGTCCTAAGTTTTTGCAATTGAAACTACAAATACGACGCTATTTTCAATTGCGACATAGTTTGCAAATTCTAAACTACTTCGCTGGACCCTCCAAATTCTAAATTGTGTTGCGTGTTGCAGTTTGGTCACGTGCCAATTTGACCCCTAAAACCCTAATTCCTAAACTACGTCACGGCGGTGCCATTTTCATATGCAGTGCACTTTGAGTGAAACCTTAATTTTCTAAATAGCGCCGTAGTGATGCCCTTTGCATATGTGGCGCACTTTGAGGTCGCGCAATGTCGACTCTGCACTTTTAGTGGCACTATATAGTGCCGCTTGACTTTGTTTGACTTTTGGACCTTATTCAATGCACGTAAAAATTAAAAAACAAAGTGGGTAAGGATCACATATCACTGGTCCTGCACTGGCTGGCCGCTGGTGCACTCGCACTTGATCCAAAACGTGTTGTGGAAGCAATCTTTGCATTATTTCAAACAATGCTCAGAGCTCAAAGTGCAAAAATTTCTAAAGGCTAAGTGTGCAAATGAATTGAAAGTAACCCCTTGGGGCCTATTTAAGCTTAAAAGTTCAAGTTTTTTCACCTTGTTTAGCCATTTAGCTAGGGTTTTGAACCCCCGATCCCATTTTCACCTGATCGAGGGTTGTTTTGCATCATTTTTTTGCATTTTGGCATGTTTTTGGCATCTTGGACCCTTTTTGGACCTGTCAGGCAACTTGTCCTCTTTTTTCGCGAGATCACCCAAAAATCCAAATTTTCGTCCGATCTCTCGAGGGGTAGTATACTAGCATAGTCCTTCTTGCTAGGGTAGCAGTGGGGCATCTGATTCTTTTTAATTTTTTTTTTTGATCTTGGTAGCTTATTCTTTGAATCAACACAACAGGTACATTGCTTCAAAGAGGGACAAAATGTAGACATGAAAAATATACAGATTGATCATATACAGTTGATCTTGATCTTACTAACATCGTTTCTTCCTAAATCATCCCCTTTACTAATTAATTTAATTGAATAATCTTTATTTGATTAAATTCGTCATATTTTCTCCCTTAGTTAAATAAATCAAATTTATTTAATTAAGTCATCCGCTTCTATTAATTAAATAAATCATTTTGTTTAATTAATCATATAGTCCCTATTTTAATTAAATAAAATCCACTTTATTTAATTTATCTCTAAAGTCATCTCCTTAAATTAAATAAATTAATCAGTATTTGATTTAATCTAATATCATCTCCTTTTAATTAAATAAATCAAATTTTTATTTAATTAAATTTAAATCCATTATTCCTCTCAACTTTGATTTATTTAAATCATAAAATCTAAGTTAAATTGTCAAATCAACTAATCTTCATCTAAATTAATCAAATCATGATTAATCCTAATCCTAACCCAACAAATCCTCTAGATTTTGCAACTTGCATAACAAATCAATTTTATTGATTTATTAATTCTTCTATTTTTCTCTCAACATGAAATCAATAAAACAATATTCTTCAAATTTGAAAATCCCTCCAAAAAGGATGAGTACATCCAACAAAGCATTAAAGGGCCTCTTACATGTCCTTTGCCTTGAGTCAAGTGACATTTACTCCATTCTTCTCTCCCTCCAACTTGTCATCTCAACAATTTCAAATTCCACCTAACCATATTTATGTGCACATTCATCTAAATGTGCTCATTCCTCATCCAATCACATGTGGACAAGTGGCCTTCTCTCATTGGTTGATATTTTGTCCCACATTCATCCATTTTGCTTATTCTTCCATTCCTGAAATCTATAAATAGAGGGTTCCTCTATTGACTTGAGATCTATCAACAAATAACACAATCACTATAGGCATTTAACATTTGAAGTTCTTAGCATTTTTCATATTTTGTAATCAATTTAGCTAGGTTATTGGCAAATTTCTTCAAGGAAGCATCATCAACATCAAAGGTCATCACAATTACATCGAGGAATTGGGAAAATGACCATTTTTCACATCAAAATGGCACCAATTCCTCCATGGGATTGATAGTTTGTTCATTAGAATAAGATTTGATTGCTTTTATTGTTGTGTTCTTCATTTCATTTCCTATTTTCATGTCTCAATCTAGTTTCATAGGGAATGTTGATCTAACTTGCATAATGATCTAATTATATGTTTGTTCTCTTGTGTTTGTGTAGATATAGATTCACCATTCACAGTTTTAAAGTGTCATGTATATCCAAGATAAATAAAATATATTTTTTCCATCTATGAGCTTAATATTAGAAAAAAAAGTTTGAAAATATTTTTACTCGATAATATGTATAATGCATGTCTTTATGTGTGTTCTTATTGAAATAATAATTAAATAATAAATAATAACCTGTGATCATTGATTGAATTTCAAATTTAACTTTATCATTACAATAAAAAAATTATTTTAATTATTTATTAGATAAAAGAGATAATGAGCTGGACCCATCGTGATCAATCAATATACCTATCATAGAACTCTGCCCCACTATTGTAGAGCGGAAAGTAACATTGTTTGTTTCTTTGTCCTTTTTCAAAACATGATATAGGTTTCCACGCCTAGAGACACAGTTATTATAGTTTATCAAATTTTAAAATAAAATTGATTCTCAATAACCACGTCATAATCGAAATGTCATAGTGTGCTTTGACTTTTGTAACATTATTTGGCTCACTTATTTACAAATTATTTTGGCCTTCAGCGAGTGAGGTAAGGGCTGACGATTGAACGCAATTTTAAATGGCAACGAGCAACGACAAAAAATACTAAATTTACCCGCAAAGGAAACAGAATATCTACCAGTACAAATAAAAACGAAATTTACCTGCAAAGAAAGCAGAATATTTACTGGTATAAAAATGCAGGGAAGGTGGTCGATTTCCAAACCATATCAATTCTGGTGCATTTACAAGAAACTCGGCAAAATTCTTCACAATAGTTTCTATTTTCTGATTTTATGGTTTTCAAACTTCTCTGAAACCTACTGTCCCCTAAAAACCAAATGGAGCCGGAGGGCCTTCTGGACTGGTACTGTAAGCCTGTGGAGAACGGCAAGTGGGTGACGCTGGTCACAAATGCTTTGGGGGCTTACACGCCCTGTGCGACTGAAACCCTGGTGGTTGCTCTGTCGCATTTGGTCCTGTGGAGCTTGATTTGTTACAGAATTTGGCTGATAAGTAAGGACTTTTCCGTCAAGAGGTTTTGCCTGCAATCACGCTTATTTAACTATGGATTGGGGGCTCTCGCCGCCTATAATGCGGCAGAGCCGCTGTACAGGGCTGTTATGGGAATATCTGTGGTTAATTTGGACGGCCAAGGTTCTCTCGCTCCGTTTGAGGTAAGCAGTTCTTTATTCACCAAGCAATGGTTTCCCGGAAGATAATTGAGTCTAGGTTAGTCGAACTTTTATTTTTAAAATAAAAATCGAGGAAATATCGTGTGGAAAGTGTTTTTTTTTATATTCACAGCTTTAATTCTCCATTTGTTTTCCAGACGTAGAATTTCCGAGTCACCAAGGAGACTGAAATGAAAATGTCGGAATATAAAACATTACGAAATAGTCTCCAGATACAGGATATTATGTCCGCTGAAAATCTGAAAATTTCAATAAATGAATAATTGTTAATCACCAGATAGCTTTTAATTTTCCTTTTTCCAATGCTGGCTGTAGGCAAGAAGATTGGAAACGTTGGAATTAAAAATATTAAATAGTGGTATGCTGAAATTTAATATTATTTCTGACTGAATATTTGAAATCTTTAATCATGAGATAGCATTTAATCAATGTACCTTATTAATCGTCGGATTTCAAAATATTACACAGTGTTATTAGATATATGATATTAAATGTCGGAATTGAAAAGATTACAAATTGTTAGCAGGATGATTGAACCATAGTAGCAGATGGCGAGAAAAAAACGTGATTTATCGCGAGATTTCGAATCTCGGCATGAATAGCGTTTTTTCCTGAAAATTGCGCGAGATATCCAACTCACATATTTTGCTTGCCAAAATCACACCAAATTTTCTGGTTTTTCATTAATAAATAGCCGCAATTTCATTCTTCTCCTTCTCCGTAAAGGTTTCGTTGGAGCGGATAAATGGAAATAGAGGCTTAAATTAAAAAAATCGCTCTTCTATGGGAGGTCATCGATGCATTTGTTCGTTAAGTTACAGGCTCAAATCCAGATACCCGGCATCCCCCTGAATCGACGAAGAAGTTGTTTCCTATGGCTATCCACCCTACCTCCACACAAGGATATTTGGGGGCACGGGTTTGTACCATTTTTCGATTTAAATTTAAATTTTTATTTATAATTTCATATTATATATTTATAATTTTTATTCTTAGTTTTATTTATAATTTTATATTTAAACTTAATTTAAAAAAAAACTTTATTGTTATTATCTTTATTTTAAATTTTAATATTAAATAAAATAGAAAATTAATATATATGATTTTATGGTTAAAAAAATTAAATATAATAATATATTATTATTATTATTATTTTAATTTTTAGATGGAATCTAGATTAATTTTTAAATTGTAATATTTATTTATTTAAATTATAACTTTTTTATTTGAAATTTAAAAATAATATTCAAATTTATTAAACAAAATAAAATAAAGATATATTAATATATATATTTTTCTTTTATTTTTAAATTGACATTATTTATTTATTTTTAAGTTTTCTATGATTTAAAAAAAAAAAAAATTGTAATATATTTTAAAAATAATTTTATATTTAAATTTAAATTTTATAATTGTCTTAATTAAATAATGCAATTATTTAAAACTTTGATACTAAATGAAATTTAAAATATCATTTTATAAAACATAAAAACGTTTTATGATTATAAAAAATAAGTTATTAAAAGTTAATATAAAAAATAAAATTATGGAGCAGAGCGACGCGAGCGCGAATGGAACAAAGGCAGTGAAAAATGGTAGGGTGTCGAAGGAAGTTAAGAAGGCTACAGGGCAGAAAGGTGCGGCCAGGGAAAGCTGGGTGGATGAGGTGATTCGGGGAATGCCTAAAGCAGCTTTGCCTCAGGAAGACGATCACAGACCCCAATGGGTGTTCTCCAAAGGAAAATGGATCGATCGTTGCCATCCACATTATTGGCATCAATCAACGAAGCACCAGAAGGAACGTCGCAATGCTCGCACACGGCATGATACACCATCTGAAGCAACAAAAGATGATTGGTGCATCAACAAAGAGCGAAAAGACACACGGCCATGGCCACAGCCTGCGAAGAATCGAAAAGGCACAACATACAAAGAAAAGGTCAAAAACCGCAAGCCCGATCGAAGAAAAGAAGAGGGGAAGTTGAACCAAATTCGGATCAAGAACGAAACCCTAAAGCGCTGGAGGAGAAGGGAATCTCGTTGATCGATGTGTCGCAGGAAATAAAAAGCGATGCAGAAATATTGAGGGATTTGACACTAATATGCCGCTTCATTGGGGGCACTCCCATTAGGGCTGCGATCAAGGAATGGATAACAAAAAGTTGGCAAACGAAGGTTTTAATCAGATTTCTCCCAAAAAAAATTTTCGTGGTGGTATTTGCAGATGAAGAAAGTTATAGATGGTGGAGTGTGGCACAAGGACAATCTGTTAGGTTTTCAAATGCAGATATCTCAAAGCTAAACGCAGATTTTATCAAATAAACCAGAAATAAAATCACACATAAAATTAACACAGAGAATTTAACGTGGTTCACCCAATGTGGGCTACATCCACCAAACCGCAGCCATCCAATGATATTATTAACCAGTGCAAAACCCTATTACAATATCGCGAATAATCGCCTGTTTCTTATAATACTGTAACTCTATCCCAAACCCTTTATAAATTAGGGTTATACAAAATCGGGGATTTTTCCCTTTTTATGATTTTTCCCTTTTTCGGTAATTTCGCGAAAAAGCAGGAAGAGTGTACAGTATAGAATGATCAGTTGCCACATACCAACAATCTCCCACTTGGAGACTGATCAGGCTCCACACCTAAACAATCTCCCACTTGGAGACTGAACCTGGACGACACCGCTGCACTTACAACTCCCACTGCAAATAAGCACCTTGGACCCTGCTGCTTTCTTATACTTTAATTCAACCTTGAAGGCCAACCGAAGCTGAAGAGGAGCTCAACTTCTCCCTTATCACTACCTTAGTAAACATATCCGCTGGATTTACATCTGTATGTATCTTTTCCAGCTTTACCTGTCCATCCTCCAACACTGACCAAATGAAATGATACCTCAACTGTATGTGTTTGGTTTTAGAGTGCAAGGCAGAATTCTTTGCAAGATGTATAGCACTTTGGCTGTCTGTGAACAAGTAATTTTCAGCCTGTTGTTTTCCCAACTCTTCCATGAAAAATTGCATCCATATCATCTCCTTTGCTGCCTCTGTTGCAGCCACATACTCTGCCTCTGTGGTGGATAAAGCAACCACCTTTTGCAATCGAGATATCCAACTTACTGCTGTCCCACCAACGGTAAATACATAACCTGTGGTACTCCATCTGGTATCAATATCCCCTGCCAGATCTGAGTCAACATAGCCTTTTAAATCTGTATTAGAGCCCTCAAAACATAAATGTTTATCTGGTGTACCTCTCAAATACCTGAGAATCCATTTCACTGCATTCCAATGCTCAATTCCTGGATTACTCATATACCGGCTAACAACTCCTACAACATGTGCAATATCTGGTCTCGTGCATACCATGGCATACATTAAACTACCTACAGCTGAAGCATATGGTACCTTGGACATTTTTTCTTCCTCCTCTTGTGTCTTTGGACACATATCCTTAGTCAATTTTACATGACTGGGCAAAGGTGTGCTGACAGCTTTTGCATTCTCCATATGAAATCTCTGCAACACCTTTTTAACATAATCAACCTGAGATAAAAACAATTTCCTGTTTTTCCTATCTCTTGTAATCTTCATACCAAGGATTTGTTTTGCTGCCCCCAAATCCTTCATAGCAAATGAATTTGCTAACTGTTGTTTTAACTCCTTTATGTGATCCATGTTAGACCCCGCTACAAGCATATCATCAACATATAAACATAAAATAATGTAGCTATCTTCACCTAGCATCTTAAAATAAACACAATGGTCTGAATTACACCTGTTGTAACCTTGCTCAGCTATAAAATTATCAAATTTAAGATACCATTGTCGAAGTGCTTGCTTCAAGCCATATAAGCTTTTCTTCAATCTGCACACTAGTTTCTCCTTACCTTTGACCTCAAATCCTTGTGGCTGTTCCATATAAATTTCCTCTTCCAAATCACCATGGAGAAAGGCAGTTTTAACATCAAGCTGTTCTAAATGCAAATCTTCAACAGCCACAATACTTAACACAGTACGAATAGAGGTCATTTTAACAACTAGAAAAAATATTTCATCAAAATCAATACCCTGTTTCTGTGCAAATCCCTTTACAACTAATCTGGATTTAAATCTTTTCTTACCTCCATCCTCCTCTTTCATCCTATAAACCCATTTGTTTGCTAAAGCCTTTTTACCTGCAGGCAACTTGCATAATTCCCAAGTCTGATTTTTCAGCAAGGAGTCCATTTCTTCTTCCATTCCATGCTCCCACTGAACCTTGGTATCCACCTGCATAGCTTCATGATAACATTCTGGTTCACCAGCATCAGTTAATAGAATAGAGTACAAAGAGGGAGAAAATCTTTCTGGAGGTCTACTTAACCTTGAAGATCGCCTAACATTCACTGGAGTTTGTGGTATTTCTTGTTGTTGTTGTTGCGGAGCATGAGGAACCACTGGAACATTGGTGTTTGTAATATCATCCAGCACTGCATAATCCTGTTCTTTCTTCTCATGCTGCTGCAATAGATCTTTGTACAACATTTTCTCATTGAATATGACATCCCTGCTTCTCACAATTTTCTTATTTTCAAAATCCCAAAGCCTATAACCAAATTCATCTATGCCATATCCAACAAATATACATTTCTTTGATTTTGCATCAAGCTTTGTTCTATTTTCAAAATCTATATGTGCAAATGCTTCACAACCGAAGGTTTTCAGAAAAGAATAACTTACCTCCTTACCTTTCCATGCTTCTTCTGGAATACCACAACCCAAAGGATTAGAAGGACCTCTATTAATTAAATAAACAGCAGTATTTACAGCCTCTGCCCACATGTTTAAAGGCAACCCAACATGCAATCTCATAGTTCGTGCATGCTCCATTATTGTTCTGTTCATACGCTCAGCCACTCCATTTTCCTGTGGAGTCCTTGAAACCGTTTTCTGCCTACGAATACCATTAGAGGAACAATAATCTTCAAACTCTTTGCTGCAATACTCACCACCATTATCAGATCTGAGACATTTCAACTTTTTACCTGTCTCATTCTCAACCAAGCTTCTCCATTTTTTTAAAGTTTCAAATACATCAGATTTCTGCCTAATGAAATAAATCCATACCTTCCTAGTTGCATCATCAATGAATGTGACATAATAATGAGAGCCACCGAGAGAAGATATCTGAGCTGGTCCCCATACATTTGTATGCACAAGCTCCAATTTCTCATCTTTCTTTTGTTTCCCATCCTTGAGAAAACTAACTCTCTTTTGTTTTCCATAAACACAACTTTCACAGAAATCTATATTAACACATTTTAGACCTGGTAAAACATTCTTTGAATGAAGTACTTTCATACCTTTTGCACTCATATGCCCAAGTCTGTTATGCCATAGTGCTGATTCAGAATTCGCAGCAACTATCTGATTTTCTTCCTGCTGAACTGCAGCATCTGTTCCTGAACATTGATTTTTATCTGCAATAGCTAAAGTAGAAGGAACAATATGACCTGTACAAAGATATAAGGTGCCTACTTTCGCACCTTTTGCTACTTGTTGTGACCATTTTCACACATCGCCCCATTCAAATGGGGACCCCCAATTTTTGCTCCATTCTGGTCTTTTGGCTTTAGTTTTGCGTCTCGCTCTCTCTCTTTGATCTTTTGTCCTTCCGGGGATGTCCCCGTTCTTTGACCTAATTTGAAATTTTGGCTAAGTCTCAAGTGAATCTGTGAAATTAGGGTTTTGTTCCTTAGGCTGGATTGAGATTAAATCAAGACTGGTAAATTGGCAGCAGAGCTTGACATTGCTTTCAGAAGGCTTCCAGCAAGTTCCCATTGAGTTTTCATCGAATTTTGACAACTTACTATTTATAGTAAGTACTCAATCGGGGACTGTTTCAGCAGGATTTTGGAATTCTGTCAGTTCCACCACATTCAGGTAACATCAAACTGCTTGCATGCAAATTTTGAGCCAGAGCAGACAACTTGCTATTTTTAGCAGTTCAGGCTTCAGGAGCCATTTTCAGGGGTCAAACGTATGATTCCTCGTTGCATGTCCGGAGATTACTTATGGGTTTCTCGAAACCTTCGCAATGATATAACATGCAAACCGAGATGGTGACTTTCAAAGTTCAGCCTTCGGAGGCTATTTTTAGGGTTTGCATGCAGAGTTCTTTAACGCATGTTCGGATATTCCATGTGGGTTTTGCGAGAGCTTCGCAGTGGTGTGACATGCAAGCAGAATGGATTAGTTTTCAGGGACTTACTATTTTTAGCCAGTGCCCGCATGCAGACTAGTTTTCTGGGTTTTTCTAGGTTTTTTGAGATCCCACGGGCACTGTAACATGCAAACTCATCCGACATCAGATTGACCACTTTCCGGACACTTGCTATAAATAGCAGGTTCACTTTGACAGCCTCCCGACACCCCAGTTCAGCAAGCAGAACAACATGCAGCAGAAATCAAGTCAAATGGAGGTCATTTGAGGCACATGCAAGTCAGATTAGGGTTTCCTACTTTGGTGCCTAAAAAGGGGGGTAAAAAGCTAGAATTTCGAAAAACGAAGGTATCCCACTGCGATCAACATCCTTCAGGCTATCCGTTGGTAAAATTTGGGTGCGATCCGATAACTTACTATTTATAGTAAGTCGTCTCCAGAACATGGCTATAAATGGCAGGTCGGCACGAGAGGTAGGTGTAAACGGGTTTGTCATGCGATGAGGATCACGCCTAGCAAATTTCAGGTCAATCAGAGCTGCAGAGGTCTATCAATTTTAGGGTTTTCTAAAAATAGCACGAGGGCTAAAAAACAACAGATAAGCTCGAGAAACAAGTATAAATGGGGTAGCAGGGCCATAGCAGAGGCATATCACGCCAGCTCCAGTTCAGAACGGACAAAAAGGCATGGAAAAGCACACACCTCCAGAATTTGCTAAAAATAGATGGCAAAGGTAGCTGAGGCGTCGAGGAGGTTTCTAAGTCTACAAATGGAAACTGGCAAGAGGAAGTATGAAATGCGCCCAAGAATGAAGGCTGGCATCAAAAGTTTTTAAGCATGAAAAATTCCTCTCCCTACCTTAAATGTGCCCAAGCAAGTGGGATGAGATAAAAATTCTCAAAGTATAAAAAAAATGAAAGCTCCAGCCTCTAGATGCGCCCTTGAAGAGGTTTACCCCTCCAAAATGCGCCCAAGGCAAGTCAAGATGATGAGAGCCTTGAAAATTCTAAGGCATAAAACAAAAGTCTCCCAGGCAAAATGCGCCCTCAAGCAAGGAAGAAAAATTTCTAAGGATTTGAGAATAGGAGTGGCAAGGGGTAAATGCGCCCAAGAAGGATTGAAAAGACTTAGAAAAAGTTGCTAAGGCAAAAATAAAAATAAAAGCTTCCTAGCTAAAATGCGCCCACCTCAAGACTGATGACCTGAAAATATTCTAAGGTAAAAAATGGAAGCATAGGGGTCAAAATGCGCCCAAGGAAAAGCAAAGGGGTTTGAGGATCTTCAAAATTTGTCTAAGCCAAAAGTGAGAGCACACCCTCTCAAATGCGCCCATGAGCTAGAGGTGGTGAAGTTAAAATATTCTAAGGCATGGAAATGGAAGAAGACCCATTCAAATGCGCCCAAGGAGGATGTGGGGACTTAAAGAATTTTCAAGTGTTGAAACAAAAGCTCCAAGGGGTAGAAATGCGCCCTTGAGGTGAGAGCCACTCAAAATATTTTTAAGTATAGAGAAATAGAAGTAGAACCCTCTGAATGCGCCCTAAGCAAGGGGAGTAAGGTGAGAAGTTTCTAAGTAAAATGGAAATTGCAGCACATAGGCTGAAATGCGCCCTTGAAGGAAGTGGCCAAAAATAATTTTAATAAGATAGAAAATGGAAGTGGCCCATGATAAATGCGCCCTTGATGGGGGGAGTCAAGACAAAATTTTCTAAGTATGAGGGTAAAAACTTGCATATGTAAGTACGCCCATCAAGTGTTGAAGGTGTTTTAAAATTTGCCTAAGTCCAAATGAAGGCTTCACATGTGATGCGCGCCCAAGGTGAGTAAAGATGACAAAATTGTTAAGGCGTGAAATTGCTTGGGAAACGAAGGTAAAGTCATGTGTTGTGAGGTGCGCTCAAGTTGAGTTGATTAAATTTAAATAATTTCTAAGGCATTTCCTAAGGTGAAGATGAGAAATACGCCCAGGGGAGGTAATATTAAATTTTCCAAGTGCAAGGTGAGTTGTGCCCGTAAGCAAGAAGGAATTTCTTCAAGAAAATAAAGAAAATGCCAAGGCTTGAAAAGTGAAGGCTGCAAATGTGGAGTACGCCCAGAATTAAAATGGAATAAACCTTAGCAAATTTTATTATTTTTTCAAAAATAATAAAAATTAAACTTACCCCCTTCGTCTGGATACACATGGAAATTATGATTTCTGAGGGGAAGTTTCTTCTAGGTATTGAACATTTCTCACTGGGAGATGATTTAAAGTTCTTCCATACCTTGCTCGTGTTGTTTCAACAAGGATTTTGGCCTGGCACCCGTTTAACAAGTTTCCTAAGGCTCCAAGGGATAAATTTTCTAAGGCATGGTAAAATAAAGCAACAGGGGGTCAAATACACTCACAGGGAAGAAATTTGTCTAAGGCATGGAGGAATTTGAAAATGAACTGAAGCTCGAACATCAAGCGTTCAAATGCATCCTCAAGGTGAAATATTTTCTAAGGCACAAACTCCAGGCAAGGTGGTGGATACACCCATGATGAAAGTTTGCTAGAAAAGTGATGAATTCTACCAGATCCGGAGATCAAGTGGTCAGAACATGGAAATTGGGTAAGTAAAGTGAATTTATATTATAAGCGTTCTGAGGCTTTTCTCTTTGTTTTGCAGGATGAACATTGAGCCTGAGCGTAAGGACTTGAGTTGATGGAGCTAGACAACGTTGCAACTTGGGAAAGAAGAAACGACAGTGAAGATTTGGCTAAGACACTAAGAACGTGATGCAAAAGAGGCAAATGAGCCCAAGGCAGTGGGCTAGAGAAATGTGAAAGTCACAAAGAAGAAATGCGCCCAAGAGTCAAAGCAACAGGAGGGCTCAACGTCAAATCCTTTCAATTTTATTATCTGCGGAGACGATCTTAGAGACTCTTTCACTCTCCTCTTAACGCAACAGAATTGGCAGAGAAGAACAGTGGGAACGCGTTTCTGGACGAGAATCTTCTAGAGGAAGAAAGTGGGCATTAATTGCAGATAATGGTTCCTGCAGAGGAGTGGAGAATATTCTGTGCATTCATTGCCCCACTCCTCTTTGTGGCGGTTTTTAGGGAAAAACCCTAATTAGGGCATATGTGGCTCAATCTGAGCCCTTCATTGTATTTCAATCTAAGCCGTCTGTTGAACTGGGCCAACTATAAAAGGGGCATCCCCCCTCATTTGTAACTAAGTAGACATTAGATTGAGAATAGAGAGGATAGAAGTTAGAATAGATAGAGAAATAGCTTAGAAGATAGCTTAGTTTGGAAAGGAAAGAAAACTTTCCCTTTGAAAGTTTTGTAAGAGGTTGTTGTGGAAAACTCTCATAATACAAAGGTTTATCATTGCATGGCGGTTCTATTTTTTGTTGTGAATAGCTAGCAAGGCCTTTTCGTCTTTCCAATTCAAATTGATAGAATAGAGTAGACTTTATTTTATGCAAGTAATTGTTAATTGTGGAGTGTGGCGCTTTGGTTTGAGCATATCTTCTTTCATCCATACCACTAGCGGGCTTGCTGATGGTAAGTCCGCCCTGCGTGGTCAACTGGAATATCAATACCTAACTTCGGTTGCGATTCGTGTGTTCACTTGCATCGTTGTGACGGAGTGCACATGTTGAATCACAATTTGAATATCTTTTATCATCCTTTGAAGATTGCACCGACTTCGTAGAGGTTGTCCGAAGGGAGACGAAGCAAAGTCTGGTCTGAAGATTGTTTAAGCCGATCCTCGTCCTCCACCCTCTTTAGGAGTAGATGGTAGCATCTCTAATCCTTATATCCTTTTACATTCAGCATTATCCAGTTAGTTTAAGAACCTGAGCTTCATTGACAAATCTCCCGAAATTTGCAAATCCTTTCTTCTGAATGAGCAACTCACGTAAGTCCCCTTGGAATACCCAGCATATTCACATCAACCAACTGAGTCTATTCGCAATAAAAGGAACCTTGGAGTTGAATGCATGAACTTTCACGCAATCTTAGCATGCGAAATACTTTGATCAAGAGGGAATAGAGTGACCATTGGACATTTTATTCTGTGTTGGTGTTGTCATAAAAAACATGTCAACACTACTAAGGCACCTTTTGTAACCTTCCAATTTTTATCACTAAATGTAACAACACAACCTTCATCATCTAGTTGCCCTGCAGAAATTAAATTTCTTTTTAGCTTTGGAACGTGCCTTACCTCATGTAGTAGCCAATGATTCCCATTCTGCAACTTGATCTTGATTCTTCCCTTTCCAACAATCTGACAGGGTTCATTATCTCCCAAATAAACTAGCCCAAAATCCCCTTGGACATAATCAAGAAAATAATTTCTATGGGGCGTAGCATGAAATGAAGCCCCTGAATCTAACACCCAAGAATCATCAGCATTATCAAGAGAAAGAATCAAAGCATCCTCATCAGATTTATTACTTACCACATTTGCCTCTTTATTTCCTTCTTGTTTGTTTCCTTCTTTATTTTTTCGAGACCAACAATCTTTCTTTACATGCCCTGGCTTACCACAGTACCAGCAATCCCTCTTGTCTCTAGATTGGGACCTTCTGTCCCTTGATTTTCCTTGTGACTTTCCACGACTCCCAAAATTGTTTCGTCTCTCGTTTGTTCTGCCCCTGCTTTCTGCATTCAAAACACTGCCTGATGTGGATGTTCCACCTGAGCTTTTCCTACGAATTTCCTCGCTCAAAATAACACCAACAACATCATCAAATTTCAATGTATTTGAACCAGAAATAGAATTGCTAACAGCCATTACCAAGCTATTCCAGCTTTCAGGCAAAGAACACAGAATCAAAAGAGCCCTAACTTCTTCATCAAAGTTTACTTTTACAGAAGTTAATTGACTGGTAACTGTATTGAACTCATTTAAATGATCAGTAACTGATCCACCTTCTACCATTTTCATATTAAATAAATGCTTTATAAGAAATACCTTATTCGAAGCGGAAGGCTTTTCATACAACTTCGCTAGGGTTTCCATCAACTCTAGAGTTGTCTTTGCTGTTGTAATATTGAACGCCACCGATTGTGCCAGGCATAAGCGAATACTACCAAGTGCCTTTCTGTCCAAAATATCCCAGTCCTCATCTGTCATTGCTGTGGAGTTCTTGGTTTTCCCTTCCAATGGCCGCCACAAATTCTTCTGATAGAGATAATCCTCCATCTGCATCTTCCATAACTGATAGTTCTGCCCATTGAACTTATCAACCTTCAACTTACCCTCGTCTGCCATTTCTCCCACTTAACCGTGAGACTCCCACTCAACCGTGAGACTTTCCTGCAAATGATAATTGAAAGCAACCCGCTCTGATACCACTTGTTAGGTTTTCAAAGGTAGATATCTAAAAGCTAAACTCAGATTTTATCAAATAAACCAGAAATAAAATCACACATAAAATTAACACAGAGAATTTAACGTGGTTCACCCAATGTTGGCTACATCCACCTAACCGCAGCCATCCAATGATATTATTAACCAATGCAAAACCCTATTACAATATCGCGAATAATCGCCTGTTTCTTATCATACTGTAACTCTATCCCAAACCCTTTATAAATTAGGGTTATACAAAATCAGGGTTTTTTTCCTTTTTATGATTTTTCCCTTTATAAATGAGGTTATACATGAAGAGTGTACAGTATAGAATGATTAGTCACCACATACCAACACAATCTCCCGCTATACATGCAGCCTTGGAATCACAATTTTGACCCAACCAGGCTCTAGCCTTACGACAATCCGATCTGGATCCGCTTATATAATCTCCCATTTGAGTATTGGAATGGTGAATGCCTTGAAAAAATTGGAAGAACGCTGGGTACATTATTAGACATTGATATGGAGATTATAGATGGAAACCTATACAAATATGCCAGACTGAAGATAGCTGCAATCACCACTGTACCCTGGTCAATCAAATTACAGGTAGACGGAGAAACTTGGACCCAGGGAATTGAGGTGGAAGAAGACAAAAGGTTCTACCTAAAATGCGGCTCAAGGTTGCATAGAGAAATGTTGTGCAAACGCTCGCAAGGGAAGGGGCAACACAGGAAAGAGTTGAAGGAAAGGAAAGAAGAGGCCGATGGAATGCAAATCGTCCCATTCATTCCAAGTTCGGCGGCCTTGGACCCAAAGGATGTAAAGAAAGAGGAACCTGTGGGGCCGCGTGCGGATCAAGGGGTTTTTAGGGAGTTTGAGTCGGATAGGCTCCCTGAAGATGTGTCTTATCCCGGCTTCAGGGATGAAGCAAAAATGGAAGAACCAGCACCCTCATCATATTCAGACACAGAACCAGAGCCTGAGGATGAGCTAGATATAATTGATGAAAGAAGCATAACTCAAACTACAACCATGCACTTGGGAATGGGCAAAATCGGCAAACAAGGGAAATCTAGAGGAAGAAAATCCTTCAAGAAATTGAGGGAGGAAGAGGCTGTAGCTAGAAACTACCCTAGCATCAGGGAATTTTTAAGTACCAAGAGAGGGACGACCTCTCTTGGGAAGCAATGAAGCTGACTACATGGAATGTAGGCCCCTGACAAGCGGCGCCTGGTTAGGCGTCATCTCCAGTCATGTGCAAGCGAGATTATTATTCTGCAAGAGACCAAGCTGTCACAACTTGAAGCAGGTGCGTTCTTAAACTACATTAGGTCATGGAATGGTTTCTTTCAAGAATCAGAAGGAGCATCAGGGGGAATTGGGTTGATTTGGAAGGAGTCTGAGGTATCGGTGAAAGTGCAATGTTCGCAAACAAATTGGTTGGCGGCGGAAATCTATAGTATGGATCTAAATCTCACATTTTTGCTCATTAACATCTATGGCCCTATTGGAATAAATGAGAAAGCGACGCTTTGGTCGGAAGTTCTGGAATTCACGAAGTGCCATACGGACTCAAGCCTCATCATTGGAGGTGATTCCAACGCTTTCCTGGACATGTTTGAAAAAAAGTGGAGGCATAAGGATGGAATCCCAAACCACAATTGGTTTCAGATCATTTGTGGCACGCTTAGGACTAGAAGAGTGCCAAACCACAAATGGAGTGTTTACGTGGACCAATAGATGCAAGGATTTTACGGCAATCTCAGAGAGGCTGGACAAGTTCTTGATCTCCCCAGGGTGGCGCAACATCTGTCCCAACATTGAAGCTCGCATTTTACCAATTTCTATATCAGATCACTTCCCTGTCGAACTCAGCCTAAGTAGAGGTTCAGAACAACTGAAGTCATCTTTCAGGTTCATGAACATGTGGTGGTGTGATGCTGGGATTTTGAGCCTGTTAGAAAAGTGGTGGAAGGAGTATCGAGTGGGGGGCTCGATCAGCTTGAAATTCGCAAAAAGATTACAGTAATTGAAGGAAAGGCTCAAGGAGTGGAACAGGGTAAAATTTATGAACATATTTATAGAAAAGGCGAGGGTTGGGTGTGAACTGATAGCACTGAATGAGAAGGTGTTAAGAGATGGAATGAGGAATGAGGAATTCCTACGTGAAAATGAATTAAAATCAGAACTTGCAGAGTTACTCAAGAGGGAGGAAATCTATTGGAGGGATAAATCAAGAGAAGTCTGGCTCAAGGAAGGTGACTCGAATTCAAAATTTTTTCATGCCTCAGTCCTGGCCCAAAGGGCGGCAAACAAAGTGGAATAAATTCAGTCCCAGGATGGCAGCCTAAAGCGCGCAGTTCGGAAGTAGGCCTTGAAGTGGTTGCCTTCTTCAAAATTGTTGTTACACCCCAAATTGTAAGCTACTACGTAATAGTATTGCATAGGGCCGAAAGATTGTAATGAGAACTCAATGCTTGAATAAAATGTGTACCTTGTTGTCAATATGAGTATTGTTACGTTTAATGATTGTCTCATTTTAATGTATTTCAATGAATGTTATTCTTGATGAAATAATACATATTAAGTTATAGAATCGTTAAAATTCTAACTTGTGAAATGTTTTATATATACTGTTATGTTGTGAGCATTTGACTTCCGTGGACGTATGTCAGTGGATGTAGGTATAGGTACCATTCCTCCAGGCGGAGGGGAAATATCACTTGGGAGAGGGGCTTGGTCGATTAACCGATAACGATAACCAATTGAGCATACGCACACGCCATTATAGTTTTGGAGGAACTGAGTCAGATAATTTGGTATTGATAAGTCATCCATAGGCGTAAATTGGCATTAGGAGTCGTGTCTTCTTCTATACTTTTTTTAAGTGATTTTTGTCTGTTAACTGTCTCATGGTATTAAATTCATTACAATGGATCGTATTGGAATGCAAGTAATTAGGCTATGTATGTATAGGTATATACATCACCTATAGCATGGAGGATATTAATAATATTATATTATTATTGCCTGTTAATATATATGCATATTAATATTATATAATAAATATTAAAGTTAATAATAATTATCATAAATATATATATATATATATATTACTTAATGTAATAACGTATATATATATTTATATAAATTATTATAACTCTAATATATTATATATATATAATATTAATAAATTAATATATATATTATTTGATAAATGAAGATCATTGTTTATTCATTTCTCATCATGTATTTGGAAATCGAATGTTGCCAAGTATAAGGAAAATCGACTTTATCTTTTTTCATCATAAAGTAAATTCGAATGAAGCAAAGGCTTCACTAATGTTTAAAAGGAAATATTCAATGCTTAAACATTGGACTTGTTGTGACCTTTTCACACATCACCCCATCCAAGATGGGGACCCCCTAAATTTTGCTCCATTCTGGTCTTTTGGCTTTGGTTCTCTCTCTCTCTGGTCTTTTGTCCTTCCGGGGATGTCTCGTCGTATGACCTAGGTTGAAATTTTAGCTAAGTTTGTGAGATTAGGGTTCCCTATCTTTCAGGCTTGTTTGAGGTCAAATAAGGTTATCAAGGTGAAATCTGAGCACAACAACACAGTCAGAAGGCTGAAGGCAAGATCCCACTGAAATTTTACTAAAATCTAACAACTTACTATTTTTAGTAAGTACCTAATATGAGGCCTTTTCCTCAAGATTTCGGGATTTTGATTGCATCAACGCTTCTAGGCATCTTCAGGGTGCCTACATGAGAAATTTGAACAGATTTAGGCAACTGGCTATTTTTAGCAGTTCGGGCTTCAGAAGCCATTTTCAGGGTTTAAACATATGATTTTCCAATGCATGAGTGGAGAATGGATCTGGGTTTTTTAGACCTTCGCAGTAAGGTAACATGCAAACCAAGATAATGACTTTCAACGGTACAACCTTCAGAGGCTATTTTTAGGGTTTGCATGCAGAGATTTTCAGTGCATGTCCGGATATTCCATATGGGTTTTGCGAGAGCTTCGCAGTGATGTGACATGCAAACGGAATAGATCAATTTTCAGGGACTTACTATTTTTAGCCAGTGCCCGCATGTCAGCATGTCATCCGTTTCATTGCTTGAGCTATCACTTGGTTCATATACTTTATTCTTTCCCTTCCTTGACGCTTTGAAGGCTGCCTCCCTTTTTGATGGCTTGTCTTCAATCCTCATTTCATAGTGTTGGGCAAGTTTTGACCTAGCCCATTTTAAACTTCTAATGCCCTTCAACCTGACAAATCACACAAACAGTTAATTTTAAAAAATCTAATGAAGTTGGTGCTAAATATTTTGGTTGGGTTGATGCTAACCTTATTATGTCCAAGGTGGCCAATTTTCATGCCCAGACTCCTTATCATTTGAGATATTTTAAAAATCTACATTTCTAATAGGTGATTTGCAAATAATGTCAAGTCTTAGAATCCGTGCATCCAGAGCCAAAACAATTTTATTATTTTTGAGTTTTGTTCTATGATGGTCACGCTTCTTGCTATTCAAATTTCGTGCAAAATGGAGTTTTCAGTTGAGAGATATGGGATTTTTCGTCTCTAGGCTCAAAGAGGTGATTACAAAGTTAAAAATTTTACACTGTCCCGCCTAGGTGGAAAGTTAGCAGAAGTTCACAAAACCCCACCTGGGTGGAAAGTTAGCAAAATTTTACAAAACCCCACCTCGTTGAAAGTTAGTAGAATTACTCAAAGGTGGAAAGTTAGCAAAAGTTCACAAAACCCCGCCTGGGTGGAAAGTTAGCAAAAGTTTACAAAACCCCGCCTGGTTGAAATTTAGCAGAAACACTCAAAGGTGGAAAGTTAGCAGAAGTTCACAAAACCCCGCCTGAGTTAGTAGAAGTACACGAAATCCCGCTTGCGACGTCCGAAGCCTTTTTGTCGATTTTTTTTTTTTAAGAGGCAGTTACCAGAATGTGAAAGGTCATATTTTAACGGATTTTTTAAAGAAAAAAAGTTACAAAACTAAAGAGTCTTGGGGGATAAAGACTATGTATATTATGTAAAGATTTCTTGAAAGGGGAGATCATTTTTTTGAAAGCTCAATACGATATTTTTGCTGTGAATGAAATTACTGTTTATCTTTGTGCATTCAATTTGTGAAGTTGATTTGGGTTCTTGAATCTTTGTGTTTGAGAATGTCTTTATGCAATATCTTATCTTTGCGTAAGTGATGCAATTTTTTTCATAATCAATTTCATTTCTCAGATGGTATTGGGTGTATGTTTTAATTCCTGAATAGTTTGGCTAAAATTGGTCTTTGTGCCAATTCTTCTTATTTGCTAGATCTTGCATCTGATATTTAGGAATTTCCCTGATATTGGGTTTGCCTTACTGATTTTTGGTTAAAAGCATACATGATATTTGGTTTTAACATTTAAATTCATTGAAAATCTTGTGAGGGAGTTGTACCTCCAAAATTCAGAGGAAAGCCACAAATGCAATTGTGGTCTTTCCAGAGTTGTTAGTAGATTGATACTAGTGCTAAATAGGGTTGAGAGTCATTTATTTTGAGCATATTTATCATGAGCCAATTCATTCGCTAACACATAGGCAGTAAGAATCCCATGCAACTCATCCTTTGTTAAGTTGTCTAGATCACTCATTTCTTTAATTGCCGAAACTTTGGGATCAAATTTTAAAGGTAAAGAACTTAATACGTTTTGTAAAATCACGAATTCTTCAACTTTTTTCATGAAGACCTCTTATTGTGTTTACGATCTCATCAACACGAAGCGAAGCAAATAGGAGGCTATGTTCTCTTCTTTTATCTTAATACTTTCGTATTGTCTCCTATGAGTTTGAAGCTTTGCCTTCTTTACTTTTTCATCTCCTTCATAGATATTCTTTAACTTATCCCACATTTCCTTAGCTGATTTGCAATGCATAACTTTCATGAACTCTGATATAGACAATCCACACAAAATTGCATTCTTGGCTTTCGCATTGGCCTAATCCGTTGGGGGAGTCGCAGGGGCTATGTAGCCATTTTCAACTGATTGCCAAATATCATACCCTAGAGCATTCAAGTAGGTTTCCAACCTTATGCTCCAAAAGGCATAATTTGTTCAATCAAACAATGGTGCCTTGTTTGATGAGAAACCATATCCTTCTTGCTTGGCCATATGTGCTCTTTTGGATCTTCCTTCTAGCGGTTAGACTATCTTCGAAGGAACCCGCTTTGATACCAATTGAAGAGCACTCAGTTAAACTAAGAGGGGTGCGGGGGGGGGAGGTGAATCAGTATAACAACAATCTTTTGCTTTTTCAAAACTTAATTAACCACAACAATAGTACTTCAAAACTTAATCATCCACAACAATAACACACATGCGAGATCTAACAATAAGGAACACAAGACAAACACATGATTTATGTGGAAACCCTTACAGGAGAAAACCACTGAAAAATATTTCTTATATAGATCTTCTTGTAGGCACCAACTTACTTCATTAACAAAGCTTCTTTCATAGGCACCAACCCACAGGAGACACCAATCCCCACAACTGAGCACCAAATCATCAAGAGACACTAATCTATTCCAATGAGAGGCACTGACCTCCCAATCTCCTTAATTCGAAGGCACCAACTTCCTAATTAACAATATAATAATTTATTTGTGACTTCTTAGATCTTCCCTAAATCAACTTCATAAATCTACTCACTACTTCACCAAAATCTGCCTTTAGAATCTCCTAAAATTTATTCATAAATTCTGCCATAAAGCTTTGATAAATCTGCTCATATGTGAAAAATACCCTCTCAATTTTTTCTTGGTTTTTTTCATTTCAAATACAATGCAACCATGCACCCATTAAGGTTAGCTTCAAACCAAACGATGCAGAATGGTAACTCTAACCAAGAATGCGCCCTAAGACCCGATGAGGGAGGAGGGGCGGGCATATGGTCAGAGGATCCCTAGGATCTAATTAACTCCATAACTGAATTGATTACAATTGAGAGAGAAGAACTAAACTCAACACCAAGAATGTGCACACAAGATCCTTTAGAAGGCGATGTGTTAACATATGATGGAGTACTAATTACAAAACTGAAAGAACTTAGGCGGATAACCAGTGTGAGAGATTTTCCACACTTCCACTAAAACAGTGGGGGGAATGAAATTACAAATAAAACAATTCATCCGTTGCGGCAGGCATCCACTCAAGAGTGAGAATTCACCACTTGACAGTGGGTACAAGAAAGCTTAAGCAATTAGTTTCTCCACACTGGCGGTATACCATCCAGGGATGCTTAATGTGAAATTAAGAAATAGTTGCAGCAATAATAAACTGGAACAGTACTACTGTTTATAGTTTTACAATATGAGAAAGAGCTGCAAATTACATGAATATTACAATGATTGCAAAGCACCAAGAAACTGGACGATTCCACGTTAGATATCAATCAATAATTGATGAAGAAAAGATTGGAAATTGAAACTGAAACAAGTCTGATATAAATCTGCAATTCTGGAAATGAATAACCAACAACTTGTAAACTCACTTAAATGTTCATAACTTCACCAAATTACCTCCGAATTGACTGAAATCTTTTGCAAAGGCTCTCAAAGAGTATGGCGCCCAATAACAAAACAAAAAAAACATCAAAACCCCTTCATTTATTTGGCACGAATTCCAATGTGCTTTAAGAGGGTACTGTTGACGTGTTTTTTTATGACACCACCAACACAGAATAAAGTTGTCCAACGGTCACTCTATTCCCTCTTGATCCAAGTGTCCCACATGCTAAGATTGTTTGAAAGTTCATGTGTTCGACTCCAAGGTTCCTTTTATTGCGAATAGACTCAGTTGGTTGATGTGTTTTGCTGGATTATTCCAAGGGGACTTACGTAGTTGTTCGATTTTGTGAAGCAATTAGGACATGAAAGATTTGACAATATTGTTCTGGTATCTGGACTGACCCGGAAAATGCTGAATTTAAAGGGAATAAGGATAGGAATTCTACAATCTACTTCTAAAGGGTGGAATGTGAAGATCAATTCGGACAATCTTCAAACCAAACTCCGCTTTGCCTCCCTTCGGACAACTTCCACAAAGTTGGTGCAATCTTCAAAGGATGAGAGAAATATTCAAACCATGACACAACATGTTCATACCATCACAACGATGCATATGGACATATGAGCCACAATCGAAGTTAAGCGCTATTACTCCAGTTGACCACGCAAGGCGAACTAACCGTCAGCAAGTCCGCTAGTGGTATGGACGAGGGAAGACTTGCTCAAATCAAACACCACATTCCACAGCTAACAACTACTTGCATGAAATAAACGTCTATTTTACTTTATCTACCTTGAATTGGAAAGATGAAATGGCCTCGCTAGCTACTCATAACAAAGAAGAAATCACCAAGCAATGAAACTCTTTGTATTATGAAAAGTGTTCACAACAACCGTTTACAAAACTTTCAAAGGAAAGTTTTCTTCCCTCCTCAATCTAAGCTAACTTCTAAGCTCTACTCTCTAACTTCTATCTCCAATACTCTCTAGCTCTGATCTGAAGTCTAATTCTAATAGATTACAAATGAGGGGGGATGCCCCTTTTATAGCTAGCCCATTTCAACGGACGGCTCAGATTGAATTACAATGAAGGGCTCAGATTGAGCCACCTATGCCCTGATTAGGGTTTCTGCCCTAAAAACCGCCACAGAGAGGAGTGGGCAATGAATGCACAGAATATTCTCCACTCCCCTGCAGGAATCATAATGAGCAATTAATGCCCACTACCATCATCAAGAAGATCCTCATCCATGAGAGCGTTCCCATTGGCCTTCTCCCGGATAGCAAACTCGATCAACCGGGCCAATACCGCTTCGACCTCCTGGGCAGAAATCGGTGGAATATGGTTGAGCTGGAACTCCAAGACTGCTACCGTCTGTCCGTGTCGGATGTAAGACTTCTTCCATGCCGCTAAGGCGTCCTGGGTATGCTGAATAATACTAGAGAAAGTGGAGACATTCTAAAAAGTCATCCAGGACAAGCGACCTCGCAGCTGAGAAGAATGGAGCCAGTTTATCTTTCAAGCCATCAACAGTTATTTCCTCTGGGGCCAACTTTCTAGCAAATATGGCTTCTAATGTATTAAGGACTCCCTCCAAGATGTTACCCATTGCTTTCCTCACTCTGGCTGAATCTGCCCTTGCTGCATCGTGAAATCCACGGCCTGTGACCACCGAGGAGTACCAACCAGTGAAATCATACCTGTCACCCCTCTGAATTACACCTCCATCCACCAGGGTTTCTAGAGGTATATGCATCAAAGCCCCCTAACGAAGTACAGTCTTCGTCTGATAGATGCGGGTATCGCCCCAAGCCTGATCCACCATGTCAATTTGTGCCAAAATACTTGAGGCCTGCCGATAAGCATTGGCAAGGTCCTCCATGAATTTCCTTGTCTCAGTACGAACGTGGCTAACCCACTTGTCCGCTTCTGTTTCCATCTTCTTTAAATCCTCTAAGCCAACCACTGACTCCCTCGGAAGCTCTAGTGGGCGTTCTACTGTTGGGTTTGCTAGTTCACCTGGACGTGCTAGAATCTGCACATATCCTATCAAGGTTTTGTACTCCTTCAATTTCTTATACTTCCCTTCCGTGCGGAGCAACTGATCCTTTAGCGCCTGATAGGAGTTATCGAACTCCTCGACAATTTGGGCTCCCGTAGGACGACTCAACTCCACGATGGTGATCACATAGTTCTCGGGCCTCTCCTCGGCTCGATCATACTCCTCCCTCGGAACAGCCACCTGAAGCGTGCGAGAGCTTGACTCATCAGTCGAGATCTTTGAAAACTTCCTGGCCCTTTTCTTTTCTGGTGGCGCACTGATCCTCCATCTCGATGGCTGGATCCGTATCATCCTCGGGTTCTCTTCTCATTCTGTTCGAAAGCCAATCCGGCACCGTCTGCTGCGGATTGTAAATGACGAGGGGCTGTTCTTCTGTTGCCTCCACCTCGTGTACTTCTTCTCTTCTTGCACTGCTCTGCTCGGGCTCATCATCTTCCACGAGCTGCGTATCTCCGGACCCTTGGGTTCCCTGTTCTGTGTTTTCCTCTTCCTCCAATGTCATGTCCAACATCTGTTGGAAACGAGTGTCAGCCACTGTTTCGTCTTCTTCCTCTTGTTGGTCAGCCCTGGATACACTGACGCTTATACTATCTGATTCTCGGATGTTGGGTTGATCCACCTCCTCAAGCTCCCGTTCTTCACCCAATCCTGCCCTCTGATCAGCAAATAATGAAATTACTCTCAAACTCGAAGACTGAGTTTGTGAGTGCATAGGTGATGCTTGTTCCATCCTTAACGGTATCGGCTGGGTTGGTACTTCTACTTGTGCTTCCGGTGTTTGAGCAACCCGTTTTCCCCTTTTCACCGATAGCGGCCTTGGGTCACCCATCAAGCTATAAGTAAGGGCGATTGATCTGCTCTTAAGTCTGCATACATGTCTATTGACCCAAGCTCTTGTGAAAGTCAACACCGGGATAGAGAGCGTGTCCAAGTCCATGATTTCTGGCTCGGACCAATCAGGTGGTGGGACCGGAGTATCCCTGACTGAACCATAGTTAGGTTGTATAACGTTGACATCTTCTTCCACCTGGTCGGGAACTGGGATGACCTCACATTCCCTGATCAACTTGAGGGGAAGCCTAGAAAACATCCTTTTCCTTATTTCAACCTCATCAACAACATTTGCCCAGAAGTCTTCAATGTGGGCCTTATGTCGGTACTCAACGTTCTGTATCATTCGGATGTTTCTGTAAGGATCGAAATCCTGTCTTCCTGTGTGATACGATAGATGATAGAATTGCAGCTCATCCTCTGCCTCTCGAGCTGCCTGCAAGGAGGGACACACCTCAGTGGAATTTCCCATGGCAATAGGAAAGTCAAGTCCACCCTTCTTCTTTTTCTGAATCTTATCATAGGCGATCAACTGCCTAGATATTTCCAGCATTATAATGTGATCGGTGGGGTACCTCGGTAGCTGGTATGGATACGAAGTGAACCCCTGCAACCTAATGTAAGTGAATTTCGGAAATTGGATGAGCCAATATCCATATTCTTCTATCAATGCTTGTGCCTCTTTGGATATCCTTTGCTGCGTTCTCCGTTGAAGGGTCCTCGTGATGTGCATTGTGAATGCATCATTAGCTCGTTTGTAACTAGCAGGGTTCGTTAGATGCAATTGTGTGCAGGCCTCATGGATTTTGAACTGATCAGGTGCACAGCCTATTGGCTCCTTGTATTTAATTCCTCGGTACTTGGTCATTCTCGCTAGCATATATATCACATACGAGCTCATGTAAAAGGTTTTCGTCCCCTTCAGGCTCCTGAACTGCTCATCTATATTATCACTGATCATTCTTGCCCAGTCAACACACTGCTTTCCCTCCAAGATGATCTCGATGAAGTAGAACATCCAAGGCTCGAAGAAGTAGGCCTGTGCACTCCCATTTATTCGGCTCAACATCATCATCAAGTTGTAGTATTCCTGTTTCACATCTTCGGCGATTATCTGCTTTGGGAGTCTAGTGCGAGGTGGCTTTGGCTTTTGCATCCAAACTCTGTTGATGACTGTAGCAACCCTCTCGAAGGAGGTGGAGTACATTTTATCCGCCCTCTCCTTTGATTTGTATAGCATCTTTTCGGCAGTAGGAATCCCAAATGCCTCTCCGATGGCATCTGGCGTGAAGTTGGCAAGCAATTTGCCATCCGGAGAGACAATGGTTCTACGCTCCGGCTTGTAGTAGTTTGCACACTCCATGATTAGCTCCGGGCACTGAATTGCTGGTGGAAAATCAGTGGCTGCGTAGATGCCACTCTTCATGATATTATGTGCCGTGATTGACGGTTGATGGACTCCCAGTCCGTACATCCTAGACTTGAGCGCATTTAGATTAAATGACCCGAGGTTGGTGTCACTTAATCCTGCCAATTTGGAGACAATTGTCGATTTTGGAAGAAATGACTTGGCGAGCCTTTTGATGATTGCCTGCTGGGATTAGCTAGCCTTGGCCGTTTCAGTGTTTGCAGCTCTGCCTGCGGCTCTGCTTGTTCCTGCAACATCCTTTGCTCCAGCCATCTGCAAGAATAAGATAGAATAATAATAAGTTAGCTTGCAGATTTATGATAAAATAAAATAGCCTCCGAGACGGCTGCGGACGTGGAGTTAGCTTTTGGAAATAAAAATTCTCAGCATAAATTACTAACTCCAAACCTCGTACTGTATAAAAACTCCGAGCTTATAAAGAAGCTTTTAACGACTGCACTTCTGACTGGCGAAGAAAATCAGAGCCAACTACTAACTTTCAGCAATGTGGTTATTTCCTCAGCACAAAATAAATTAAATCTTTCTCCTCAAATTCCGTCAACCTCAACAACTTTCAACTTTTTCTCAGCAACTAACTTCCGGCAGCTCGAATAAATAAAATCTGCAGCAAGCTTCAACTTTCGTGCAACTTCAATATTCAACAACTTCGAAAAAAATCTTCAGCACACAATAAACTTCTGCAACTCAATGCTCTGCAGCAACTTCAAAAGATAAATCTTTCAGCAACTTCGGAAATCTGTGACAACTTCAACCTTCAACTTCGAAATTGCAGCAACACACTCTCAGCTTTCGAAAGAAAGAGTCTCGGCAGATAAAAAATTTCTCCAACACTTCGCACTTTCAGCAACTCAACACTCCGAAATAAAATAAACTCTCAAAGAATTTCTCTCCTCAACCACTTCGAATATATTTCAATCTCTCAAGAACTTCTTCAGCAACTTCAACTTCGAAAAATGTGAGGAGAAATGAGAGAAGAGACTGTTTAAATAATTCTTCTCGAAGAATCCTGCCAAGTCATGCTGGGGCTATTTTTAGCACCCTCATCAATTCTCCACTCTCTTCGTTCGGAATCTTCTAATTCAAGCGCAGTAGTGGGCTTGTCGTCAGCCAGTCATTATGGCAGTTGCCATTAATAATGATTCCTTCCTTGTAAAAATTTGAATTTTTCCTCTTGGTCTGCCAGTTAACTCTTGGTGATTTAAACAACTCGCGAGAAAAATCACTTGATTCGGTTTAAAATCCCACTTTAAAATCTCGCAGTGTTTAATTGAATTCAACTCGAAAAATTCGTGGGAGTTGTAAATTTATTTGCAACTTTTAAAATGTCTGTCATTTAAATCCTCGATTTCATAAAATTTGCCTTAGACATTTTAAATTCCCTCTTTGAAATATTTAACTCCGGATGATTTAAAATCACTCGCCTGCTCGAAATAACTCATCCTCTGAGATTTAACTTCCGTCAGGAAAATAATCTAAGCAAAACGAATTTCTTCTGAAAATATTAAAATTTCCCTTAGGAAATTAATTTTAAACTCTGTTAACTCATGGGTGCATTTTAAACGGGTTCATTTAATTTTCACTTAGAAAATACTTCATCAAGTCGTTAACCCCGTTTAAATGTCTGGAAAATTTTCATATCCTCTGTCAAACTCTTCATGCCAAGGGTGTAGTTCTATCTAGTGAAATACTTATTTCACTTAGGAAAATTTCGAACATCTTCATACTTCTGGCATTTTATTTTCCATGACTTAGGAGTTTTATTAAAATCCCTTTTCTCCCTTAGGCGTATTTGATCTTATTCAATTTTTAATTCCCACGCCTTAGACATTCTTCACTTCACACACCTGATAGAAAATTTAAATCTTCACCCCCCTTAGGCGTATATTTCCCCTTGGCATTTTATTTTATTTAAAAAAAAGTCTCCATGCCTTAGAACTTTAAAAAAAAACCCCTTCCTTTCATGGGCGCAAAAGAGAGGGTGAGCTTCCATTTGCAACGCCTTAGTATTTTTCTTCAAGGCTTTCACTCACCTTTGGGCACATTTCATAGGTTGCACTTTCATGTGAGGGCGCATTTCCACCCCTCTACTCTCATTTTGTCAAATAAAAAAAAATCTCCACTTCAACTTCTTCAAGGGCGCATTTTGAGTGGCAAGCTTTCAATCTATGCCTTGGACGTTTTATCAATCATCACCTTCCTCTTACCTTGAGGGCGCAAATAGGCATGTCAACTTCCAATTTTGCCTTGGAAAAAAAATTCACTTACCTCTACAACAAGCTGGGCGCATTTCACCCTTGAAGCTTCCACTTTTGCCTTAGGCGTTTTTCCATCTTACTTGGGTGCAAATAGCATGGCGGGCTTCAAGATGAGGGTGCAAATGGAGGTGGCTACTTTCCTTTTGCCACTTAGAAAATTTCGGATGCCTTAGAAGATTTTCAAGAGGTCTCCATGGTGGGCGCATTTGACATAGCTTACTTCCAATTTCACGCCTTAGCACTTTTTGAGGGTCTTCACTTTACCTTGGGCGCAAATGAGGGGGTGAGCTTCCATTTGAGGGCACATTTCCACCCCTCTACTTTCATTTCAATGCCTTAGGCATATTGCCAGGCCTCTCCCAACATGGGCGCATTTGCACGTGTCTACTTCCATGTGAGGGCGCAAATGAGAGGGGTGGGTTTCTTTTCATGCCTTAGCCGCTTTTTCACTAGGCAACATCCTCCTTGAGCGCATTTAACATGTAGAGTTTCCAAGTGAGGGCGCAAATGAAGGGGTGAGCTTTACTTTACTTGCCTTAGAATATTTTCTAAGTTTCATCCTCTTGAAGGTGGGCGCATTTCAGCCTTTGAACTTTCATTTTATACTTAGAAAATTTTCAAACACTTAGGATTTTGCTTGAGGGCGCATTTGAGAGGGTGTGCTCTCACTTTTGACTTAGAATATTTTCCAACATTTTTCATATCCTTTCAAGGTGAGAGCGCATTTGAGAGGGTATGCTCTCATTTTCTCACACTTAGTAAATTTTTCATGCCTTTGTCTGCCCTCGATCTCACATTCTATTTTTAGTAAGTCTTTGATTTCCTTGACTTCCTCAATTCCGTTTTGCTTGAAAATTTCACCATCTGATCTTCTTCGCCTTGTGAACCTATTTTGCCAGTCCTCTGCCCTGACCTGCTATTTATAGCCACCTGCTATTTATAGTAAGTTCTTGATTTTTTTACTTCAGTAGCTCTGTTTGACCTGAGACTTGCAACTCCTGATCCTGAGAACTTGAGTGTCGCTCTGATGCCAACCTCGGGTGCAGACCTGCTATTTATAGCCATGCCCTGACTTACTAAAAATAGTAAGTTCTCCGATTTCGCTCAAATTTTGCCAGTAGGTACCTTGAAGTGTGCTGATGTTGGTGAGGTGCTTCGTTTTGACAATTTCCGGATTTCACCCCCTATAAAAGTGGAAACCCTAATTTGACTTGCATGTATCCCGAACGGTTTCCGTTTGACTTCGTTCCTTCTGCATGTCGTTCTGCTTGCTGAACTGGAGTGTTGGGCGGCTGCCAGAGTGTACCTGCTAAAAATAGAAACTGCCTGAAAAGTGACTCATCCACTGCCGGATGATTTTGCATGTCATATTGCCCGTGGGATCTCAAGAAACCCAGAAAAACCCAGAAAACTGGTCTACATGCATGCACTGGCTAAAAATAGTAAGTCCTCAAAACTTGATCTTCCCCGCTTGCATGTCACACTGTTGCGAAGCTCTCGACAAACCCAGAAGGAAAAACCTGACATGCGTTGAAAAATACTGCATGCAAACCCTAAAAATAGCCTCTGAAGGCTGAATTCTGAAAGTGACCGTCTTGGTTTGCATGTTACATCACTGCGAAGGTTTTGGAAAACCCAGAAGGATTCTCCAGACATGCAACTGAAAAGCTCACGTGAAAACCCCGAAGACGGCTCCTGAATCCTGAACTGCTAAAAATAGCAAGTTGTTTGATCTGGCTCAAAATTTACGTGCAAGCAGCTTGATGTTACCTGAATGTGTCGAAGTTGATAAAATTCCAAAATCCTGCTAAAACAGTCCTCGGTTGAGTACTTACTATAAATAGTAAGTTGTCAGAATACAGTGAAAATTTAGGGGGACTCTACTGGAAGCCTTCCGACTGCTGTACTGAGCTTGGATTTCAATTTTATAACTCAGTTTGACCTTTAATAAGCCTGAAGGATGAAAACCCTAATTACACAGACTTAACCAATACTTTAACCTGGGTCAAACGACAGGACATCCCCGGAAGGACCAGAGATAGAGAGAGAGACGCACTAACCAAAGCCAAACGACCAGAATGGAGCAAAAATTAGGGGGTCCCCATCTGAATGGGGTGATGTGTGAAAAAGGTCACAACAGGTACGACCTGGTTGCAAGGGCGATTTTTCTCTTAAAAATCAGGTTCTTTGAATTTAAATCTCAACTTCCATGGAAAGGGTCGCCTAAGGTCAACAAAAACAAATCTTCAATGCCCAGAACACAATTAAATTTATTCAAAAAACTGCTCGCAAAAATCAACTTCGGCTGTATAAACACCAGCAACATACAAACTGAAAATATCACTAAAATTCTTCAACTTTGAAGCTCAATCTGCTAGTCTGGATGAGAAGCAACAATAAGGTCAACTAGGTGTTGTCTTCAAACACGAAATTGGATTGAAACTAGGAGGTAAGCATCCCTCGAAGTAAAAACCAAGATGTCATTTCGACAGCATAACATTAGCATAAGTTCATGGATACCAAATGCTGTAGCAAAGCTTCACTTTTATAGAAATAGAGATGACTCTTCAAATTCCAAGTAAGGGACGCCCAATAGATATTTGAAATATTTTCAAATTCCAAAATAATAAAACTCCTTCAAATGGCGTCCAACTTCAAGTCACAATTTTTTTTTATTAAATGTTTCTTAATTAACTTCTTAATGAAGGTGTCCCCCTTCATGGCCACTTTTTTAACACAACTTAAAGTTATTTCACTAGGCCAAGGGGTCAACTGAAAAATATAACATTAATGCCTTTAGTTTAACTTTTCACCAAATAAAGCTTTTAAGCTAGAATTGAAAACACCTTATTGCTCCGACTGAAAAGAAGACTAACTGAAGTGTTGACAACTAAGATATTGCCAAGAATAGAATTTACGATAAATAGTAAATTTCGAGAAATGCCACAAAACCCTCCAAACAAGGAAACCCTGATTTGCACATCTGAGTAGCCTATGGATTTCCGGAAATAGGCTAAATCCAAATGAAGAGCGTAGGGCGAAAATGGGGACATTACAATATGTCTCATAATTCTGTTCATACGTCTTAAAGAATATTCACTTAAATGCCTTTTAATCTTGCTTGTTACATGAATGATATTCAATGAATTGCTTGCCTTCGAATGATCTTCACAATCTCTTTAAATATTCTTACCAAGAGAGGCGACTTTTCAAAGCAACACATACTCTCAAATGGATGCAACCTCTCCTTTTAAATGCACATCTTCATCTTCAAATTTGGGCGCCTAGATAGGGTTGGCCCAAAACAAAAAGCATTAAATTTAATTTTAATTTAAAAATCCCCAAAATGGGGTGCCAACATGAGGAGGGTCGGCCTCGTACACAAACAAAATATTTTGCAATTTTTAATTTATTTCTTTTACTTCCCCAAGAGGGGCACCAACCAAGGGGGCACACATATTTAATTCATTTTGAATTTTACTCCAAAGCATGGCCACCAACATTCAACCACAAACTCTTTCCTCGAACTTTGACATCAACGACAACAATTTTCCAACATGATTAAAAAATTTAACAATAGAAGGATAGTATTAGAATCAAAGCTTGGTAGATAAATAGAACGATTGAATAGTTGAATGATTGGAGCATGGAATTAAACATATAAAATAGTGGTATGTCTGATATATGATACTATGTATGTTATTCGAGTTTGACTAATATTTGAATATTAATATGGTGATTTTGTTTATTATATAATATAAGATGCTATGTGGTGTATTTTGAACTTAATTACTGCTGCAAATATGTATATATTTCTGTTTTTTATATGTTTTTGTATCAATGAACCCAAAATAAACCCAACCCCAAAACTTTTTTTGATCAAACCTGCGAACCGAACCATTTAACCTGAACCTGAACTAGTATCAGGACTGAAAACTTAGTATGATTATAAAAGTAGTGATACTCATAATTTCCAATAAACAAAATATCTCAATGCCTCATAATTTGAAAAAAAGAAGACTCATAAATTTGTTATTTAGTGACTTGTCAAATGTCAATACACAATGAGAATTACAATCAATATTCAATAATCTTCATATTGCTCTTCATTGAGAGCATTAAAGTCAACATATGGTTCAGTTTCATTGGAACCACAATGAGTTACAATGCCACATCCATTGTCATGTCATATGTAGAAATTGTCTCATCTAAAGAGATTATTGGCACGTGCAACAATAACGTTTAAGTCGACACTCTCAAGAGTTAGAATCCAATTCCTTGTCACCCCCTCATTGTAATCAACTTTCTTATATGACAAGAGATTCCAATAACTACTGGGGGTCTAGGAGTGGAGACCCCAATGGAGTTGAGGGACAGTGTCCCTTATGGGGGTTTTGGGGTCAATGCTCCTAGTGGGGTTGAGGGGCACCACCCCTTGTGGATATTTGAGGTTAGCATCCCTTGTGGGGTCGAGGGGCAAAGCCCTCGCCACCAAGCCCAAATTAAGGCCTTTGAAACCACACAAATCTTCATGGCGCATGCCATTTTCACAAACTTAAGGGAAAAATTAGGCATTTGGCACTTTTTGGTTTATTAAAATGATTTTTTTTTTGGGGCAACCCTTGGGTTTGCTTGGGCTGGCCTAGGGTCTTGCTTGGGCACCTCAGGTTCTTGAGTGAGAACCTCGGGCAAACCTAGTGGTGTATTGGCCCCAAACTTGGCCCCAAATTGGAACCATATGGGTAGGGGGGTTTTGGAATAACTCGGTAAGTTAGCCATGCTGCCATTTGATGCCCAATTGTTGCATCAAGCTAAAGGGGTAGTTCATTCTATTGAGAATTTAGCTTACCGAAAACCAACACTGCACTAAAATCCTAGAAATTAAATAGTTGGGTTAGAAACAATAATATATAGCACTTGTCTTTCCATGCTCATGACATGAATGCTTTCCATCCTTTCTCTCTCTAATATTGTTCCCACTCTTGTTCCATCCAACAATGGGAGTGGTCTCCATGTTTCTCTTGCATAATCTTTAAAAGGTTTTTTGAGGTATAGGAAGGGCCATGGAGAATGTGAAGGCCACCTCTATTTCCTTCTCCATCCCATTAGTTTTTCAGTTTATTATCTACTGTTTTGACTACGCTTCCTTTTGATTTCTCCATCCCAAGTTTTTGTGTGATTTATTTGCAGAGGCTAAGGATACACAAGTACTCGTTGCGTTTTTCAACCTGAACTATAACAACTAAGATCCAACCCTTTTGGATGCCCAAAAATTTGCTTGCCAAAAACACTGTAGCGAAATCCAAATCCACCAAAAATCAACACAATCATGATTCTAGAATGGAATCACCAAAGATTGGAAATAATGGTTTTTGTCCCTGATCCCAAATGTGGAATTCAAGACAATTTTCATCCTTTAAAACCTTGAACACACCAAGGGTTTTCATCCTTGGATGCCCTAGATTGAAGAAACTTTGATGGGCACTTTATTTCTCCATCAAATATATGTCAAGTAAATCTTTTCTATTTCATAATTTGTGTAATTTTTAACCTAGGTTATAATTTGTTAGCACATACAAGGTGACCTCTTCCCAGATCAAATTGAATGCTACCTAATGTACCTAGTTGGGCAGGTAGAGGTGCTTACCAAAGAAATGCTTAACTTCATTTACTGAACCAACTAAAAAATTTATTTATTGATATTCAATAACTTTTAATGAATTAGAAAATTTCTTGTGACAAATAATGATGGAATGCATAGAGGAGTTGAATTCAACCTAGTGCCATCAAGAGTTTTAAGGTATTATTGGTATATAGTTAGGAATTAACTTAATCATGGATTAAACTCATTGGCACTTTTTCTCCAGGAAGAATAGTTCACACCTGCAGGACGATTCAGCTGTTACATGACATAAATTTCATATAGGCTTTAAATTTAAAACCAACTACAGATTTTTGAAATTGTAGTTTTATGAGCAGCCATTCTGTTTGTGTGTATGTTCTCAAATTAGGGGGTGGATACCAACCAACATAGGACTTATTTTTTGATGAAATATGTTGCCACTCGCAGCCTGTTAATACAGTTACTCCAATTGAAATATGGATAGATTTGTTAGCTGTTTCATTAACAAGTAGGATTTTGTTACTCCCTGTTGCACTTAAATACTGATATGCCTATCTACTATCCAGGTTGTAACTTTGCTTGTTGAAAGTGCCACTTGGTGCACTATGCTGGCTCTACTCTGCATTGAAACTAAAGTCTATATAAGGGAGTTTCGCTGGTACATCCGGTTTGGAGTCATTTATGTTCTTGTTGGAGAAGCTACGTTATTCAGATTTATCGTCACTCTAAATGGTTACTATGAAAGGTAAGAATTCTCTTCTTATGACTTTCATTTGCCTTCTTTTTCTGTTAAAGATGATTTTGAGAAAAATATTTTGAAGACCGTTAACTCAACGATAACTATGGATGTACTATTGCCAAATTTTGAAATCAAGTTTGAACCAAGGAAAGTCTGTTGTCCTCTTTGACTTTATTTTTAGAAAAAATGATTTCTTACATGCTAAACAAGAAAGACAGTAGTTCAAGGTTCTTCCTTTCCATGTCTGGGCATGAAGAGTAATTATCTTTGATTGAGCCCCTACATTAGCAGACACATCATACTTATATGAAAATAGAGCTTGGCACTTGCCTCCATTGCCATGTCATCTATAAAGCATGGAAGTGGCCGCAAGTCTAAGAATAAACCAAAACTTCCAAGGATCACTTTTCTCTAATGTATATGGTTAACATTCTGAAACCTCAAAAGCTCTTGTTTTATAACTGTATTGAAAGTGTACAGTCCCATGTAATATAATTAATTTTGTGATATTATCTTCATTGCATAGAAGTAAACAGAGGAAAGCAAAAACTAGAAATCCAAGAATAAACCAAAAGATCCAAGCTGTGTGCCTACAGTACCGCATGTCTTTAAAGGCAGTGGTCTTCTAATGTACGAGGCAAGTATTCTGAAACCTCCAAAGGTTTTGTATCTGTTATGCAAACTTACAGGTCCAATATATCTACTCAATTCTATTTTTTTTTCTTCATTGTACTTTAAGAGTCCTTGGTAATCTAGACTTTGGTTAACTTTCAATTCCACTTTTCAAATCTCAATTAGTTTCCTTTTTGCAGATTGGTATGCATGAAACTTCCAGTCTGATTGTAGCTAATCTTGTTTATAGTAAACAATCACACTGAAGTGCTATTCTGCTGGTGCTTCCTAGCATCATATATGTGGCCACGATTTTCAATCACACTGAACAGTCATTCTCACCATGAAATGTATGTGGCATATGACTTTGAATCACACAGATATGGTTCATAACTGTTGAAAATAACAAAGTGCTTGATGTGCATCTAGTTTGACTGGCATGACAACTCTAAAACTTGTTGGATCTCTATTGGGAATGAGTTTACAGGCATTCTTCAAAGGAAATTAGACAGAAAAAATAATTAGGTCAGGTATTGGGTGATTATTACATGCAAAAAGCAAATGGAGAAATCTAGAACACCCAAGACTGGGAATATTAGTGATATTTTTACAATTAACATTGCACTTGCTTCAGTGTATGTTTCAGAATGAATTATCACTCAAATACAAAATATTGGTTGCAGAGATAGATTAGTATATTAGTATATACTATATAATGAAAATACAAGGTTTTAGGGAAACTGAGGATAATTTCAGAATCAAAATGAACAAAATTAAGGTTACAAGTATCAATGCACAAGCTGGTGCAGGGATGGAGCTTGCAGACAATGGAGAGTGCAAATGGAGATCACCATTTGCCCCAGTCATCTATTTTAAACTTGCTGGGAATTAAAGGTGTCAACACGTGCTATTAAAGGTGTTAGTTTTTTTCATGATCAGATATCTCAAAACAGAAAGCACTTAGAAAATGCAGCACATAAGACAATTAACATAGCAAGATACCCTGGGAAAACCCTCCAACCTGAGGGAGAAAAACCCAGCCAATATATCTCTTATATATTGATTGAATAAGAGCAGAAATATGTTTACAACTTAGGCACAATATAATGCCGATTTGATACAATGAATAAGAGCACCTCTCTTAGATGCAATATACAAATGATATGATTCTCCTTGAAGTTGATCTGCTGCTACAGGTTTGATGATCTGCTGGAAATGCGAACACCTTCTAGTAATGCGAATTATAATGAATGAGCTTTATGATCAAATGAATGATCTTTATCTTGTATTTATACACTTATCAATGAAGAGATGTGTCTTTACCAACCAAGAGGTCGGCCTCAAACAAAAGACGTGTCTTCATAAGAAATCGCGCCTCTTGAGAAAGTCGGCCCTTTAGAAAATAATAATTAAATGTTAATTATTAAATATTAAATCATTAATATATTATTTTATGAAGCACCCCTTCATAAAATAAATCGCTTGAATAAATTAAATAGCCATAAGGCTATATTTAATTTATTACTGCCTAGAAGTGGTTCGACAAAAGCTGTATACATCAACACTCCCTCTCAGTTAGGGAGAAATACTTCCAACTGTTACAAGACATATCACCTCATCGTGATGTCAATCAACATGGCTACACCCATGTGTGGAACAAAGCATATCACCTCATCGTGATATCAACCATCATGGCTTCACTCATGTATGGTATGTACAAGTGCTCATCACTCAATGTGATGTTGTCACCTCATCGTGACGTTCACCATGGCTCTCCTAGAGGGTGAAAACACAAGTACAAGAAAATCATCACGGACTCTCTCACGTGATGTTGTCATGGAGTCATACACATGACATCCACCATGGCTCTCCGAGAGGGTGGAAACAAGGGCGTGCACCTCAAATCTCTCTTATAGAGAGAAATGCTTTAAAGCAAATCATAGAAGATCACTAAAGCTGAAACTCTCTCTCAGCTAGGGCTTCATTCTCCACAATACCAAGCTTGTCTTGGAAGTACACAAATTTTACTCTGGAGAGGGGCTTGGTGAGAATGTCTGCCGTCTGCTCATCAATGCTAATGTATCTCAACTGAATTGCTTTTCTCAATACCATATCTCTGATATAGTGGTATTTGATCTCAACATGTTTTTTTCTGTCATGAAACACTAGATTGACATAAAGCTTCACACAACTTTGATTATCACAATGAATGACAGTCGGCTCCAATGATTGTCCAAACAATCGTGCAAGGAGCTTCTGAAGCCACACTGCTTCTTGAGCTGCCACACATGTTGCAATGTACTCGGCCTCTGTGGTGCTCAGTGCCACTGAAGACTGCTTCCTACTACATCAGGAAATCATCGCAGACCCCAAACTGAAACAACATTTAGAGGTACTCTTCCGATCAGTGACACACCCTGCCTAATTGGAATCAGTATAACCATGCAACTCCAAATCCACACTAGAAGAATATCTCAAGCCATACCCAACTGTGCCACCTAGGTATCTCAGAACATGCTTTGCTACAACTAGATGAATTTGCCTTGGTTCACACATAAACTGACTAAGTGCACTCACTGCATAGCAAATATCTGGTCTAATATTGACTAGATACATCAATGATCCAATCAACTGCATGTACATAGTAGGATCCACCAGATCTGAACTAGCTGCAGCCTCCTTAAGCTTCTGAAAGTTGGTCTCCATAGGTGTAGACATGGATTAACAATCCATCATACCAAATCTTTTCAAGATGTCAATTGTATACTTTCCTTGACTCAGAATTATCTCATCAGGTTTTTGCCATGCTTGTAAGCCAAAAAAGTAGTGCATGAGTCCAAGATCCTTCATTTCAAATTCAAAAGCTAACTCCTTGCATTTGAAAATGAGGTGTTCTTCTCCAGTAAGAATTAGATCATCAACATATAGAACTAAGATCAATGCTTCACCATTAATCACTTTGAAGTAAAGGTTAGAATGAACATCATTCTTAGAGAAACCTAAACTCATTAGGTATTGATCAATTCTTTCGTACCAAGCACGAGGAGCCTGCTTAAGACCATACAATGCCTTCTTCAGCTTGCAAACATGAGACTCCTTCCCATGAGCCTCAAAGCCATCAGTTTCTCAGTTGCTCAATATATACCTCTTCCTCAATTACACCATTTAGAAATGTTGTCTTCACGTCCATCTGGTGTATCTTCCATCCCTTAGGTGCTGCAAGAGCAATGATGGTCCTGACGGATGTATAACGAGCAACTGAAGCAAATGTTTCCTCATAATCTATCCCTTCTTTCTGTGAGAATCCTCTAGCCACAAATCTAGCCTTGTACTTCTCAATGCTCCCATCTACTACATGCTTGATCTTGAAGAGCCATTTAGAAGATACCACAAATTTGCCTTCAGGTCTAGGTACGATGTCCCAAACATCATTCTTGAGGATGGATTGATACTCTTCAGCCATAGCATCTTTCCATACTTGCTGATTTGTAGCTTCCTCAACATTGGAAGGTTCAGACTCAATCATCTGACTCATCAAAGCAACATAGCCTGAAAACTTCATAGGTCTTTTGCTTTCTCTGAAAGTTCCTCTAGGAGCTGCAAAATTTTCTGCCTCCTGCATTGTTTTCCTGGCCCGTAGAGGTCTCTTTCTACCAATGACAATGTCGGTAGGCCCATCACTAGGTTCCAAAGGCTCAACTGGTTCATCATCTTCTTTTGGATCAATAGTCTCCCTCTGAATCTCAGGATGGTCAACTTCCATGTCCTGAGGAGACTCTTCTTCTTCATTGTCTATCTCCAAATGATGACCTTTGGATCTTTTGAATGCAACATCTTCAAATGCAACATCCCTGCTGATCTCAATTAACTTTTGGCTAGGAATGTAAACTCTATAGGCTTTTGAGGTCTCACTGTAACCCACAAATATTTCCTTCTTGATAGATGGTTCCAATTTTGTCCTTTTATCTTTAGGAATATGAATATAGACAGGACAACCAAATATTCTCAAATGATTGACTTTAGGTTTTACACCTGTGAAGGCTTCCTCAGGTGTCATGTCCTCCAAGATGCGATGAGGGCATCGATTCAGGACATACACAACTGTCCTAGAAGCTTTGACCCAAAGGAAGGTTTGTAGATCCTGATCATGAATCATGGCCTTAGTTGCTTCTACAATGGATCTGTTCTTCCTTTTTGCTACACCATTTTGTTGAGGATTGTAAGGGACACAAAGCTCCCTCTTAATGCCTGCTTCAATGCATAAATTATGGAAGCTGCCGAAAATGTATTCTCCACCGTTATCGGATCTTAGAACTTTGATTCTCTTCCCAAACAAGTTTTCTACTTGAGCTTTGAATTCCTTGAATCTCTCAAGTACTTCCTCTGATTCTTTAGTCTTTAAGAAATAAATCCAAGTCTTTCTAGAGTAGTCATCAATAAAAATTACATAATACAAGAAACCACTCAAAGAAGCAACAAACATTGGACCACACAAATCAGAATGAATAAGATCTAGAATACATTTAGATCTACTTTCACTACTATGGAAAGGTCTTTTAGTGTTCTTATCCAATGCGCATCCTTGACAAGTACTTTCATGCTCCTGGCTCAATTTGGGAATGTCGGTGACCATCTTCTTCAAGATTGGAAAAGCACGAAAGTGAATGTGAGCAAATCTTCTATGCCAAAGCTCACATGAACTTGAAGCATCATGCAACAAGGCTTGTAGAGGACGAGTGGAGAGCCTGTAGAGATAATCTTGACGAACACCAATCACACTGGCTATCTTGATGTTAGAGTTCTTTGGCCATGTAAGATGTAATGTTCCCCTTTTGGCAGTGATCCTGTCATTAGCTCATCAGCCTATCCCGAAATCCTGTAGGCTCGTTGAGATGTTTCAAAGGGTTCCAGTTTTGGAGGTTTCGTGATCATTCCTCATTATTTACTATTTATAGTAAATACTATTTCTGGCAGTAAGCAGTTGTCAGCCTTCAGTTCATCACGTCATTGGAAGCAGTATTCATTACTAAGCCTTGGCTGTTTAAAAATATTGTTTTAATGAATTTCTGCATTAAAGGGGGAAATTATTCTAATTTGCAGTTGACCCCTTGGCCTTAGGCATTACTTAAGTTGTTTTGAAAAGGGGACTTGAGGGTGGCGCCACATGAAGAAGTTAAAAGGTTTTCTTTTATTAAATCCTCATTTCTCAAGTAGGGGCGTATTTTTGAAGAGTTGTTTCTTTTTTGGAAATTGAAGAGACTTGGCTATTGACGTACCTTCTTGGGGGACTTGAACAGTTTCCTATCTTCCTTTAAAAGCAAGGCTTGGCTCCAGCTTTGAGGATCCATTATTTTGCTAAAGTTATGCTGTCAAAATGATTTATCATTTTCTACTTCGAGGAATGCTGACCTCCTAGTTCTTCATTCAATTTCGTGTTTGCAAGACAACACCTAGTTGAATTATTGCTGCTTCTCATCTAGACTAGTAGATTGTGTTTCAAGGTGAATGTTTGATGTATTTTTCAGTTTTACAGTTGCTGTTTGCATACAATTGATTATTGTTTTTGCTCATGGTTAATTGTACGAATTTTGTATTGTTCTGGGCATTTGATAAATATACTCCTAAGGTCTAGGCGACTATCTCCAAGCAAATTTGGACTTTATTTTGAAGTGTGCATTTTTATAAAGAAAATCGCCCCTCTCAAGGGCCGTACCATTCATCTTTGCATTGGGAAGTGTGCCATTAGTATTTGCAGGTGTTTGGATCAGTTTTTCGTATTTCAACAGGGGCGCCTATCTCCCAAATGAGCTATGCTTCGATTTCACGCATATTGGAGGTACTTTGATTGAGTTGTGAGCAATTTTCGTAATTTCTGTAGTTGCTGATATACATTTCCAGAATTACAGTTCGCTGATCAGAATTAAAAACAATTGCTGTTTTCTATCTTTCTTCTTCTTTTCTCGTTATATTCTGATAGAGAGATAATGTATGACAAGGTGCTTGAATACCGGTGAAATTGGCATTGTAAAGTTGCAGCCTTCTCTTTGTACAAGTTGCTAACAGTAGTACTATTTTCAGTTTATTATTGCTGCTTCATTTAATTAATTTCACACTAGCACCCCTGGATGGTTTACCGCCAGTGAGGAAAATCTGTTGTAACACATTTCATACCCACTTCAAGTGGAGAATCCCCACGTTTCAGTGGATGCCTGCCGCAGCAGAAGAAGTTTAATTGTTGTAATCTTTTCCCCCCACTGTTTGGTGGTAGAGTGGAATGTTCATTGGCTGGTTATCCGCCTTATTGTTATTTCAATTCAGCAGTAGTACTCCACCATATGTTAGCACCTCGCCTACAAAGGGATCTTGAGTGCACATCCTTGGTGTCGAGTTTAGTAGTTCTCTTTCAATAGAATATTGTACTTGTTGATTCAGTAGATCCTAGGGATCCTTTGACCATATGCTCGCCCCTCCTCCTTAAGTGGTTTTAGGGCGCATTCTTGGTTAGAGTTCTTTAATGTACGTTTTGGTTATGCTAACTGTTGTGACCTTTTCATACATCACCCCATGCTAGATGGGGACCCCCTAATTTTGCTCCATTCTGGTCTTTTGGCTTTAGTTTTGCGTCTCTCTCTCTCTCTGATCTTTTTATCCTTTTGGGGATGTCCCTACCTTTGACCTAATTTGGAATTTTGGCTATCTGTGAAATTAGGGTTTTCTTTCTTCAGGCTTGCTTAAGGTCAAATTGAGTTATCAAGGTAAAATCTGAGTGCAGCAGTACAGTCAGAAAGCTCAAGATAGGATCCCACTGAAATCTTACTGAAATCTGACAACTTACTATTTTTAGTAAGTACCTAATTCGAGGTCTTTTCCTCAGAATTTCGGGATTCTAACTACTTCAGCACATCTAGGCGACTTCAAGGTGCCTACACATGAAATTTGAACAGATTCAGACAATTGGCTATTTTTAGTAGTTCAGCCTTCAGAGGCCATTTTTAGGGTTTAAACATATGATTTTCCAATGCATGATTGGAGAATGGATCTGGGTTTTACAAGACCTTCGCGATGGTATGACATGCAAATCGAGATGGTGACTTTCAATGGTACAGCCTTCCGGGGCTATTTTTAGGGTTTGCATGCAGTGATTTCTAATGCATGTCCGGATATTCCATCTGGGTTTTGCGAGAGCTTCGCAATGATATGACATGCAAGCGGAGTGAGTCAGTTTTAAGGGACTTACTATTTTTAGCCAGTGCCAACACATTGACCAGTTTTTTGGGTTTTTCTGGGTTTTTTGAGATCCCACGGGCATTGTGACATGCAAACTCATCCGACATTCGATTGACCACTTTCCGAGCACTTACTATAAATAGCAGTTTCATCCCAGCAGTTACCCAACACTTCAGTCCAACGAGCAGAGTGGCAAACAACATAAATCAAGGGAATCGGGAGCAGTCCGGAGCGCATGCAAGTCAGATTAGGGTTTCCCTGCTATGTCTAAAAATAGATGGAACAAGGTGCAGAGATATCAAAACGAAGCACGCCACCGGGATCAACATCTTTCAGGCTGTCTGTTGGCAAAATTTGAGCACGATCTGAATACTTACTATTTTTAGTAAGTCATCTCGTGGCTATAAATAGCAGGTACTGTGCCAGAGGCAAGTGTGAACTGATCACTTGCAGCATCAAGAACAACTGGAACGAATTTTAGAGCAAACAGAGATACAAAAATTTATAAATTTTAGGGTTTGCTAAAAATAGCAGGAATGCTAAAAATAGCATGTCAGCATGAGCAACAAGTATAAACAAGGTGGCAAGGTCTCAGAAGGCATAATCACGCCAGCCCCAGTTTCAGAACAGGGGAAAAGGCATGGGAAGGCACACTTCTCCAAATTTGCTAATAATAGAAGAGTGCAGAGGTAGCTGAGACGTTGAAGATTTTCAAGTTGAAGTCTGGCAGGAGGAAAGGTGAAATGCACCCAAGGTGTGAGAGGATGTTGAAAATTTTGAAAAAGTTGAAAATTCCTCTACCCTACCTCAAATGCGCCCAAGCTAAGAGGACATGGGAAGAAAATTCTTAAGGAAATAAAAAATAAAACTTCCTCCTCCCTAGGTGAAATGCGTCCAAGGCATGAGAAGTTGTTGAGGAAAAATGCTAAGTATAAAAATTTCCCCCTCATAGGGTGAAATGCGCCCAAGCTTGAGGAATTCCTCCTCACACCTCCATATGCGCCCAAGGCTCCAGCATGTTCCTCCACTACATGTCAAATGCCCCCAGCATAAAAAGGTCACTTGGGAAAAGTTTCTAAGGCATCAAAATGGAAGTAGCATGTGGAAAATGTCCCCAAGTCTAGGAGAAGAGTGAAAAATATCTAAAATGTTGAAGTTCCTCCAACACATGCTAAATGCGCCGAAGGCTGCAAGGAGGGTGAAAGGTAAATATCCAAGGCAGTGAAAATAGAAGTTTGAAGTGTGAAATGCGCCCGGCAAGAGGGAGGATGTTTGAGAATTTTCTAAGTGTGGAGAAATTCCTCCTCACACCCCTAAATGCGCCCTCATGGAAAGAAGACTGGAGAAAATATTTTAAGTATTTAAAATTCCTCCACCCTACCTCAAATGTGCCCACTAATGCCTTCACCCTATGCTAAATGCGCCCCAAGGTGGAGAAGGCAAGAAAGAAAACGCTAAGGCAAACAAGTTCCTTCATGCATGGTGAAATGCGCCCTCATATGGAAGTCTACATGCTCAAATGCGCCCTCAAGGGGTTGAAAAGGGAAGTCAACTAGGCTAAATGCGCCTAAGGCAAGGAGTTCTCCCTCATGGGCACAAATGCGCCTTCAAATGGAAGTAGTATAGGTAAAATGCGCCTAAGGTAAAAAAAAAAAAAACGTTGAAAATAATTCTAAGTGTGAAGTTCCTCCTCCACCTAGGAAATGCGCCCAAGCCTAGAAGAGATGATGCCAAGAAGGGAAAAATGCTAAGGCATGAAGAGTGAAGTAGGCACATGAATGTGCGCCCAAGGGAGATATGAAGACAAGGTAAAGCTATGTGTTATGAAGTGCGCCCAAGGTAAGTTAATTAAATTAAAAAGTTTCTAAGGCATTGCAAGGTGCAATTAGAAAATACGCCTAAAGGAGGTGAAGTTGGAAATTTTCAAGAACAAGTGTGAAATATGCCCATGAACAGGAGAGGAAATTCTTCAAGGAATTAGAAAAAAATGCCAAGACAGGAAATTGAAGATTGCAGGTGTGGAAGGCGGTCAGAGTAAAAATGGGTGAACCTTAGCAATTTTATTATTTTCTCAAAAATAATAAAAATTAAACTTACCCCTTCGTTTGGATACACATGGAAATGATGAGTTCCGAGGGAAAATTCCTTCTAGGTATTGGACATTTCCCACTGGGAGATGATTTAAAGGTCTTCCACACCTTGCCCGTGTTGTTTCGACAAAGATTTTAGCCTGGCGCACGTTTAACAAATTTCCTAAGGCTCAGAGGGATAAATTTTCTAAGGCATGGAAAAAGGAAGCAGAAGGGGTCAAATGCACTCAAGCTCAAGACGAGTGGAATTTTATCTAAGTCATCAAGCTCCGAAAGGCAGGTGAATGAAATTGCTAAGGCAGGTGAATGAAATTGCTAAGACAGGAGGATGAATACATCAAGATGGCATGTGCCCTAGCACGTAGATGTTGATAAGCTACGAGGATTTGCTAGAAAATGATGAATTTTATCAGAGGTCAAGCAAACCTTGGAAGTCAGAACATGGAAACTAGGTAAGGTAAGTGAGTTTATATTATAAGTGTTCTGATTCTTTTCTTTCCGTTTTGCAAGATGAACATCGAAACCAGAGCGTGACGACTTCAGGAGATGAAGCTGGACAATATTACAACTTTGGAAAAGGAAATGGCATTGAAGATTTGTCTAAGACACTAAGAACGTGATGCAAAAGAGGTAAATGCGCCTAAGGCAGTGGGCTAAAGAAATATGAAGGCTACAAGAGAGAAATGCATCCTGGAATGAAAGCAACAGGAGGACTTAACGAAGAAGAACTTTTTGCAAGGAGAATTTGAACTGAGTGTTGTTGCCTCCTCCTGGCGCAACAGAATTGGCAGGCAAAACAGTGGGAACGCGTTTCTGGACGAGAATCTTCTAGAAGAGGATAGTGGGCATTAATTGCCCCTAGTGGTTCCTGCAGAGGAGTGGAGAATCTCCGGTGCATTCATTGCCCCACTCCTCTCAATGGCGGTTTTTAGGGCAAAAACCCTAATTAGGGCATAAATGGCTCGATCCAAGCCCTTCATTGTAATTCAATCTAAGCCGTCCGTTGGACTGGGCCAACTATAAAAGGCGCATCCCCCCTCATTTGTAACTTGGTAGATGTTAGATCAGAGAGTAGAGAAGATAGAAGTTAGAATAGATAGAGAGATAGCTTAGAAGATAGCTTAGTTTGAAAACGAAAGAAAACTTTCCCTTTGAAAGTTTTGTAAACGGTTGTTGTGAACACTTTTCATAATATAAAGAGTTTCATGGCTTGGTGATTTCTTCTTTTGTTATGAGTAGCTAGCAAGGCCCTTTCATCTTTCCGATTCAAGTAGATAGAGTAGAATAGACTTTATTTTATGCAAGTAATTGTTAATTGTGGAGTGTGGCGTTTTGGTTTGAGCATATCTTCTTTCATCCATACCACTAGCGGGCTTGCTGATGGTAAGTTCGCCTTGCATGGTCAAATGGAGTATTGGCACTTAATTTCGATTGTGGCTCATATGTCCATATGCATCGTTGTGATGGTATGTACATGTTGTGTCATAATTTGAACACCTTTCTCATCCTTTGAAGATTGCACCAACTTTGTCAGAGTTGTCCGAAGGGAGACGAAACAAAGTCTGGTTTGAAGATTGTTTAAGTCGATCCTCGTCCTCCACCCTTTAGGAGTAGATGGTAGCATCTCTAATCCTTTTCTCTAATCCTTTTACATTCAGCATTATCCGGTTAGTTTAAGAACCCGATCTTCATTGACAAATCTCCCGAAATTTGAAAATTCTTTCTTCTGAATGAGCAACTCACGTAAGTCCCCTTGGAATAGCCAGCGTATTCACATCAACCAACTGAGTCTATTCCTGATAAAAGGAACCTTGGAGTTGAACACATGAACTTTCACGCAATCTTAGCATGTGGAATACTTTGATCAAGAGAGAATAGAGTGATCGTTGGACATTTTATTCTGTGCTGGCGTTGTCATAAAACACACGTCAACACTAACCTTAACGAGTGATTGATTCTATTGTAAATGTTTGGTTGTAAAATCAAAAAATTTGAGAGAGAATATTTCATAAGAACTTTTCCTTCAGAGAATGCAACTTGATACCGCTTGTCTTTTAAGGCTGAAATTGAGACAAGGTTCCACTTGATGCCAGGCACAAATAGTACATCACTCAACTGTAAGGTGATTCCTGAATCTAGTTGAATGGTGGAGGTCCCGACGTCTTTCACAGAGTAACTTGCGTCATCTCCAATTATTACTTGAACACTTGAATCTCTCATCACCAAATATGAGAGATGTTCTCAAAACCCAGTGATGTGACGAGAGGCGCCACTACCAATCAACCAAGTGTTGCTATCTGTAGGAACATTGCTTGATAAGGCAAAATAGAATAGGAATTCCCTTGAATCCTTTTGAGAAGAGGTCTCATCCACATCCGCAAATGAAGCATGCTGCTTAGGCTTGGTAGGGCAATCCTTCGCATAGTGGCCATACTTGTCACATCTAAAACATTGAACGCGAGATAGATCCCTCTTCTATTTGAATGTAGGGGCACCATCTGACCCTTTATCTCTATTCCTCTTGAAGTATCCTTTCTTTCCTCCTTTTCCTATCTTCTTTGAGGATTGAGCGGAAAGAACATGAATGTCTTCATTTGTAGAGTTTTGACCAAAGCCTCTTGTAGCCAACCTAGATTCTTCTTGAATACAATCTGCTCTCAAACAATCAAACTTAGGAAGTTTTGATCTTGCACTGATTCCTTGAATATATGACTCCCAAGATTTAGGAAGACCATTGAGAGCCAACATAGTCAGATCCTTGCTATCAATAATGTGCCCAATGGTAGAGAGCTGATCTCTCAACTCGGTGATCTTCATGAAGTAAGAGGTGATGGATTCTCCTTTTGCCATCTTGATATGATGAAGTTGTTGCTTTAATGCAAGTGCTCGACTTGTGTTGTTGATCTCATACATCTCCTCTAGAGTCTTGAGCATGTCACTTGCTGTTTTCAATTTGGAGATGATTGACACTATGTGATCTTTCACAGAATCCACTAACATTTTTTTCGCCTTAGTGTTATTTCTCCTCCATTGAGGCTTCTCATTCTCTTCGGTTGGTTCAGGAACATCGTTCTCCACGAACTTAGCTAACTCATTTTCCTCCAAGACGAGCATCACTCTAAACTTCCAAGATGCGAAGTTTGATGCAACCTCAAGTCTGTCCTCAACCTTAAGCCTGTTCACCATCTTGACGATAAGATAAATGTAAACTGAAATGTGAACAATAATGGAGGATATTGCTGCTTGAATGAAATCTAATCTAGATCCTCTTATACCCGCTCTGATACCATGTTAGTTATTTTCATGATCAGATATTTCAAAACAGAAAGCACTTAGAAAATGCAGCACATAAGACAATTAACACAAAAAGATACCCTGGGAAAACCCTCCAACCTGAGGGAGAAAAACCCAACCAATATATCTCTTATATATTGATTGAATAAGAGCAGAAATCTGTTTACAACTTAGGCACAATATAATGCTGATTTGATACAATGAATAAGAGCACCTCTCTTAGATGCAATATACAAATGATATGATTCTCCTTGAAGTCGATCTGCTGCTACAGGTTTGATGATTTGCTGAAAATGCGAACTCCTTCTAGGAATGCGAATTATAATGAATGAACTTTATGATCAAATGAATGATCTTTATCTTGTATTTATACACTTATCAATGAAGAGATGTGTCTTTACCAACCAAGATGTCGGCCTCAAACAAAAGATGTGTCTTCATAAGAAATCACGCCTCTTGAGAAAGTCGGTCCTTTAGAAAATAATAATTAAATGTTAATTATTAAATATTAAATCATTAATATATTATTTTATGAAGCGCCTCTTTATAAAGTAAATCTCTTGAATAAATTAAATAGCCATAAGGCTATATTTAATTTATTACTGCCTGGAAGTGATTCGACAAAAGTTGTATACATCAACAAAAGGGCCATCTCAAAAATGTAGTATCTTTGTGTAGTTCTTGAACTTGACCTCCAATAAATGCATAATTGTGCATGGCAGGGATGTTTGTAAGAAAGCTTGGTCAGAAACAACCACACAAGTTCAGAAGTGGGATAGGAAGTTCAAAGTTAGAATTACCTGCGAAAGTCTATTGAAGAAAATGAACCAGAATATAGGGTTATGAATTGTAAGAAAGATGAACACATGTTGTTCGCATGTTCATATAGACCACACTAAGACACACTAAGACGCATTAATCTACACTAATGAAGTGATCAGAGAAAAAAACTTGGAAATCTAAATGGTTATCTGAGAGGGTTTGAGAAATATACAAATTTATCCTTGTGGCACTAGCAGTTTGACAGGAGCATCACAAGGATCTATATATGATTTTTGAAATCTGTTGTGATTGACATACAGGGAGTAGTTGGAATTGTCATGTTATTATCTCAGAGTATGTTTTGGTTGTAGCATAATATGTCTTCCTCTTTGTTTCAAAGCAATTCTATTTTATCCTCATTTATTTTGGAGTTGTTTTTGGATGTCTGATGATTCACTATACATTTTCCAATGAAGATTTGTATATGGGGCAGTGGGTTGTGTGTGAAGATTAAGTTAAAATATAGGACTTGGAGAAGGGAAATGCATTGTAATTTCTTACTTATTGTGGATTGTTGTTAATTTGCAGGTCCGTTCTATATTTGTATATCAGTGAGACCATATGCCAGGTTTGTGGTTTTATTCTTTGACACATCAATTAACATATTAACGTGCTAGTGTTTATAATCTATCTGGTTTAATTTGAAATGGCATTTTTAGGGCCCTGATTTATGAATCTTGACAATTTGAGGCTACAATTTCCATTTGACGAATCAAATATTATCCCCTTGAACACAACAATTTCCTTGGCTATAACCAAGAGTGTCATAGAAATTGGCATACTACATATTTTAATTAATTGGAGTTTTTGTAGTGTACATTGTTTAGATATTTTAATTTTGGTGGGATTTCTCACCATATGGAGTATCTTCTTGGTCAAGTCATCACTAGAATTTGGATAACCAAACTGTTATTCCTAATTGGCAATTTTCTTGTCTGCATCCAAGATTGTAAGAAACTGACATACTGTATTCCAAGTAATCGGGGCTTCTGTAGTGTGGTTCTCTTTATATATATATTTTTTTGAAGGTTTATTGAGCACATGGAGTGTTTTCATACTCACATCATCACCACAATGATTGCGAAGATGTATAGAGTAAAAAATGGTCTTTTACAACATATGAAAAGCACATAATCAGATATAACACTATGTAAAGTTTAGCTATACATGGAATAAACAGCTATATATTGCAATTGAACATGATGATGTTTCAATACCAAAACAAGTGAACATAACTTTGACTTGATCATCAAAGGCCACACTTTTGATGATTTCATTTTGTAACCAAAATAATACTTATTTAAATACATCTTTTTGCTTGTTTCGTGTTTCTATTCGGTGGGTGGGTTGGGATCGCTGTCTTGTGATCGTTTTTCTATAATCTTGTTGTTTCTTAATTGGTTGTAGAGGGTTCTAGGCCCCCTTCAAAACCCCTTTTACCTATAAAATCAAAAACATAATCAGGTTTTGTGATAATGCTAACCTACCCTAGTACCCACTAAGCTCCTTACATTATCATTTCCAAAATTCTAGACAAGCCTCTTTCTGTGATCTCTATGTGGTGCTGGGTAAGATGTATTTTTCTCCTTTTATGTCCTATTGTAATATCCTGAACAAGTTTTAATATAAAATATTTACCACTTTCTGATCATCAAGATCTTGTGAGGGCAAGGCCATAGCATATCATGAGAAAATATTATTAATCATCACTTTATTGATCAGCTAGATCTAATTAAGGGAAGGTAAGAGAATATGGTGGATGAATAAAGATTTCTAATATATTATTTCCAATGACAACAATGCCTAGAGAGATGTAACAATTGATTGCACAAATACTATAAATACATTGAAGCTTCAAAGAATAACACAAAAATATAAATAAAGCTTCCTCCACAATATAATGTTGCTTTAGTGATTACAAAATATATGCTTCCACAATAGGCCGAAGCTTCAAAAATACAAAACTTGCGGACAGTATCAAAATATATGTTGAAATCCAAACATAAGCTATGAAGTACAAATACAACCTCTATGCAAGATTGCCCTAGGAAATCAAAGGGTTTTCATTCTCCAATCTCCAAGAAACCAAAGGGTTTTTGTCCTTTGATCTCTAGAATCCAAGGGTTTTCATCCTCGAATTCCAATATAGAACATGTTGATGTGCTTTTTATGACAACGCCAGCACAGAATAAAATGTCCAACGGTCACTCTATTCTCTTTTGATCAAAGTATTCCGCATGCTAAGATTGCGTGAAAGTTCATGCGTTCAACTCCAAGGTTCCTTTTATCGCGAATAGACTCAGTTGGTTGATGTGTATATGCTGGTTATTTCAAGGGGACTTACGTAGTTGTTCAATCATAGTGAAGCAAATGAATGATTTTGATGATATTGCTCTGATGTTTGAGTCGATCGGGAAATACTGAATTAAAGGGAAAGGGATAGGAATCCTACAATCTATTTCTAAGGATGAAAGGCAAAACTAGCTTTAACAATCTCCAAACCAAACTTTGTTTCGTCTCCCCTTCGGACAACTCTGACAAAGCTGATGCAATCTTCAAAGGATAGGTAGATATTCAAATCGAGATTCAACATGCACACCCCTTTACTACAAAGCAGATGGACACACAAATCGCAACCGAAGTTAAGTGCTGAAATTCCAGTTGACCACGCAGGGCAGACTTATCGTCAGCAAGCCTGCTAGCGGTATGGATATAGGGAGATATGCTCAAACCAATGTTGCATTCCACAATTAACACTACTTGCATGGAAACAAAATCTATTCTACTTTACTCTATTCGAATTGGAAAGACGAAAAGACCTCGTCAACTACCCACAACACAAAATGAAGTCACCAATCAATGAAATCTTTATATCATGAGAGTCTTACACAACAATCTTTTGCAAAAACTTTCAAAGGGAAAGTCTTTCTTTCCTTTCCAACTAAGCTAACTCCTAGCTCTACTTTATCAATCTCTATCTCAGTCTAGCTCTGATCTATCTCTGATTCTAATTCTATCTAATAATTTTACAAATGAGGGGGGATACCCCTTTTATAATAAACCCAGTCCAGTGGACGGTTCAGATCTGGTTACAATAAAGGGCTCAGATTGGGCCACCCATGCCCTAATTAGGGTTTATGCCCTAAAAACCGCCATTGAGAGGAGTGGGGCCATGAATGTGCAGAATATTCTCCACTCCTCTGCAGGTCCACTACCTGCAATCAATGCACATCGTCCTCCTGCAGCAAATCGTCATCCAGAAGAGCGTTTCCTTTCACCTTCTCGCTGGCTGCAAATCTGATGAACCCGGTTAATACTTCCTCAACTTCCTGATCGGAGATAGGAGGAATGTGACCCAACTGAAACTCTAAAACTGCAACTGTTTGCCCATGCCGGGCACATGATTTCTTCTAGGCAACAAGGGCATCCTGGGTGTTCTGTATGATACTGGAGAACGTGGCAGTGTTCTCGAAATCATCTTGAGTGAAGGTCTTCACCTCAGAGAAGAATGGCGCCAATCTGCCCTTCAATCCATCTGCAGTTATCTCTTCAGAAGTCAACCTCCTGGCAAAGATTGCCTCCAATGTGTTGAGAATTCCATCTAAGATGTTCGTCATGGCCTTTCTGACCCTGACAGTATCTGCCTGTGATGCATCATAGAATCCCCGGCCCGTGACCACTGAAGAATACCATCTGGCGAAGTCGTATCTATCTCCCTGCTGGATAACACCTCCCTCAACCAAAGTTTGTTGAGGTATGCTCATCAAAGCCCCTAAACGGAGAACAACTCTCGTTTGATAGATGCAAGCCTCACCCCAAGCATGGTTAACTGCCTCCACTCTAGCCATAATATCGGAAGCTTGCCCATAGGCATGTGCAAGATCTTCCATGAACTTTCTTGTCTCTGTACGCACACTGACAACCCACGTGTCTGCCTGCTGTGCCATTCTCCTTAAATCTTCTAATCCACTGATTGACTCCCTGGAAAACTCAGCTGGGGGCTCGATTGCAGGATTTTCTTGCCCACAAGGACGGGACAAGTGCTGCACGTAGCCAATCAGTGTCCTGTGCTCTACCTTCAACCTTTTGTACTTGCCCTCAACGTGGGACAGTCTATCCTTGAGTGTCCGATAGGAATTATCGCACTCCTCTACCACTTGTGCTCCAGTAGGGCGGCCTAGTTCCATAGTTGTCACAACATAGTTCTCAGGAAGGGCCTCGTCTCTATCACATTCTACCTGAGGAACTGCCATATGCAAGGTTCGGGATCCATCCTCATCTGTGGATATTCTGGAAAACTTCCTGGCCTTCTTCCTCGTGGGAGGTGCATTGATCCTTTGTAGCAATTCCTCCGTCTCGACTGCGGGATCAGTCTCATCCACAGGATCACGCCTCATCCTATCCCTTAGCCATTTTGGCACCTCCTGCCGCATGTCTGATATAATAAAAGGCTGTTCTACCTCGGCCTCTACTTCATGGCCCTCGTTCCAACGAGGCTCATCATCATCTATGGGCTCAGTGTCTCCCGAGCTCTGGGCATCCTGACCTGAAGTAGCATCACCCTCGAGAGCCGCCTCAATTTCCTGCTGAAATTGAGTATCAGTAGCCGTCCCCTCATCTGTCTCTTGCTGATTTTCCTGCTGATGTTCTTCTTGGGGCATGTTGATGCTCTGACCCACTGATTCTCTACGAGGTGGTTGACTCGCCACTTGCACTATCTGCTCTACATCCAATCTTTCCCTCTGATCAACAAACAAAGACCTCTCCTGTAAGCTTGGAGAATGTGTTCGAGATGGCGTATGCATGGACTCCTCAACTACCATTGGCTCAGGTCGATCTGGCTCCTTTCCTCTAGTCTCTGGAGTTGGATTACTCCGTCTCCTTTGATTAGTTGTCTCCAATTTGCTGTCTCCCATCAAATTGTAGGTAAGGGGAATTGACCTTCCCTTTAGTTGGCTGGCATGTCTCTCTATCCAACTCCGTGTAAATGTCAGGACTGGGATACAAAGTGTATCAAAGTCGGTGATCTCTGGCTCTGACCAATCTGGTAGTGGCAAGGGCGAGTTTCTTACTGTATCGTAATCAGCCTGTACAACGTTTATGTCCTCCTCAATCTGATCTGGTACAGGAATAATCTCGCAATCTCTGATCATTGCCAATGGTATCCGGGAAAAAATCCTCTTTCTGACTTCGACCTCATCCACTGCACTTGCCCAAAAATCTTCTATTTGTGCCTTGTGTCTAAACTCCTTTGTCAATATCCACCTGATATTTCTATGAGGACCGTAGTAGTGCCTGCTAGAATGGTAAGAAAGATGAAAGAACTGGAGCTCTGCCTCTGCCTCCCTTGCTGCCTGCAGTGATGGGCATACTTCGTCTGAATTTCCCATAGCAATCTGGAACCCAAGTTTGCCCTTCTTCTTCTTCTTTTGAATATTATCGTAGGCAATCAGTTGCCTAGAAACTTCCAGCATCACTACCCTGTTTGTGGGATATCGGGGCAACCTGCATGGGTAGGAAGAGAATCCCTGCAGCCTTATGTAAGTGAATTTTGGGAATTGGATAAACCAACATCCAAATTTCTCAATCATTTCTTATGCTTCCCTCGATATTCTGTGATGGGTCCTTTGCTGTAAGGTCCTCGTGATGTGCATGGTAAAGGCGTCATTGACTCTTTTGTAATTAGTAGTGCTTGTCAAATGCAACTGCGGACAAGCCTCGTATATTTTGAATTGCTGAGAACCGCAACCAATTGGTTCTTTGTAAGAGATCCCCCTATATCTTGTCATGCGAGCCAGCATATAGACGAGGTAAGAGCCCATATAAAATGTTTTAGTCCTCCTCACATTGCGGAGCTGCTCATGTAGACCATCACTGATTAACAGTGCCCAATCCATGAAATCCTTGCCCTCCAGTACCAAGTTGACAAAGTAAAACATCCAAGGTTCGAAGACGAACGCTTGGGGACACCCTCCAACTCTACTCAACATCATAATCAGGTCGCCAAACTCTTGCTTCAAATCCTCTGAGACTATCTGCTTGGGCAATTTGGTGCGAGTTGGCTTGGGTTTAATCATCCACCTAGTGTTTATCACATCAGCACACCGGTCTGTTTTGGATGAATACATTCTGTCAGCCCTGTCCTTTGTTTTGTAAATCATTTTCTCGTGGGCGGGGATCCCGAAGGCCTCTCCGATTGCTTGTGGTGTCAGGTTAGCCAGCACCTTGCCATCTGGCGCAATGATTGTCCTTTTCTCTGAATCATAGTGGTGAGAGCATTCAATAATGAGTTCCGGGCATCGGATAGCTGGTGGAAAATTTGCAGCTGCATATAATCCACTTCTGACAATGCTATGTGAAGTCACTGATGGGCGATGGCCTTCAGTCCCTATTATCCTTCTTTTGAACGCCTCCAGGTTAAACGAGCCCAGGTTTGTGTTTGCCAGCCTGCCCAACTTTGATGTGAATTTTGATTCTGGCAGGAAAGACTTGCTTAATTTCTTGATTACTGCCTGTCTGGACTCGGTGTGGACGTTCTTGCCTGTAGCTCTTCTGCTTGACTCGGCCATTCTGCGAAAAGGGTAAGATAGTCAGCAAACAAGATTTTTAAAATAAAATAATAACCATCATTGAGGGTGTCAGCAGATTTTTCTTTTAAATGACAAAGGCTGCAACACTTCTTGATGTTTTCAACTGCAAACCTCAACTATTGCCTGTTTACTTCAACGTTCTTAGAAGTTTCCTTTGGGTTGCAGCAACACAATGCCCAATACTTGGAAATGTTTGCCTGCAGTAATTTAACTTTAACAAATTTGAAACCTCCTCTTTGAAGTTCACACTTTTCCTTCTAACCTAGCAACTTTCAGCAACTTAAAACTTTCTTCCCAAGTCGCACCTCAGCATTCAACAACTTTACTTTTGACAAATTCGTACCTTCTCAGGAATTGCAGCGACTTAGAAACTCATACTTCTCAGCAACTTGAGATTTTAGCAAGGTAAGTCGCACTTCTCCAACAAGTTTGTGACTTCAGCAATTCGTACTTCAGCAACTCCAGTCCTTCAGCAACTCCACTCTTTTCAATAAATTCGCACTTCAGCAACTCCAGCTCTCCAAAAAAATTCGAAATCCTCAACCTCCAACTCTTCAGCAACTTTTGAGAGAAAAATGAAGAGGACTTCAAAACTTATAGCTTGGTCGAATTCCTGCAGAGGCTAAACTTAGTAAATATTTTGAATTCATTTTCCCTCTCTTTTCCAGTCGCAACACTTGTCGTCTGAAGCATCGGAATCTCAGACTTTTAGAATTATGAATTCATCACCTCTGCACAGGCCTGCCTCGTTGCGTTTGATTTCTTAAAATATTAAATCGTTTACTTCTTTGAACAATTTCGAAAAGTTTGGCTAAGGCATTCTGGCAAAATTATCAAGTTCAAACTCCTTAGCGAAATTTCTCATCCATTTTATTTGTTTGCCTTAGAGAAATTTCTCAATTTTGCCTTAGGAATTTTATAAAAATAGGTACTGGGCAAAATACCCATCGAAACGATGTGAGTGAGGCGTGGAGTAACTCTAGATCACTTCTGAATTGCAAACGTCCAATACCCAGAAGAAAAATCTTCCCGGAATCCATTGTCTTCATGTGTATCCGGACAAAGGGGTACGTTTAATTTTTATTATTTAAAATAATAAAAATGGCTAATGTTTATTTCTCCCCTTCCGGATGTCTTTCACTCCTGCAATTTCAATCTTCTCGGCCTTGGCAAATTATCTTGATTTTTCCTGAAGAATTTTCCTTGGAAAATTTTTATAACTCTGGCAACTGGCATCATCCTCATTCATTCCCTTCATTTTTTCCTCTAGAAAATACCTTAGGAAAATTTTGTAAATTAAATTTTTATTTCTAGAGGGTGCATTTGAACATGTCATGAACTTCATTTTATTCCTTAGGCAATTCCACACCTAGACTTTCCACACTTAGCAATTTTCATTTCATTTTTCATAAATCCCCACTCACTAGGCGCGCTTCATATAATGAAGAGGAAAAAGAAAATAAAAGAAATCCTTGGTCTTTTAAAAATCACGCCCTCTTGACATTATTCCCCCTTTGGCGTATTTCACAAAGTGACCCCTCATCTCCTTCTAACGCATTTAGCCTTGTGGACTTCCACCTCCAAGCGCATTTGACATGTTGAGGAGAAGACTTCCTTTACCCTTGGCGCTTTTCACTTTCACTTCTACGTTTTACCTTTCATCCTTACCTTGGGTGCATTTGTCATGGAGAAGAGGAATTCCCACGCCTAAGATATGACCTTTCATCTCCCTCAAGTGCATTTTGACTAGGCTACTTCCATGTTGGGCGCATTTGCCATTTGCAAAGGAAAATGTCATTACCTTGTGACCCTTCAGCTCCTTTAGGCGCATTTAGGCCAAGCAACTTCCACTCTCAAGCGCATTTTCCCATGTGAAGTGGAAAATCCATGCCCAGAGTGACTTTTCAGCTCCCCTTGGTGCATTTAGGCTAGTAGACTTCCATTTTGGGTGCATTTCATTGTGTTGGAAGGAATTCCTCCCCCTTTGAGTGACTCTTCAGCTCCTTTAGGCGCATTTGCTAGTGTGAGAGGGAAGTTTCTTTGCCTTAGGCGCATATTGGCTTGTGAGGAGGAAAATGCTATGTCCATAGTGTCCCTTCACCTTCTCTAGGCGCATATGGGGGTGTGAGAGGGAAAAACTCTTTGCCTTAGAAGAATTTCAATGCCTCTTGAAGGCACATTTTGGGATACCTTAGGAAGTTTGATGCCTTAGAATAATTCCCAAATTTTGGTGACCTTTCACCTTCCCCCTAGCGCATTTCACACCTTGCTCAGGAAAATCTCACTTAGAAAATTTTGTATCTTTTATTCCTCCTGGGCTGATATGAAGGTGTGTGCCTGTCAGCTATATTTCTAAAATTTCCAACGCCCCAACCCTATTTTGGCTTTCTATTTTTAGCAAATTCGGAGAAATTAGGGTTTCATTGATTTTCACCCTGTTCTGAACTGGAACTGGTGTGGTTGTGCCTCCATCTGGTGCTGTCATCCTGTTCACATCTTATCTGGCACAATACATGCTATTTTTAGCCATTTGCTATTTTTGGCAAACCCTAGAATTGATCAATTTCGTATCTCTGTTTGCTTTGAAATTGTTCCACTTGTACTTGATGCTGTAAGAGACTCGTTCACACCTTTTCCCTGACGAGGACGTGCTATTTTTAGCCATGAGGTGACTTGCTAAAAATAGTAAGTATTCAGATCGTGTTCAAATTTTACCAGTAGGTAGCCTGAAGGATGCTGATTCCGGTGGCGTGCTTCGTTTTGACACCTCTGCATTTTCCTTCATCTATTTTTAGACGTGGTAGGGGAAACCCTAATCTGATCTGCATGTGCTCTGAACTGCTCCCTACTGTTCCTGACCGCGCCTGATTGCACCTGATTGCTGGACTGAAGTGGTGGGTAGCTGCTGGGAGGACACTGCTATTTATAGTAAGTGCCTGGAAAGTGGTCACCCGGATGTCGGACGAGTTTGCATGTCATAGTGCCCGTGGGATCTCAAAAAACCCAGAAAAACCCAAAAAACTGGTCAAAGTTTTGGCATTGGCTAAAAATAGTAAGCTCTTGAAAACTGACCCGATCCACTTGCATGTCATATCATTGCGAAGGTCTCGCAAAACCCACATGGAATATCTGGACATGCACTGAAAATTCTTGCATGCAAACCCTAAAAATAGCCTCGGGAGGCTGAACTCTGAAAGTCACCATCTCGGTTTGCATGTTACATTATCACGAAGGTCTTGGAAAACCCAGATCAATTCCCCTGTCACTCACCGGAGAATTGCTCGTTTAAATCCTGAAAATAGCCTCCGAAGGCTGAACTGCTAAAAATAGCCAGTTGTCGGAATCCATTCAAATTTCACGTGCGGGTATTCTGAAGCTGCCTGATTGTGGTGGAACTGACAGAATTCCAAAATCTCGATAAAATAGTCCCAAATTGAATACTTACTAAAAATAGTAAGCTGTCGGAATCCAGTGAAAATTTAGTGGGACCCTGTTGGAAGTCTTCTGACTGCTGTACTAAGCTCGAATTTCAATTTTATAACTCAGTTTGACCTTTAATAAGCCTGACTGATGAAAACCCTAATTTCACAGACTTGAACAATACTTCAACCCAGGTCAAATGTCGGGACATCCCCGGAAGGACCAGAGATAGAGAGAGAGACGCACTAACCAAAGCCAAAAGACCAGAATGGAGCAAAAGTTAGGGGGTCCCCATCTGAATGGGGTGATGTGAGAAAAAAGGTCACAACATCTGGCGACTCCACGGGAAAGTGTTTGAAAAACACTTTGAAAATTAACCTTGGCCAACCCCTCTCATCATCATACAGAAAGGATACTTACTCAAAAAGGGAGAAGAATCCGATATTGGATGAAAACACCTTCATCTGAGATCTCCTGACCTTTGCATTTATCTTATCTCTAAACCATTGTGACTCCCGAGACCGACTACGGTAAGTTATACAAGTATCTTAACTTCAAAAGCATCCTGGACATTGCCTCGCTGCCAGTCAGGCGTCTATAGCCCCGACGAGGTTGTCGCTACAATTCTCACGAATATTGCTCCACTGCCAGCCAGGCGTCCATAGCTCCGGTGGAGTTATTCGTATATTCCCAAACCAATATTCAAAGTATGATATTTCTTTCATTTTCTTTCTTTTTGATATTTCCTCTTCAGCATATTTTCCTTTTCTCTTGATTTTCCGTCAATTCCGTAATTGGGTGGCAAGCAGTGAAGCTACCAATGGGTTTGAGAATTGCAGTGGCGCTGAAGCAAGATGTAAAATTTTCACCTGCCGTAACCTCTCCCAGGAAATCAGAATGACTCAAAGCAGCTTGTTTGAACAAATAGGACATGATGATCTCAGGCTCATGTGTTAAGACACAATAACCGATTGACCTTCCGAGTCGAGCTTATACGAGACCGGATGATGACGAGAGGAAAACAACCTTGGCATTTCTTTTGCATAAATTCATAAAAATCCCATGGCAGTAGACCAATTTGTAAAAGACGAGATATCATCACCCCCACACGCAACGGGAAACCCCAAAACTCAAGTCCATTCCGAACCCAAACCAAAACCACTTGAGCGGACAACTCAAGGGAAGAAACACCAAAACCAAAAACCCAAAGGGCAACAAACCAAAACCAAAACCAAAAGGGAAAGCGGGAAACAAAACAACCTAATCTACTATGTTCAAAATAGGATCTAGGAGGGAACCTACGCTTGGAAATAATGCTTGAGGAACTGCCTATTTACTGGCAATGGGATATCCTCTCCTGTTAGCGTTTTCAATCTGAATGCATTATCTCCCAGGATCTCAGAAATCTGATACGGGCCCAACCACAATTTGTCGAACTTATCATGATCACCTTTTCTCTCGTGGGCCTTATCCCAACATAAAACCAAATTTGAAATCCTGAAGGCCTTGATCCTGGCCTGCTTGTCGAACCATCTCTTCACAACTCCTTGGTGCTTGGCTAGATTTTCCAATGCTTAATCTCTTTTCTCCTCCAAGTGCATCAATTGGGATAACTTGACTTGAACTCGGTCTTCTCCTTCCAGATATTCCTGAATAAACTAAAGAGTAGGGATCCTTAATTGAACTGGGAAAACGGGGTCTTGCCCATACACCAAATGGTAAGGAGACGTTCCCAAAGAATTCTTCGTTCTAGTCCTGTCTGCCCACAAGGCAAACCTCAGCTGTGTGTGCCAATCCTTGGGGTTCTTATCTAGCAGCTTCCTGATAGCATTCAACAGATTCTTATTCGTGGATTCCGCAAGTCCATTCCCTTGCGGATAGTAATTGGATGAGAACTTCAGTGCAATCCCACACTCAAATGCCCAATTTGAAAATTTCAATGATGAGAAGGCGGGGCCATTGTCGCACACCAAAGCGTGTGGACATCCAAACCTTGTAATAATATTTTCCTCGAGGAACTTAATGACCACATCCGTTGTGCAAAGTTTCAAGGCTTGAGCCTCTGTCCATTTGGTGCAATAGTCTGTGGCTGTCAGTATGTACCTGTGCTATGCCGAGGACGGTGGATTAATCATTCCAATAAAGTCCAACCCCCACTTAGCAAACGGCCTGACTTCAATTACCGGTTGCAAGGGCATAGCCGGGTTCTTTTCTCTGTATGCAGCTGTCTGACAAGTGTGGCAAGTCTTCACATGCTCATAGGCATCTTTAAAGAGTGTGGGCCAATAATACCCATCCCTTAAAATCTGATGAGCTGTAGCCAAACCACCTCCGTGACTTGTTCCAAATTTCTCATGGAAATGTTCCATCAGCTGTCTAGCTTCTCTTTTTCCCACACATCTCAAATAAATCCCCTCGTGGTTCCTTCTATAAAGTACCGATCCTTGCAGCATAAATCTCTGGCTCTTCATTCTTAAAGCTCTTCTCTGCACTGGATTCAAATGCGAGGGACATCTGTGATTCAACAGATAATAGACAGTGTTGTCGTACCATTCCCCGGGGGACACTTCTTGTAACACATAAGTTTGTTGTACTAATCCAGGTCCTGCCATTGCAATTGTTTGTGCCAATGCTTGTCCTCGTACTAACTTTATCGGCTGTATCTCTATGTCATATTCTTGCAAGCTGGCGACCCACTTGCCTCTTCTTTCTCCCAGTTCATTCTGCATTAACAATGTTTTCACCGTGGCATTAGGAACTATAGCATGGACTTTGAGGATGTAGTGCCTGAACTTCTTAGCTGCTTTCACTAGAGCATAAGCCTGCTTTTCTACATTGGCATATCTTAATTCTGCTTCCTTTAATGGAGTACTCATGAAAGCAATTGGATGTTCATCCTTTTCCTCTGTTCTTTGGGTCAATACTGCTGCACAGGTGTGCTCTGAAGCAAAGGAGTACAAGTAGAATAGTTTTGAATAATCAGGACTAACTAGCACCGGAGCATCCACTATTGCTTGTTTGATTTCCTTGAACGCCTTCTTAGTGAGAGGGGTCCATTCTATCTTTGCGTCCTTCTTCAACATTTCATTTAGTGGTCTAACAATCTCGGCGAATCCAGTTATGAATTTTCTCACAAAATTAATCTTGCCAAAGAATGATCTCAACTCTTTCTGACTCCCCGGCATGCCGATCTTTGAAATTGCCTCAATGCGGTCGGGGTCAATTGATATGCCCTGTTCTGAGAGGACATGTCCCAACAATTTTCCTTCGGTGACTACGAATACGCATTTCTTTGAGTTGAGAGAAATGCCAAATCTTCTGCATCTCTGGAAAATCTTCCTCAAGTCTTCAACATGATCTTCCCTCTTTTTGGAAAACACGGTCAGGTTGTCCATGTATATAATAATGCATTTTCCAACTAGATCCCGGAAAGCGATGTCCATGGCCTGTTGGAATGTGGCCCCAGCGTTGATTAAGCCAAAAGGCATTCTTCTGTAAGCGAACGTTCCCCACTATGTGGTGAAAGCTGTTTTCAGTCTGTCTGCTTCTTCAACCATCACCTGGTTGTATCTTGAATAACCGTCCAAGAAGGACATCATTTGGGAACCATTCACAATTTGCAACACCTCATCTAGTGAGGGCAAGGGATAGTTGTCTTTCTCAGACGCTCTGTTTAGGTTGCGGAAGTCAAGACACAAGCTTATCTCTCCATTTTTCTTTCTGACGGGTACCAGATTGGCGACCCACGTTGAGTGCCTTACTGGGAATATTATTCTAGCCGAAAGGAGCTTCCTTACCTCCTGATATATCAATGGTTCCAACAACGGGTTCACCGGCCTTTGTCTTTGTCTGAATGGTTTGTTCCCCGGCTTTAACGGGATTGTGTGCGTGATCAAGGTGGTATCGTATGTCTTCAAGTCCTTGTAGCCCCAGGCTACCACATCAGAGAACTCTCTCAATGCTTGCACTATCCCTTCTCTTTCTTTTGGGGTACAAACCTTACCCACAAACACATTCTTTACTTGCTCACTAGTTCCCAAGTTTATTGTTTCACATTCATTTCCTTGAGTGCTCTGATTTCTACTCAGTTTATCAGGGTCGAAGAGTCTCTCCAATTCAACCATCCCTCTAGGAATGACATTTGTCCTTAAATTTAAGATCCCTTCGGCATCAAATTCTGCTTCCTCGGTTTCTTCATCATCTATAATTTGTGCTTCAAACACCCCTGAGTTAGTCAAGAATTCCAAAATCTGCTTATCATCATCAAATACCTGGAAATTCTTTATATTATCTGGAACTGAAGGCGTGGAGATCAATTCTACTGTGAACTTCTTTAGACCTTCCAACTCTAATGGCTCTAGTGAACTGGCTGCCTGTGCGAGAGAATTAGCCACTGGATTTTTAGCTCTGTATACTTTTGACAAACACCATTTTGACAAAAGTGTAACTTTCATTTGGACACCACACTTCGACCCCTAACACCGGGAGCTAGAGTGCTTTGATTCACGCACCGTCTATCTCTCTGCGTAGCTGGATCAACTTACAAGAGATGTCTATGGAGGTGATGAAGCAAGAAAATTGCTTCTAAGATCTCAACAAGAGGGGCGCCTTTTTCAAGGAGATGTGTACTTTCCATACTTAGCCATTTTTTGGCTGCTTTCACCTTTCAGCATTCCCACACTGACCTCGCACGTACGAGCGTTTGCCAAATCCCAAAGGCTGACGACTGGACTCGTTGGATAGCTGGAGTAATTGCGCACAAGTCTCGCGAAGACTGCGAATGCTAAAAACTCCATCTGGCAGGCCTAAAGGCTGGGCGCCCTTGGCCTATAGAAGTATAGGCATGTGTTGCTACGTTTCTCCACCCTCTGATTTACGTGCTCGGTAGAACCTCTCTCACGGTCACTCGAAATGTCGGATCACCTCACGAACTGATGCGTTGCGAAGCTAGACTAGACCAAAGAAGATCTCAGGAAGACCCCATCTGCAAATTCATCCATCTAGGAGGCCAAATTCAAGGGCGCCTCTAAGCTACAGGGGCGCAGAGACCATGAATTTGACAACCTCTTTGACATGCCTCCTCATTGTACCCTCAGCGTCTAACCTCAATTGTCGGAGTTCTGCACTATGTACGCCTTCGCTTGATAGCTCGTCGGAAAGTTGGGCTAATTCTGAAGAGATTGAACCTATTTGCAAACACATGCAACAAGATCTGAGCCTCCAAAAAGAAGGGTGCCCCTGGGCTATAGGAGTGTAGATCTGCTTTTTGCTTGAAATCTTCATCTATCTCTACTCTGAAAAACACTCCTCCGGCCATTGAATTGACCTTGTAGGAGTAAAATCTAGTCGTGAAATGTTTGTCCATCATAACATGTTCTGCTCTGGGTCCCAGGTTCAGGTTTTGACCTCCATGTACTGACCAACTGCTGCTGACGACTGACATGACACTGACCAAAGTCCATACTTGACTTGCCCAAAAACTTGTATTTTGACATCATTTTAACAAGGTTTAGACTCTTTAATCAAAATGCCTTAATGAAGCAAAATTTTTTGTTTGGGTACAACATTCTTAATGCTTGATAAGCATATATTTCAATTGAATATTTACAACTAGATGTTAATAACAAGAATGTTGAAGAAATTGATCCCATCTGAAATTTTAAAACTTTCTTTGGCTAAGCAGAATTAATTATCAATCTACACAATATGTAGAAGCTTTACTTATCTGTGAACGCCCAAGTTCTAATTTGCTTCTCCGGTCTTGCGCTGTCCAAATCATGACTTTTTCCCTTGTATCTTCTCTTGACGTATCTGTATCAAAGGCTGCAGCTATTCTTTTCTCCTCAAAATTTCCCCTCACATAGTAGAATGAGGCGGTCTGATCTAGAGAATTTGCTGAAATTTACTCAGCTTGGCTGAGTCTATCATGAATGTTTTTATTCCTAGGATATCTCCTAAGGTAAGTTTGTATTTTCCCTTTCTTTCACAGGATGGCAGGATTATGCTCTGATACCACTGTAATGTCCCTATTCAGGTTTATCTTAAAGTTTGCCTTTAGCCTTCTAGTTTTAGATAGTCAATAGATTCAGAGTCAATAATTCATTGCTAACTTCTCGATCCTATTAAGAATTTTTTTCAAAGGCTGATAGTGGTTTGATTATCAGATCAGTATATATATATATAATGTTTATATGATCCGTTGTTCAGTATATACATATCTGTTGTATATAATATATATTTAATTCTCCAAAACTATTCCATATTCCATGATATTTCCTCCTTACTTCTGGTTATCTTATTTATATCTTATGTCTTTAAAGAGAAACACCACTTTGCAATAAAGGGATGCGTCCTTTAGTTACCACCATTCTAAACAAAATATGAGTCATTCTCTAGAATCAGATCGTTATATCTAATGTTAGCGCTGTCTCCAATATGATGTTGCCGCAGCCTCTAGATACTCACATCCTTCGTCTTCCTTCAATATCACACGGCAAGGCATTTATTCAGTGCCACAATGGTGATCGGCTTCTTCCAAACTAGTGATTTCTTTAATATTAATTTATCGGCCTTTGCCATGTACCTTGCTTTTTGTCGCCAATGTGAATAAACATATGATATTATATCTATTTTCAAATTAATATTTGAATCAGACTTCATTATTCTGATTTTATTTCATTTATAATTCTGGAAATCCAATTAGCATAATAATATTGGATGACAACCTGTCAATTCAATAAGAAATAAATAAAAAATCTATTGATCTGGAGCATGGGTTATTACAGTTCCAATGTAATGTGCCTGACCAAATCTGATATAAAAGCATTGATTTGCAGCCTTGGTAATTTTGTCAAACACTTGTCTTACAATCTTCTTGTTTGCTGGTTTTGAGTTCAGTCTGTGGTATAATTGTTTTTGATGTTTGCAAATGATGTAAAATGCTAGCAAATGATTTCTAAGACAACTATGCAAGCAACTAAAATGAATTGTAGCTCTTTTTGATCTTTTAAATGCAAATACATGAAGTTCTAAATGCAGATAAACATCTACAGCCAAGAGACATTTTATCAAACACTTGGCATACTTACTATTTCCATACAATGCAATTACATATGATGGACAATTTGTCAAATAGATGGCAAGCAAAAACACCTTATAACTCCAATATATTATTTCATCAATATGATAGAGTTTACAAGCTGAAAATAAGATGCAATCAGACCTAGGACAATATGAATATGACTGAAACTTAATGTGCCAACTGCTGTGTGTATATCAGCATTACATATGCATTCTTATGCTATATTAGGAATGTGACAACAATGCTATCATGCTGATTAAGTCAGCAAAGGAGTTCTATATGAAAATATGAATCTAAAATGCAATACAACAATGAATGAGAACCTGTCATAATGTGGCTGCCATCAAGAATTAATTCGAATCTCCTTGAGATGATTGACTTTGACCTTTAAAGTGCAGTCCCCTTATTCTTTGATGCAAGGTGCCCCTTCTCAATTTTTATAATATATTTTAGTGGCCTCTTTCCTCCAAATCGCCCTACCTAAGTGGGCCGCCCCCGCTGTAAGTTAAAGTTTGCAAAATAAAATAACAGCCAGATTACTTCTCCTCCAATCAGCTATCAAAATGGTTGTCACCACAGCAGCAAATGATTCCTTCAATACCCATAAAAATCTGACCCTTTATTGAAGAGCTACAAATGAAAATGCAAGATCTCTCGTGGCTGACCTGCAACTGTTACAAATTTACAGACCTCAATATACCTCCCCAAAATGATCTCCAATGATTGCAAATGAGAAGACTGATGTATCTTCTCCCCAAACTAGCTAGGCTTGATATTTCACAAGCGAAACTAGGAATCAGCTAGGCTTGTTATCTCACAAGCGAAGTTGCCAAGCAGTTAGCTCCAACAAATGTAGAAAAATGAAGTAGTCAACTCAACATGCCAAAATGCTTAGCCCAAGCTCCCTTATATACTTTTCTTGGAGAAGTTCACATATCCTTCTTGGCAATGTGGGATAAAAGATATATATTTTTTTTAAGTGACTTTATGATATAATATTTTATTTTAGTCACTTTTATTAAATTAATTAAATATAAGGTCACTTTTTAATTTTTAATTGTTTGATAACCTTATAAATAACTAATTTAATAACCCACTTAATTTAATTAAAATAATCAATTAGTCATCCTTATAAATAAATCATTAATTTGGACAACTTAATTAATTAATTAAATTAAATTAAACTTACTCCAAAATTGGGGACATGACATCCAACAGGGAAATATCAATGTAATCAAGTTCTCACAAGTAGTATACCTCAAATAGGTGATGGAAGTAGCATGATAAAGGTCTGATGCACTTTATCCCTTGCTGATAAGATGATATTGCAGAACTGGAGTACTGTTGGTAGTGCCCAGAAATTACTAAAATGGAGTAAATCGACACATCCAAAATACATATCATTGAAAACACCTCCAAGAAACATGTTATCTCACACCAAAACACTACCACAGGAATATATTAGTTTGATATGGAAATTACAGTCAACTATAAGTCTGAAACAACTCTCTGTTTGCTGTTTAAACAAGTACAACAGTCACAAGATGTCACTAAATTCATATCAATCCATTAAATTTCACCTAAATATTGTTGGGAACCTAAGTGCAGTCCCTAGGCGGCTCAATCCAAGGTGAAAGCAGCTCCAAAACCAAGTGCTTGGGTTGAATATTCCCACGCCTCCCTAGGTATAGTTACATTTACTTCTCATACAACTGTTATCATAGTCAAAATGAATATAAATCTGTAGGGTATTGATCTGCCTTGACTGCAGTAGATGTTATTGCTGCTGCAGATTAACAAAGGAGCTGAGAGTGAACAATCCAAATAAAAAATGTCCATAGACTGCCTAGAAAATTGCTGCACACTCAGAATGAGTGAATAGAAGTGTAGGTATGGAGTGGCCAGTTGGGAGAGGTCTGAAATCTTCAGTAAAATGCAGCACCCTTCCTTAAAACTGCTAAATATAACCCTATATGTTTGCGCGTAGGGTTTTGGAACCCCCAAACTCATCCAACAAGGATCTATTCTACCTCTTCTTCTCATGTTTTGCTTCCAAAGTATGCACCTTGTTGCTGAAATCCCTTGTGAAATGGTTCAGTCATCCTTTACGCAAACAATAACTTGGGCGACTGAGAAATATAGGGTATGAGACCTTTGTTTGGAATTCCTCCCTCACACTTAAATATAAATTCAAAGAATTTCAAAATACTTCAAAAATTAATTATTTGTTACAAATTTCAATATAAATTTACCTTGAGCACAATGCAAATTGGAAATATATTTCTTTGTTTCCACAAATCTTCAAACATCAATATTTAGCTCTAATGTGAATTCTATGTGAATCTCTATTGGCTAGGGAAGGTCTTTCACTCCTGAAACCAATTGTTGGATCTTTGAACTTTTCACAAAAATTTGAAATACACAAAATATCAAAAATCAAAAGATACCCATTCGTCTCAAATTCGCCCAACAACAAATTTTTGCACTCACATACAATTTTTGGGAAGATTTGCCAAGGTTTGGGTAGGAAATTCATTTTTTCTAAATTTAATTCAAAACAAAAAAAATAAATCATAATTTTAGTAATCTATTTATACCCTCTTATTCTAAATGATAAGGAGAACACAATTTTATCATCACATAAAAATTAGAAGAATATCAAGGGTTTAGGGAGCATTTTATGTTTTTTTCATAAAAGCTAGAAAAAGACCCAATTAAAATTCAAATTAAATACCCATGTGTTCCTAATCTACACAACACCAAGAATATAAAATCATGTGAATTTTTAGAATATTTTGCAAGAGTTTGGGTACAAAATTATGTTTTGTCCTAACTGGAAATCTACAACAAAATGAAATTGCATAGTTAAAACTTACATCAAAAGAATGAAAATACCTCCAATGTGATCCCAAGGTAAACAAAGGAGTTGAGATTCTTCACCCACAAGCAAGCAAGCGAATCCACACAACAATCTAAGCTTTTGCAATGAATCCAATAAAAGGTAAGGTTTCAAGAAAACATGCCCTTTTCTTTTTTCTCTTCCAGTTCTCCAAAACAAGATAGATGTATAATGAAATAAAAAACACTTTTTGCAATACAAGCCAGAACCTAGAAATAAAATATTCAATTTTTTTGTTTTCATGTTTTCACATTACAACCTTTTTACTTTGAGCTAGTATCTAATAAGAAAATTTTATCTTTTGATTTAATTTGTTATCCAATTTACTGTTTCAAATGCAATATAGTTACTTTTCAATTTAAAAAATGCAATATTCCTCAAACTCAATATAACTTGTCTAACAAAATATTTTCTCCTTTCAAATATTCTAATAGCTTAATTAACATTTCAACTGACCTATTCAATTATTTGCACATATCAATAAAAATGCACAAATGAAGCTAATTAAAGGTCGCTCAAGAGAAGATGCATTTATAGGTTTAATGATCTTAGTTTTTAGCGGTTTCAACATCACATGTCCTATTTCTCTAAATTGAGCAACATAGGTTTATAGAACCAAACAAACCATGTACTTTGTAGTTATTGGTTAACCGACTATGTATTAGTTGTTTGTATTAATTAGTTGTTGACTGTGGGTAGTTATAAGCATCGGTTGTCTGACGGTTGTGTTCTTCTTGGCAACTGTTGGGTCCTTTAAATACATTATGTATCATCAAGTAGAGTGGTATGATCTAGTCGGATCAACTCTGATCATTGATTGACCATCTTTGGTCTTCTTCTGTAATAACTTCATGAGCGAATAAAGATATATTTTACGCATGCATTGTCATCTTTATTATTAATTCATGTATTTAATTTATTAGACAAAGCAACAAACATTTGATGCCGTTTCCTTAAAGAAATCGGGTCAGGATTGAGAGATTCATGCCCTCAGACCCCAATAAAGGTGGGAAGAGACCACAACCTGGTCAACATCAAGAGATCAAGCGATCTTTAAGGATCATCGAAAAGAGAGAACGAAGGAGACATCTAAGGGGTGAAGTTGAAGAAGGCGAAGGGATTTTGAGGGAAAGTCCGAGTCCAATTGAGAGTAGAAGTTGAAGCGTAAGCAGAAGCCGTAGTCGGGAGAGAAAGAGAACCGTTAGGACAAGAGAATGCACGAAGGGAGAGTGGGTAGAGATAGCTCGACATCTACCACATCCCGACAAAACATACACCGATCTCGCCGAGCAAAACAGAGAATCGTTTGTACCATCAATGTCGAGCGAAGAGGAATGTGAAGAAGAGAACACTGCTAGAGAATTGTACTGGCCATCATTGACAGACGAAGAAGCATTGTCGAGTGACGAAAAAGGTTTACCGTTGGGCGAAAGGGAAGGCGAAGAAGAAACTCTCAACCTTGCTAACGGAGAACTGTGCGTACCATTAAAGTCAACCGAAGGGGCAGGCGAGGGAGAACTCGTCGATGGTCTGACAGAGACCATACGCCAAATTGAACATTGGACATTGAGGAAAGAGTTGGATATTGGAAGATCGGAGCCGAAAACACCAAGAAAAAGGGAGCACCAGAAGGACCCCGAAGGCAATGTGAGGGTGACGAACGCTGAAGAGGGACGAGTAGAGGATTGTGGCATGTCTGAGAGTGCAGGGAACACACTGGAACGTACAAATCAAAACTCTCCAAACAAGTTATCGTCACAGAAGGTGCATCAGAGAGGTAAGATGGTGACTCCTCCAGCAAGTCCGAATACTGAGCGACAAAAACTCCCAAAGTTCACCAGAAACGAGTCAGAGGACTTGTACGATATTGTAAAACTTGTGAGACAATCTGGGTAGCAAACAGTCAAGATGACAGAGCATATTGGCTGAGAGCGTTTCCAGCGACTCTCAAAGGCATAGCGATCGATTGGTATATAGAATTAGACGTAGGCAGAAAGCCACACGGGATGCATGAAAAAGAGCATTCTAGGGAGAATTCATACTTCTGAGAAACGACAACGAAATCGTAGCAGATATACAACACGAAGAAGGGAAAACAAAAACGTACAAGCCTATAATCGTAGGCTGAAGGAGTTATTGGTGAAATTAGAAATCCAGCCAGCTGATGGACAAAAGAAAAGATGGTTCATCAAAGGATTGATTCCTTCGTTGAGCAAGAAAATAAAAGTAGTGCCTCCGTCATCGTACGTTGAAGCCTTCAATTGGGAAATAAACATAGAAAGTGAAGATAAAATGTTCTAGCGTAGTAAAATAAAAACAGAGGAAGATGGAAGTTCAGATGACAATGGTGACAATGAATCAGGAATGGTACAAGTACTTCGGAGGGACATGCTCCAAATGATGAAATAATTGAAGGTAGAGAAGGAAACAGACAAAGAAACTAATGAATTATGGTGTATTGAGTGCAAAATTGAGGGGCACACAAAAGGTAATTGTCCTAAAAAGATGTTTTGTGAGATTTGCCAAGTTTTGGGTCATTCAATAAAGGAGCGCCCATACAATTTGAAGACGAGGAGTACACAGGTACTCTTTACGTAGGGAGAGGAGTCAATTCTGCATAATGCATCTTCAGGCGGTTATCAAAATCATAGGGGAGGACGAAGCCAAATACAATATGACCCAATAAGATGCCCTATCATACAATGCCGAGAATGTAGCGAATGGGGCAGTTTGTGAGAGTACTAGAACCAACAAGACAACGTCCAGTTACTGTGCAAATGTTGTGGATTAGGTGACCACGAAGACATCAACTGCTTGAAACAAAAAGCTATCAACATGTTGGAAGTGGAGGACGAGGAAGTTTTGGCAATTACCAGAGCACAAATGAAGAAGGCAATTTATCCAGATCCTCGTACGAAGAAGGAAGGCCTTTGAGAGGCCAAAGTGGAAGTAGAACAGGCGATGGCTAAGGAAAGGAGAACCTCCAAAGAAGCATCAAGTATATCATTATGGTTGGAGTCGGAACCAAACATCATACGATAGATGTTGTAGACTTTCATACCTATCAAGGTAATAGACCTCCTACTGACAATTCCCTAATTGAGAGTGGCAATTACGAACATAGTCAATGACAACAAAATTCGTCAGGGAAGTGCAAGCAAGTATGCACTAGTACCACCACTGGAAAGAGAACAAGCCTCCAGTCCAATGTTACTTACGGTGATGTTGGTGTTAGAATTCACACCTTTGGAGTGCGTATTGGCAACAAACAACTATGCACAGTATTAACTACTCTTCAAATTAGGAGGGGAAGCTCCCTCTTTTGCTGATATGCGTGAAAAAGTAAAGTAAATCCTATCTTTTTGACTCAGTTGGAAGAGGCACAAGGTTATGAAATCCAATACATTGCAGCCAAAGTTTTTCTCTAGTTTCCGTAGATCTTAACTACAACTAGGCTAAAGCTAAAACTATTTGTTGTGACCTTTTCACACATCACCCCATTCAAAATGGGTACCCCCTTAGTTATTACGCCAACACTAGGCTTGGTATTTCACAAGCGCAACTAGGACCAGCTAGGCTTGATATTTCACAAGTGAAGTTTGCCAAGCGTTAAGCTCACCAAAGTAGAAATGAAGTAATCAACTCAACCATGCCAAATGCTCAGCCCAAAGCTCCCTTTATACTTTTCTTGGGAGAGATCACACACTTTTCTTGTCAATGTGGGATAAAAGATATATTTTATTTTTAGTGACTTTATGATATAATATATTTATTTAAGTCACTTTATTAAATTAATTAAATATAAGGTCACCTGAAATTTACCGAACCAATTTTTTCAATTTTTCAATTTCAACAAGTAGAGCAATACACAATCGTTAGGGTTAGCACTTAAACTAAACGATGCGGAATTCAACTCTAACCAAGAATGTACACCAGGATCCCGAGTTGGGCAAGGTGTGAACATATGGTCAGAGGATCTCAATGCAATGCTGATAAAGGAACTCTAACCAAGAATGCGTCGGATGATGACGAGCATATGGTCAGAGGGTCTTAATGCAATGCTGATACAAAGAACTCTAACCAAGAATTCGTCGGAGAACGACGAGCATGTGGTCAGAGGATCCCTACCAATTAATATGCTAAAATAACTCGACGTCAAGAATGTGCTTTCCAAACCGAGATGGAATTGGAGCTACCATATGACGGAGATGCTAAATATTACAATAAGATATAAAATGAAGAAGCAAGATTGCTAACAGTACTACTGTTCAACTTACAATAATTAGAGAATGCCTATCAACATCATTGAATAAGAAAGTCTATCATTGCTGTAATGTCGTATAAAGTCTCCTTGATGCACACAATGATTTCTCACTCCAACTCAACTCAAATGACTGATATTATGCAAACTGATAAGACTGACCAGCAACTTGAAAGACAGAACCAGCAACATAGAACCTTACAAAATGCTCATATCTCACTCATCTCTCAACCAAATGACCTCAAATCTGTTGCAATGTACTCCTATGACAAGGGCGACCAAGCTGCATACCCAAGACCACACTTAAACCCACGTATTTATTTAACATGTTTCCCAATGCACTTCAAAGAGGGGCGGCTTGGCAAGAAGGGCAAATTTCTTTTATAAAATCAGGTTCTCCATAATAAAATCTGCAAATTGACACAAAGGGGCGCCCAACATAGACAAAAGGAAATATGCAATACCCAGAACGAATATATTTTTATTTTCTGATTTATGAATGAAACTACAGATTCAGCCTTGCTATCAGCAACTCCAAAAAATGACATAAAATGCAATAACTGAACTACAAGCAAACCTCAAGCTACAATGCAAACCTCACTACAAAATCCCTCAACAATAAGCAAACTTCTCCAATAAGTGCTATCTCTCAAACACGAAGTTGAGCCAAGGCTAAGAGGCATTCATTCCTCGAAGCAGACCAGCAACCATTTCGGCAGCATAACAATACTCATGATATCGGATACAAAATGAAGAGCCTAGACTTCCTTTTATAATTTTGTGAAGACCCCTCCGGAAGCTTCTAGAAACCCTAATTCTTTTCCCTCCAAAGAATGGCATCACTTTTCCTCAAGGCTTCATTTGACTTTTAAATGAAATTCATCTCTTCAAGATAGGCGTCCCACTTAAAGCTTCAATTTTGACTATAATAAATATAAAATTACCTCAATGAGGCGCCACCCCTTAAAGACCACCTTTTAACACAACATTAAGTTATGAGACTAGGCCAAGGGGGTATCATAACACTAAATTATAATCATTGTTTTAAAGAAATGAACTTATCTCTCCAAAATGCATCCCAAGGCCAACATTGAACAAACCAATTGAGTCGACTGAAGAGGAAAGTCAACTGTGCCGAGAACGACAGGGCCACTGCCAGAAATAGAATTTACTAAAAATAGTAAATTCTTGAAGGTGCTCGGAATACCAAGAAAAATACACCACTGCGAAGCTCTCTGAAAACCTAGAAAGAATCCGCCATTCAATCATCAATTCACGAGCAATAGCAACCCCCAAAACACGAAACCATAATTTCACCTTCTAAGTAGCCTACGGGTCTCCGAAATAGGCCAACGGTCAACTGAAAAGATCATGCTTGAGAAGGGGACATTACAGTCCGCTCTCCCCAAGATTGCTTGTCCTCAAGCAATCGCAAACTTGGATGCTACAGAATCTCATCATTCTCCCAAGTCGCATCCTCCAAAGGCAAGTTCTTCCACTTCACCAAGTATTCTCTGATTGTCCTTTTTCTCAAAGAACGCTCTCTGGAATCAAGAATCTCTTCTGGAATCAAAACTAACGGTCCTTCTTCATCCAGAGGTGGCAACTGTGATGAAGCAACAACATTGTGTCCAAGTGCCTTCTTCAGGCGAGACGCGTGGAAGACATTGTGTACTTTGCTATTCGAGGGTAGCTCCAACTCATAAGCTACTGCTCCCACCTTTCTGATAACCTTGAACGGCCCATAGAAACGAGGTTTGATCTTCGTAGCTCCACTCTTCTTAAGAGTAGACTGTTTGTAAGGCTGTAGTTGAAGATAAACCATATCTCCAACCTCAAAAGAGCGCTCAACACGCCGCTGATCAGCGTACATCTTCTGCTGATTTTGTGCAATCTAAAGATTGTTCTTCAATGATTTCAAGATATCTTGACTCTGCTGCATTAAATCCTTGGCTTGAGGGGCTTTGCTATCACCAAACACCAAATCAGCAAAGCTCGGAGCTTCATAACCGTAAAGAGCCAAGAAAGGAGACATCCTTATGGACATGTGGAAGGTAGAATTATAACAATATTCTCCTATGTGAAGCCATTTCACCCATGCTCTTTGCTGCTCCGAAACATAGTTTCTCAAGTAGCCTTCCAACCATTTGTTCACTATCTTAGTTTGTCCATCGGTTTGGGGGTGATAACTAGTGCTTGGAGTAAGCACTGTACCACTCATTCTAAAGATCTCTTGCCAAAAAGTGCTTAGGAACTTGCTGTCCCTATCACTCGCAATGTTTTTTGGCAACCCATGTAACCTAAACACCTCATGAAAAAATAGATCTGCAACTTGGGCTGCTGAAAAAGAGCTAGTAATGGCGAAGAAGTGAGCAAATTTTGTTAGTCTGTCCACTACAACATAGATACAGTCTTTTCCTTGGACTTTGGGCAACCCAGTGATGAAGTCCATCGATATGCTTTCCCATTTTTTATTGGGAATAGGGAGAGGTTGTAGCAGACCAGCAGGTAGAGTATGCTCATTTTTGTTCATTTGACAAGTGGGACACTCCTGAATGTAGCATTGAACTTCCCCTTTCAGCCCTTTCCAAGAAAATATTTCCTAAATCTGCCTATATGTCTTGAAGAACCCTTGATGACCAGCAAGTGGAATGTCATGAAATGTCAACAAAATCTTCTTTTTGAGCTTAGAATCAGCCACCAAAAAGATTCTACCCTTGTAGTGTATCAGCCCTTCAACCACTTTGTATCGTTCATCATGAAAAGTTACCTCAATGATGCTGGTTGCAAACTGAGTTTTGGCATAATCGGCAAGCAACATGTTCTTCCAATCAGCAGTAAGCTCACATAATGAACTGAAATGAGGTCTCCTAGATAGAGCATCGGCCACAATGTTGTTTTTACCTTTGACATATTCAATGTCAAAATCATAAGCTTGAAGCTTACTCACCCACTTTTGTTGCCTCTCGTTCAAATCTTTCTGATGCATGAAGTGCTTGAGACTATTGTGATCAGTCTTGAGCACAAACTTGCTCCCCACCAGATACTGTCTGAGCTTAGCTAATGCATGCATAATGGCAAGCATTTCCTTGTCGTAGATGGAGTAGGTCCTTTCAACACCTCTTAATTTTCTGCTTTCAAACACAATGGGATGTTTGTCTTGCATCAAAACAGCCCCAACTCCTTCACTGGATGCATCACACTATAGCTCGAAAGGCTTGGAAAAGTCTGGAATAGCTAAAACCGGACAAGAGCTCATGATCCTCTTAAACTTATCAAAAGTAGTTTGGGCCTTTTCTGACCAACAAAAAGCTCCCTTTTTCGTGAGGTCAGTAAGAGGAGCAGCATTCTGCGAGTAGCCCTTCACAAATCTTCTGTAGAATCCACAAAGACGCAAGAAATCTTTCAACTGAGTCAAATTCTCAGGAGGTGGCCAATCAATCATTGCTTTGATCTTTTCAGGATCAACCTTAACTCCTTCAGCACTGATTATATGACCAAGGTAAAGTAGCTCCTTCATACCAAATTCACATTTGGATTCTTTGGCAAACAAACTCTTTGATTCTAGGATGCTAAGCACTTCCTCCAAGTGCTTGAGATGTTCTTCCCATGTCTTGCTGAAGATCAGAATGTCATCAAAAAATATCAATACACACTTCCTCAACTGCTTCTGAAAGACTCTGTTCATACAAGACTGGAAGGTAGCAGGAGCATTAGTCAACCCAAACGACATGACTAGAAACTCGAAGTGGCCATAGTGGCATCTAAATGTTCTCTTCTCAACATCAGATCCTCTCATCCGAATCTGGTAGTAGCCTGATCTCAAATCGATCTTTGAAAAGAACTTGGCTCCGTGTATGTAATGTCCCCTTTCTAGCACATATTGTATGAGGTTTGTCATTAGCCTATTTTCTCATGGTCTCGTAGGCTAACCAAGACACAAAAGGGATCTCGGAGGATATTTGCCTAGGCATTTTCAGTCGCAGGTCATTCCAAGATGTTTTGATATAGTTTTGGCGCACTTACTATTTATAGTAAGTCACTTTGGGATGATTCAGATCTTCAGCAACATCATTGACTTCATGGTTGATGTTCAGATGGATGGCAACAATTCATAGTCATTTAATATTTATTTATTCAGGCGAGACATAAAGTGAAATTTAAATTATTTAACTTTGTTTAATAAATGACTATAGTGGGACTATAAAGTAATATGTTCTAAATATTAAATGTTCCCTTTCACTTAAAAGTACATGGTACACTTAAAAGAGGTATAAAATATTAAAGTGTTTAATTATCCCACATTGACAAGACAAGTGAGTAAGCTCTTATGAAGAAGTTATAAAATGGATTGGAGAGCTCACTTTCAACAGGCCGGAATGAGATGAAAGTTATGCTATTGGGTTTCTCAAGAATCTGATTATTGGGCATTGGAGGACGAAATCCCTCTTTGTCAACATTCTTCTCGCTGTTGCAAGATACAGTCAGGAGAATTTATGGTGTTTTCATTTAGGAAACACATTGGGCTTATGAGAATTTCAAAAGGAAGATTTGGAGAAGATATTAGGAGCAGATTTGAAGGCGATAGTGCAGATTTGTGAGTTGCTCTAGTGCTGTGAATAGTACATAAACAGTGCCGCTACAGTGCATGAATAGTGCTGCTACAGTGCATGAACAATATGTGAACAGTGCTGCTACAGTGCGTGAACAGTGTTTGGGCAGATTTTAGACTTGTGGAGTTCACATTTGAATTCGTTTCATTATCATATAGTCTTTCACATGAGTTTGGAGATTCATTACGAGTTTGAAGACATTCCCAGGTCTGTAATATTTTGAATCTGATTTGTATGTTTGGAGTTGGAATTAAATAAGTGTTATCAGTATTAATCTCCTTGCTATTAGTATTTCCTATGTATTATTTTCTATATTGAATGAAAGCTGAAAGCCACTCAATAAATATCAATTTATCCAATTTATTTTATTGCAAATTAAGAACCAATTTAGGAAACCAGCAGTCAACTTGCAAGCCAATTGTTTGACAAAATTACACTGAATGAAAAAGCACAAAAATCAGTCTAGAACAGGGGGTGTTATTACAATGTAGCTCATCAATGAGCTCATCTATCCTTGGAATGGGGTATCGATTTTTGATGGTGCTTTGATTCAAGGCACGATAGTCCACAGACATGCGGATGGTACCATCCTTCTTCTTCACAAGAACAACTGCTGAAGCGAAGGGACTCTTGCTTGGACGAATGAAGCCCATCTCCAAGAGTTCCTGAATATTTTTCTCAATCTCGTCCTTTTGCTTCTTAGGGTACCGATATGGAGTTGTAATAACTGGTTTAGCTCCTTAGACGAGCTCTATGACATGCTCCGAACCCCGTTCAGGAGTTGGTCCGGGAGGTAAATCAGCAAACACCTTGCTCCTTTTTGTGAGTACAGACTGAATATCAGGAGGATAGTCTCTCTTTGTTTCAACCGGACTAGCAGGAAGGATCATGCATTCTGCAACCCACTCAACTTGTTCATTACAAATCAGCCTTGCCATTCTCTTGAATGACACAATCCGAGGACCACCATTGGACATTCCTCTTAGCACTACCTTCTTCCCATCAGATTGGAACTTGAGCTCCATGGTTGGTAGATTTAGAGAGATCTCTCCGAGTGAACGCAGCCATTGAATGCCTAGAACAGCGTCCGTATCTCCAATGTTGACTACATAGAAGTCGTCCTTAACTTCATAGTTTCCCAATTGCATAGTCATATTTGAGATCTTCTTGGTGCATGAGATGTGAAACCCATCAGCAACCATAACCTTGAAGCCTTCAAACTCTTCTGTTTGCAGCCCCTTCTTTGCCACCACAACTTCATCAATGAAGCTATGCGTTGCTCCAGTGTCAATCAAAGCAACTATTCGCTGCCCCTTAATCATCCCTTGAACTTTGAAGGATTCATTCTTTTGAAAGCTCGAAAGTTGAGCCAAAGTACCTCCACTTCCCTTTTCATCTTCGGACTTGTTGTGACCTTTTTCACACATCACCCCATCAAGATGGGGACCCCCCCCTAAATTTTGCTCCATTCTGGTCTTTTGGCTTTGGTTCGCTCTCTCTCTGGTCTCTGGTCCTTCCGGGGATTGTCCCGTTGTTTGACCCAGGTCGAAATATTGGTTAGGTCTGTGTAATTAGGGTTTTCATCCTTCAGGCTTATTTAAGGTCAGACTGAGTTATAAAATTGAAATCCAAGCTTAGCGCAGCAGTCAGAAGACTTCCAGCAGAGTCCCCCTAAATTTTCACTGTATTCTGGCAACTTACTATTTTTAGTAAGTATTCAATTTGGGACTATTTTTGAGATTTTGGAATTCTGTCAGTTCCACTGCATCCGGGTAACTTCAAGCTGCCTACACGTAAATTTTGAGCCAGATTAGACGACTTGCTATTTTTGGCAGTTCAGGCTTAAGAGCCATTTTCAGGGTTTCCACATGGGCTTTTCAGATGCATGTCTGGAGAATCCTTCTGGGTTTTCCAAAACCTTCGCAGTGATGTAACATGCAAACCGAGACAACCACTTTCAGAGTTCAGCCTTCGGAGGCTATTTTTAGGGTTCGCATGCAGTGTTTTTCAACGCATGTCGGGTTTTTCTTCATGGGTTTTTCGAGAGCTTCGCAACGGTGTGACTTGCAAGCAGAGAAGATCGAGTTTTGAGGACTTACTATTTTTAGCCAGTGCATGCATACAGACCAGTTTTCTGGGTTTTTCTGGGTTTTTTGAGATCCCGCGGGCAATATGACATGCAAAACCATCCGGCAGTGGATGAGTCACTTTTCAGACAGTTTCTATTTTTAGCAGGTACACTCCGGCAGCCGCCCAACACTCCAGTCCAGCAAGCAGAACGACATGCAGAAGGAACGAAGTCAAACGGAGACCGTTCGGGATACATGCAAATCAAATTAGGGTTTCCACTTTTATAGGGGGTAAAATCCAAAAATAGCCGAAACAAAGTACCCCACCCATGTCAGCACACTTCAAGGTACCTGCTGGCAAAATTTGAGCAAAGTCGGAGAACTTACTATTTTTAGTAAGTCAGGGCACGGCTATAAATAGCAGGTCTGCACCCGAGGTTGGCATCCAAGTAACCCTCAAGCTATCAAGATCAAGCGTTGCAACTTTCAGGCAAAACGGAGCTACTAAAGTCAGAAAGTCAAACTTACTATAAATAGCAGGTGGCTATAAATAGCAGGTCAGGGCAGAGGACTGACAAAACAGGTTCACAAGGCAGAGAATATCATCTGATGAAATTTTCAGGCAAAACGGAGCCTTAGAGGTTGAAAATCAAGGGATTTGCTAAAAATAGCACAACTTGCTAAAAATAGAATGCAAGAGCAGGGGCAGGCAGAGGCTTGAAAATTGTCTAAGGCAGAAATAAAAGTAGACCCATCAAAATGCGCCCTCAAGAAGAGATGCCTTCAAAACGCCTAAGGCATAAAACAGAAGCTCATACCTCAAAATGCGCCCAAAGAGGAAGGAGAGAGGTGAAAAGTTTCTAAGTCATGAAAACGAAAGTGGAACCAAGGAAATGCGCCCATGGTGAAAATGAAAGCTCACATGTTGAAATGCGCCCACCTAGCAAAGCAGAAGCATGGGGTCTCAAATGCGCCCACCTCAAGGAGAGATGCCTTGAAAAAGTTTCTAAGGCAAAAACAAAAGCTCACCTAGTAAAATGCGCCCACCTCAAGGATTGAAGCCTTGAAAAGTTTCTAAGGCAAAAACAAAAGCTCACCTAGTAAAATGCGCCCTCAAGGAAGGTGAGGATATGAAATATTTCTAAGGCATAAAACGAAAGTGTCAAGGGTGAAATGCGCCCTCCAAGGAAAATGAAAGCTTGGCCTAGCATTTGCGCCCATGATGAAGAGGAGATGGCCGAAATTTTCCTAAGGCAACAAAATAAAAGTAGACACATGAAAGTACGCCAGAGGTGTAAAGTGAAGGAATTTTTTTTTGAAATAAATATTTCATCAAAATGTATACGCCTGTGATAGAGAAAGTGCTAGAAATTTTTTCTAAGTGATATAACACTTCACTAGGGAAAAATACGCCCTTGGCAAGGAAGGATGATTTGATGAGTTTTAAAATTCTCCGAAGGCAGTTGAAAGTTAACGAATTTTTTTTCAAGGGGAAAATTTGATATCGACGAATATTTTCCATGGGTCAAGTGAAAATCAAATGAACCCGTTTAAAATGCACCCATGAGTTAGCAGAGTTTGAAAATTAATTTCCTAAGGAAATTTTAATATTTTCAGAAGAAATTCGTTTTGCCTAGATTATTTTCCTGACAGAAGTTAAATCTCAAAGGACGAATTATTTCGAGCACGCAAACAATTTTTAATCGCCCGGAGTTGAACGTTTTAATGAGAGAATTTAAAATGTCTAAGGCAAATTTTATGAAATCGAGGATTTAAATGACAGACATTTTAGAAGTTGGAAATAAATTTGCTACTCCCACGAATTTTTTCGAGTTGAATTTATTTAAACACTGCGAGATTTTAAAATGGAATTTTAAATCAAGTCAAGTGATTGTTTTTCTCGCGAGTTGTTTAAATCGCCAAGAGTTAACTGGCAGATTAAGAGGAAAATTCGAATTTTTTACAAGGAAGGAATCATTATTAATGGCAACTGCCATAATAACCGGCTGACGACTAGCCCACTACTGCGCTTGAATTAGAAGATTCCGAACGAAGATAGTGGGAAATTGATGAAGGTGCTAAAAATAGCCCCAGCACTACTTAGCAGGATTCTCCGAGAAGAGTTATTTAAACAATCTCTTCTCTCATTTCTCCTCACATTATTTCGAAGTTGAAGTTGCTGAAGAAGTTCTGGAGAGATTGAAATATTTTCCAAGTGGTGAGGAGAGAAATTCTGTGAGAGTTTATTTTATTTCGGAGTGTTGAGTTGCTGAAAGTACGAAGTGCTGGAGAAAATTTCATTTGCCGAGACTCTTTCTTTCGAAAAGCTGAAAGTGTGTTGCTGCGACTTCGAAGTTGAAGGTTGAAGTTATTTTCCGGAGTTGCTGGAGAATTTAACTCTCAAAGAGCTGAAAGTGGAGTTGCTGCGAAGTTTAAACGTTGAGAAGTTGAGGAAGTTGAAATTTCATATTGCTGGCAACTCTTTATTCCTCTAACTGCTGAAGTTGACAAAGTGAAGTCAAGGTTCGAACTATTTGTGCTGGAGAAATTAGCTACATTGCTGAAAGTTATTAGCTTGCTGCGTTTTTTCTTCACCAGTCAGAAGTGCAGTTGCTGAAAGTTGTCTCTAAACTCAGAGATTTTTATACAGTACGAGGTTTGGAGTTAGAAATTTATGCTGAGAAATTTTATTTTCAAAGCTAACTCCGTATTCGCAGCCATCTCGGGATTGTTTTATTTTATTAAAAATCTGCAGTCTAGCTTATTCTTCTATTTTATTTTGCAGATGGCTGGCGCAAAGGATGTTGCAGGAACAAGCAGAGCCGCAGGCAGAGCTGCAAACACTGAAGCAGGCAAGGCTGGCTCATCCCGGCAGGCAATGATTAAGAGGCTCGCTAAGCCATTTCTCCCAAAGTCAGCAATAGTTTCAAAGTTGGCAGGATTGAATGACACCAACCTTGGTTCATTTAATCTGAATGCACTCAAATCGAGGATGTTCGGGCTAGGGGGCCATCAACCATCCGTCACGGCACATAATATAATGAAGAGTGGAATCTACGCAGCTGCTAGTTTTCCGCCAGCAATTCAGTGTCCGGAGCTAATTATGGAGTGCGCCAATCACTACAAGCCAGAACGTAGGACGATTGTCTCTCCGGATGGTAAACTGCTCGCCAACTTCACACCGGATGCCATCGGAGAGGCATTTGGGATTCCAACTGCTGAGGAGATGTTATACAGAACAAACAAGAGGGCAGATAAGATGTACTCTTCCTCTTTCGAAAGAGTCACTGCAGTCATTAACAGAGTTTGGATGCAAAAGCCGAGGCCACCCCGCACTAAGCTCCCAAAGCAGATAATTGCCGAGGACGTGAAACAAGAATACTGTGATTTGATAATGATGCTGAGCCGGGTGAATGGGAGTGCACAGGCTTACATTTTCGAGCCTTGGATGTTCTACTTCATCGAGATCATCTTGGAAGGAAAGAGTGTGTCGATTGGGCTAGGATGATTAGCAACCACATCGATGAGCAATTCAGGAGCTTGAAGGTGACGAAGACTTTCTACATGAGCTCATATGTGATTTACATGTTGGCCAGAATGACTAAGTACAGAGGGATTTCGTACAAAGAGCCAATCGGCTGTGCCCCTGGTCAATTCAAAATTCATGAAGCCTGCACACAGCTACATTTAGCTAACATTGCCAACTATAAACGGGCAAATGATGCATTCACAATGCACATTGCGAGGACACTTCAGCAGAGGACGCAGCAGAGAATATCTAAAGAAGCACAGACACTGATTGAGGAATATGGGTATTGGCTCATCCAATTCCCGAAATTCACATATATTAGGCTGCAGGGGTTCACTTCGTATCCGTATCGGTTACCACGATACCCCACTGATCACATAGTAATGCTTGAGATATCTAGGCAATTGATTGCCTACGATAAGATTCAGAAAAGGAAAAAGAAGGGTGGGCTTGATTTCCCTATCACCATGGGAAATTCCATTGAGGTGTGTCCCTCTTTGCAGGCAGCCCGAGAGGCAGAGGACGAGCTGCAATCTTATCATTTGTCATATCACACAGGCAGGCAGGATTTCGATCCTTACAGGAACATCCGGATGATACAGAACGTTGAATACCGGCACAGAGCTCATCTGGAGGACTTTTGGGCAAATGCAGTGGATGAGGCTGAGATAAGAAGAAGGATGTTTTCCAGACTTCCTCTCAAGTTGATTAGAGAATGTGAGATTATTCAAGTTCCCGACCAGGTGGAAGAGGATGTCAACGTCATGCAACCCGACTATGGGTCAGTTAGGGATACTCCTGTCCCACCACCTGATTGGTCCGAGCCAGAGATCATGGACTTGGACACTCTTTCTATCCCGGTGATGACTTTTACCAGGACTTGGGTCGACAGACATGTATGCAGACTTAAGAGCAAGTCGATCGCCCTTACTTACAGCTTGATGGGTGACCCAAGGCCGTTATCGGTAAAAAGAGGGAAACAAATTGCTCAGACATCGAGGGCACAAGTGGAAGTGCCAACCCAGCCGATACCGTTGAGGATAGAACAAGCATCACCCGTGCACTCACAAACTCAATCTTCGAGTTTAAGAGTGGTTTCATTATTTGCCGATCAGAGGGCAGGATTAGAGGAAGAGCGGGGACTTGAGGAGGTAGATCAGCCCAACGCCCGGGAATCAGCTAGTGTCAGTTTATCCAGGGGCGGCCAGCAGGAGGAGGAAGAGGAAACAATGGCCGACACCCATTTTCAGCAGATGTTGGACACGGCTTTGGAAGAAGAGGAAAACACAGAACAAAGGACCCAAGGGTCGGGAGATACCCAGCTTATAGAGGAGGATGAGCCTGAGCAGACCAGTGCAAGAAGAGAGGAAGTGCACGAGATGGAGGCAACAGAAGAACAGCCCCTTGTCATTTGTAATCCACAGCAGACAGTGCCTGATTGGCTTTCCGACAGAATGAGGAGAGAACCCGAGGATGACGCGGATCCGGCCATTGAGATGGAAGAGTTCCTCAGGAGGATCGATGCGCCACCAGGAAGAAAAAGGCGAAAGTTTTCAAAGATCTCGTAGGCGAGTGGGGCTCCCTTAAACGGTGTATTAGAGGAAGATTGTCGAGCAGGAGGCGAAAATTATCTTGATCTGCAGTAGAGTTGGGTCGTCCTACAGGAGCCCAAGTTATCGAGGAGTTCGATAACTCCTATCAGGCATTGAAGGATCAGTTGCTCCGCACGGAGGGGAAGTATGAGAAATTGAAGAAGGAGCACAAAACCTTGATAGGATATATGCAGAATCTAGCACGTCCAGGTGAACCAGCAGACCCAGCAGTAGAACGTCCATCGGAGCTTCCGAATGAGTCAATTGTTGCCTTAGAGGATTTAAAGAAAATGGAAACGGAGGCAGACAAGTGGGTTAGCCGTGTTCATACTGAGACAGGAAAATTCATGGAGGACCTTGCCGATGCTTATCGACAGGCCTCAAATATTTTGGCACGAATGGATATAGTAGATCAGGCCTGGGGTGATACTCGCATCTATCAAACGAAGACTGTACTTCGTTTGGGGGCTTTGATGCATGTACCTCTAGAAACCTTAGTGGATGGAGGTGTAATTCAGAGAGGTGATAGGTACGATTTCACCAGTTGGTACTCCTCGGTGGTCACAGGCCGTGGATTTCACGACGCAGCAAGGGCAGATTCAGCTAAAGTGAAGAAGGCAATGGGCAACATCTTGGGGGGAGTCCTCAATACATTAGAAGCCATATTTGCTAGAAAGTTGGTCCCAGAGGAGATAACTGCTGATGGTTTGAAAAGTAGACTGCCTCCATTCTTCTCAGCTGCGAAGTCACTTGTCCTGGATGACTTTGAGAATGTCTCCACGTTCTCTAGTATAATTCAGCATACCCAGGACGCCTTAGTGACATGGAAGAAATCTTGCATCAGATACGGACAGACGGTAGCAGTCTTGGAGTTCCAGCTCAACCATATTCCACCAATCTCTACACAGGAGGTTGAAGCAGTATTGGCCCGGTTGATCGAGTTTGCTATCCGGGAGAAGGCCAGTGGGAACGCGCTGCTTGATGAGGATCTTCTTGATGATGGTAGTGGGCATTAATTGCTCATTATGATTCCTGCAGGGGAGTGGAGAATATTCTGTGCATTCATTGCCCACTCCTCTCTGTGGCGGTTTTTAGGGCAGAAACCCTAATCAGGGCATAGGTGGCTCGATCTGAGCCCTTCATTGTAATTTGATCTGAACCGTCCACTGAATTGGACTTATTATAAAAGGGGCATCCCCCCTCATTTGTAATTAATTAGAATTAGAATCAGAGATAGATCAGAGCTAGAGAGTATTGGAGATAGAAGTTAGAGAGTAGAGCTTAGAAGTTAGCTTAGATTGAGGAGGAAAGGAAGTTTTCCCATTGAGGACTTTGTAAGAAGTTGTTGTGAACACTCTCATAATATAAAGATTTATCATTGTTTGGTGGTTCTATCTTCTATTGTGAGTAGCTAGCAAGGCTTGTTCGTCTTTCCAATTCAAGGTAGATAGAGTAAAATAGATTTTATTTCATGCAAGTAGTTGTTAGCTGTGGAGTGTGGCGTTGTGATTTGAGCAAGTCTTCTCGTCCATACCACTAGCGGACTTGCTGATGGTAAGTTCGCCTTGCGTGGTCAACTGGAGTATCAGCACTTAACTTCGATTATGGTTCATGTGTTTGTATGCGTCGTGTTGACGGTATGAACGTGTTGTGTCATAGTTTGAACATTTTCTCATCCTTTGAAGATTGCACCAACTTTGTCAGAGTTGTTCGAAAGAAGACAAAGCGAAGTTTGGTTTGAAGATTGTTTAAGTCGATCTTCGTCCTCCACCCTTTAGAATAGATCTGTAGAATCCCTATCCCTATCCCCTTTAATTCTGCATTTTCGAGTCAGTTTAGATACCAGAAAATATCGCCAAATCATTCATGTCCTAATTGCTTCACGGAGTTGAACAACTACGTAAGTCCCCTTGAAATAACCAGCAAAACACATCAACCAACTGAGTCTATTCGCGATAAAAGGAACCTTGGAGTCGAACACATGAACTTTCAAGCAATCTTAGCATGTGGGACACTTTGATCAAGAGAGAATAGAGTGACCGTTGGGCAACTTTATTCTGTGCTGGCGCTGTCACAAAAGGCACGTCAACAGGACTCTTCTGGAGCTCTTTCCCTTTCGCTGTCATCAAAATTGGACTGCTGGTTTGAAGAATCGGAATTACTTTCTTCAGTTGAATAGTATTCAATTTGATGAAATTTGCCCCCGTTTGGGCAAATATGGTCTTGGGATTTTTCTCTACACCGGAAACATAACCCCTTTCTTCTGAGTTCGTTAAGTGTCTTTGGATCCAATCTTGTAACATGAGGTTTATGCTGTTGGAACTCCTTATGATAAGGTCTTTTTCCTTTATCCCTTTTGTGAAATGATGGCTTGGGTTGAAACTTTGCTTTAGGAGCAGCCCACTCCATGTTTCTTAATTTCTTCATTGCCTCCTGTAGGAAGGGTGGATCAAAAGCTTTAATCCAACCCTTGAGTGGCTCCATCAATCCTTCACTGAATAGGATCACCAAACGCCTCTCAGTAACTCCTGTGACCATGACTGAAAGTCTCTGGAACTCAGCTATGTAGGCATCAACTGTGCCATGTTGCCTAAGCTGTGCCAAATCTCGGAAATGGACTTCGGGATCTTTTTTCTCAAATCTCTCTATGAGGCTATTGGTGAACTCATCATAGGTAGTGATAGACCGATGACCCAAAGTGACTAGGCCATGGTACCACCACTCGTGCGCCACCCCATCTAGGTGTAGCGTAGCGAACTTAATTGCCTCCTCTTCCGGCATGGGTCTAAGAGCTAGATAGTTGTCTAACTTCTGTAGCCAAGCTCTGGCTGAACTGTTGTCACTCCCATCAAAATGTGGAAGAGTAACCTTGTTGACGGCTTGATGCAAATCCCCATGTACTGCTGTTCTTCTTGGTTCATAATGTCTTCCTTGTCCTCTATTCTTCCTTTTATGATCCAAAAAATCATTGTAAGACATATCCACCTTAATTTCATCAGGGAGAGAATCATACTCAGTACGGCCGAGTCTCAACTGTTCAACAAATGAAGCATTCTCTTTTGGATTAGGTTGAGAGTTTACTGGTGCCAAGAAGGTGGGTTTGAATGGTCTGGAAGAAATGTATATGCTGTTTGAAGTAGGCTGAGCAGCATGTCCATTATGCTGGTTGGTGGCACTGTGTTCTCCCCTATGTCCTGGATTGTTCTGTGGAGTTGTGTTTTGACCCACTTTTCCCAACATGAGAGATACCATATCCATTAAGGCATCCATCTTCCTCTTGAACCTCTTTCTCGGACTTAACGATCTTTCTCTTCCCTTCCCACTATCCTCTCTGTTACCACCCGCTGTCCTCTCATTATCCCCCATTTCTTCTCCTGGAGAAGATTCCCAATTTGCTCTTAATACCTCTTAAGCGGTCTGACCTTCCGGAGCCTGATGCCACTGAAACTGACTGGTAGCCTTCTTGTATTCCCTTGCTAAGTATCTCTGTTCTCTGTAACTCATAGAAGGTTTGTTTCACAAGATGGCAGGATGCACGACTCTGATACCACTGAAATATACCGAACCAATTTTTTCAATTTTTCAATTTCAACAAGTAGAGCAATACACAATCGTTAGGGTTAGCACTTAAACCAAACGATGCGGAATTCAACTCTAACCAAGAATGTACACCAAAATCCTGAGCTGGGCAATGTGTGAATATATGGTCAAAGGATCTCAATGCAATGCTGATAAAGGAACTCTAACCAAGAATGCGCCAGATGACGACGAGCATATGGTCAGAGGGTCTTAATGCAATGCTGATACAAATAACTCTAACCAAGAATGCGTTGGAGAACGACGAGCATGTGGTCAGAGGATCCCTACCAACTAATATGCTGAAATAACTCGACGTCAAGAATGTGCTTTCCAAACCGAGATGGAATTGGAGCTACCATATGACGGAGATGCTAAATATTACAATAAGATATAAAATGAAGAAGCAAGATTGCTGACAGTACTACTGTTCAACTTACAATAATTAGAGAATGCCTATCAACATCATTGAATAAGAAAGTCTATCATTGCTGTAATGTCGTATAAAGTCTCCTTGATGCACACAATGATTTCTCACTCCAACTCAACTCAATTATGCAAACTGATAAGACTGACCAGCAACTTGAAAGACAAAACCAGCAACATAGAACCCTACAAAATGCTCATATCTCACTCATCTCTCAACCAAATGACCTTAAATCTGTTGCAATGTACTCCTATGACAAGGGCGACCAAGCTGCATACCCAAGACCGCACTTAAACCCACATATTTATTTAACACATTTCCCAATGCACTTCAAAGAGGGGTAGCCTGGCAAGAAGGGCAAATTTCTTTTATAAAATTAGGTTCTCCATAATAAAATCTGCAAATTGACACAAAGAGGCGCCCAGCATAGACAAAGAAATATGCAATACCCAGAACAAATATATTTTTATTTTCTGATTTATGAATGAAACTACAGATTCAGCCCTGCTATCAGCAACTCCAGAAAATGACATAAAATGCAATAACTGAACTACAAGCAAAACTCAAGCTACAATGCAAACCTCACTACAAAATCCCTCAACAATAAGCAAACTTCTCTACTAGGTGCTATCTCTCAAGCACGAAGTTGAGCCAAGGCTAGGAGGCATTCATTCCTCGAAGCAGACCAGCAACCATTTCGGCAACATAACAATACTCATGATATCGGATACAAAATGAAGAGCCCAGACTTCCGTTTATAATTTTGTGAAGACCCCTCCGGAAGCTTCTAGAAACCCTAATTCTTTTCCCTCCAAAGAATGGCGTCACTTTTCCTCAAGGCTTCATTTGACTTTTAAATGAAATTCATCTCTTCAAGATAGGCGTCCCACTTAAAGCTTCAATTTTGACTATAATAAATATAAAATTACCTCAATGAGGCGCCACCCGTAAAAGACCACCTTTTAACACAACATTAAGTTATGAGACTAGGCCAAGGGGGTATCATAACACTAAATTATAATCATTGTTTTAAAGAAATGAACTTATCTCTCCAAAATGCATCCCAAGGCCAAAATTGAACAAACCAACTGAGTCAACTGAAGAGGAAAGTCAACTGTGCCGAGAACGACAGGGCCATTGCCAGAAATAGAATTTACTAAAAATAGTAAATTCCTGAAGGTGCTCGGAATGCCAAGAAAAATACACCACTACGAAGCTCTCTGAAAACCTAGAAAGAATCCGCCATTCAATCATCAATTGACGAGCAATAGCAACCCCCAAAACACGAAACCCTAATTTCACCTTCCGAGTAGCCTACGGGTCTCCGGAATAGGCCAACGGTCAACTGAAAAGATCATGCTTGAGAAGGGGACATTACAACATTTAATATTCAATTGTTTGATAACCTTATAAATAACTAATTTAATAACCCACTTAATTTAATTAAAATAATCAATTATTCATCCATATGAAGTGTCATTAATTTGGACAGCTTAATTAATTAAATTAAACTTCCTCCAAAATTGGGGACATGACAATCCTCCCTTCCCAAGATTACTTGCCCTCAAGCAATCCACCACTCCGTCCATAATCACCACAACACTTGTCCACCACCACTAGGATCCCAAACAATCCTGTAGAGTACTCCAATCAACCCACAAACGTAGTTGAAGCTCATGCCTCTCATATCGTGTCAAGCTGTGGGATCAAAGACTCATGAATGCAACTCCGAACCTCATCAGATGGTAACCAAGCACTGAAGTGACAATCCTTGTGCGACCAAGTGCCCCAACTATCATCTCCACCTGAATCATACAAGCCTGATGCCTTGTCCTTCAACCCACCTCGCTGAGGCAACAATGACGAGGCCAAGTCCTGAATATGTGGATCGAAGTATATCTGGTGAACACACCTCAAAGTGCAATGAAGGTGATAACCTCCTATCAATGCCCCAAAAACACCATGTGCATACCTCTCCATTTCAACAATGTCATCATCATGGATGCCATCTAATCCTGTAGTGCTTGTGTCATGCCAACATACCCAAAGTGGTCTCCTAAAGATGTGAATGACACCCAACCTGGGTGCCTAGAAGCATATGTCCATCCCTAAATAACTGTTATCATAAATCAAAGCAACACCATGAAGTCTATGAACCAGGTCCATGATGGAGCTAAATGTATCCTTGCTGTCCAAGGATAGAAACTCATCACTACTCCATTCCCTACAATCTGTGTGACCATCCCAATCAACCACTGTGGTCCTCAAGGAGCATTGTGTCAAGGAAGGGAAGCCATCCACCCATGAGGGCAATGTTGGAGAACTGCTTCCAATAAATGTAACTCCCTCCCACAGACTGAAACCACTTGGCCCCTCAAGTCTCATCATACAATTAGATTTCACACCCTTGGGTGCCCCATTTGCCTTCCCTCTAAGCACCACTCTCTGCCCATTGGCTGTCCTAAAATTGAGCTCCATTATTTGAAAGTTCAGCGAATACTGGCCCAATGAATAGAGCCACTGAATTCCCAAGATAACATTTGTGGTTCCCAAGTCCACTATATAGAAATCATCCGACACTATATAGTTACCCAATTTGATCCTTTCGTGGAACCTTCTTGCAAAACATACTATACCCATCAACTACCATGACGTTAAACCCCTCAAAGGTATGTGTTGTCAATCCCTGCTTTGTCACTAAGGCTGAATCAATGAAATTGTGTGTAGCCCCACTATCAATCAAAACTATGATGGGCTGATCATGTAGGTACCCCTTAACTTTGAAGGAGTGGAATCTAGGAAACTCATACATGCATTAGAAACTCATACATGGAAACCTTCAAGAATGCATCAGAAACCTCCTATAAAATAGGAAACCCTAATTTGCACTTCTAATTAGCTTATGGATTTCCAGAAATAGGCTATCAGTCATAAAAGAGCATATGGCTAAAATGGGGACATTACAGGAACAAAAGAAACACACACACACTCACATGCACGGGAAGAGACAGAGTCGTGAAGAAGTCACAATTGGCAATGGAAGCTTCAAATGCCTTCACAACAGAATACGCACGTGCACTCACTCACGGGAACTTGAGTCGATGCCAAGAGAGATTTCATTGAGTCGAACAAGAAGAGACAAGACAAGGCATAGACGAAGACCATACGGGATTTCAATAATCGCTACAGTAGAAGACATAAATCGATCACGGAGACGTGATTGGAGCCATAAGGAGACCATACACGATTTCAATAATTGCTCCAAATGGATGAAAATGCTAATCTAGAGATGACACACACCCAGTAGAAGACATAAATCGAACGCAATCTCCTCACAAAGAGCCGGCCAATGGCAAATAGCATATACGTGTGCGTGAAGAAATTACGTCAGAAGAATTTGAAAAAAAAAAGAAACAACCGCTCAAGAAGACACACACAAACGCCCGACTATGCACAAACACGACCACGGGAAAGTTTGCACGAAGAACACGGGATGATAACGTCTTTAGGAGATTACAAACGAATGAACACAAACCAAAATCGATTACACTTGCTCTGATACCATAATGCAGATGCAAGAGCATATGGATTTCAAAATAATTGAATCAATATTATTAATAGAAGAGCCTTGCTCTTATAGAATTTACAAACCCTACAAATTAGGGAGTAGCAGTAGTTAACTAAAACTACAAACAGTTAACTATACATTACAAATAGTTACAAACAGATAACTAAGAGTTACAAATATTTACTAAGGATAGTGACCATTAATATGTAATATATTATTTTAATAGGATAGAGTTTCTCTAATTGTACTAAAGATGATGAGTTTAGATTCATTAAGGATTACAACCAGCTGTCAATGATCCAAAAATTGGGTGAGGGAGTAAAGTGATACTATGACATAGTTTTCTTTTGCTTCTTTGTTATTCAATATTGAATGTTGTTGAACCAATAAAAGTTTGTCACAGAATTTTAACTAAATTTATAGGTTTGATTTATTGTAAGGCATTTTTTATAATTTTTATAGTACTATTACTTGTCACTCGTATTTCATAATGTGTGCTTTCTTATGTTATGTTTTTTGTACCCCATATGTTTTGAACGTGGACTTTTAAGATCTCAAACTGAAACCTCTGCATTAAGCCATGACATTTCCTTATACACAAATCTTGAAAACTCTTGGTGATTTCCCATATGCCTACATAGATCACTCAAACTCAAAACTTTGAATTAAGCGGTGACATAGCCTATTTAATAGGCAATGTTTTTGGCTTAGGTCCAAATTTTTGATTCAATTGTGTAATTGATGAGACATTCTCTCATAACCGCCTCAAATGCTCTCCAGTCTTAATGCTTAGTGCAGAAATGACTAGCTGTGACATTACAAATCTTCTACTGATATTCTTTTAAAAAAGTCAACCTTTTTTCATGAAATATGAAACTGAAATTCTTACTATTTGGAAAACATTCTGATGTTTTTGCAGGTTGTATTTTGCATGTTGCTGCTATTTTACATTCCCAATTTGGTCGCTTATTCAGGATACATTCCTATTGAGAATGGAGCTTTTACTGTACCTTCTGCAGATTATGAATCTCTTTCAGCTGGGGAGTATGTTTGCCCTGAGCGATGTGTGAATTTATTTTCCAGTGAGTTACTTTGCATATCTTGTGTATCTTATGTGTATTTTGTTACTCTTCCAGTTATGTTGTGGATTTCAAAATATTGTATGGAAATATAATACATTATTTCTTTGGTACTTGGTGTTACTAGGTATGCAACAGTTATTTTTCATAACATTTAAATAAATGTTTTATAACAGGAATATTTTTTAGCTGGATGACACCCCTCATGAGAGAAGGATATAAAAGGCCTATAACAGATAAGGATGTTTGGCAGCTTGATGCATGGGATCAAACTGAGACTCTTTACAATAAGTAGGCATATTCAGCTGCTAGTGTGGATTTGGGTGTTCAAAAGAGCTTTTTGTTGTTGGTTCTTCTTGTTCAATGTAAGATGAAAATGTGCTTTTGCAGCTTCCAGCGATGTTGGGAAGAAGAATGTACCAAGCCAAAACCATGGCTATTAAGAGCATTGAACCGTAGCCTAGGAGCTCGGTATTGAATCCTAACATGTATCCATTTTGTTTCTTGTCCAATTATACTGTTCTTTCTGATTTTGGTGTCAGAATTGTTTTCATATAAGTATCAAATCAATTGATGAAGTTTCTATGGTGTAAGTTTGATTCTTCTGAAAGTATAATTGTGTTGTTGAATGTCTGCTTGCATTTCTATTGATGATCTATGTCTTGGCAACAAGGCAAATATGAAAATTGATAGAAATGTTTACTAGTATAGCATATTTGTGAGGTTTGTGGAGAAGATGGAAATAGAGTGAAGTAATTTTATTTATTTTTGCTCATGTTTGATGGCATTTCTGGTATGGGAATGATAGGGAATGATGGGATGCATTTGGGGGATGGGAGTCCTAGGGGTCATTTTTTGGGACAGCAGAGCACAGCAGTAGACACACACACACACACATATGGAAACCCAAATTTTTACAAGCTGAGCCATATATGACATCAAATTTCAAGTTTAGACATTCCTATAATGTATTTAAGTTGATATTCAATGTTTAGTGACTCAAGTATAACGGCAATAAAATGTACAAATTCCATTGTTTTCATTATGACAAAGGGCCGTGGGGATATAAAATCATAATTGACAAGAATGCCCAACATTAGGCATAGCAGTAAGATTAAAGATATAAAACAATATAGTGCTAACTACAACTATGCCTCATTTGGGCTGTTGATATAAAATCAGTTTGTGACTTAGAGTCACTCTCTATATCAAGTTGTGACTTATCATACGAGACCCCATCCAATCTTATGTCATAACCCCATTTTCGGGTTGCCTTTTAGTGCAGTTGGCATTGACCTTGTGAATGTGTGTCAACGTGATCAGAGGAGTTATTTGATGATTCCAATGAGCTCAAGAGGTCTGGAGGACTCATATGCCACTTTCCGGGGTGATTTTCGGCTTCTAGTGTGCTCTCCAAGATTCTTGGAGAGGGCGTCTATTTATAGTAAGTCACCCAGTTGGCCCCATTTATTATTCTTCATCAAGACCACTTCAGTGCAGCCAATTTTTGATTCCAATGCATTCCAACAGTTTTTTGTAAAATGGGTGTATTAATGTTTTTTTAAAATTATTTTTCTAAGGTCACCAAATATTAATTAAAATATTTAAAAAGTACCTCAATGTTATAGCTCGTTGGAACGAGGTTGAAATGTTTTAAATCTTGGATGTAAAAATCAAGGACCTTGCATGTCAAAATATTATTATTATTCAAAAAGGGTCTTTTGGAGCCAAAAAGGAGTTATTTTTGTGAAAAGTGATTTTTTAAATATAACCTCTTGAAAGTTCAATGGAAAAGTATAAAAGGAGGTTTGGAGAGTGTAATGTGCCAACCAATTTTTTTCTTGAATTATCACAACACAAACCAACCCTACGCCAATTGATTAGCGTTAGCTTCAAAAGAGAACCAATTGAAAAATACTCAATGCCAAGAATGCGCACACAAGACCCAGTGTGGGTGAGGTGCTAACATATGGCGGAGGAAACTGAATTATAACTGAAAGTAAATACAACTGAAAACAGAAAGAGGCGGTGAACCAACCATGAGAGATTCCACGCTACCACTTAAATTAGTGGGGGGAAAGAGCATTACAATTTCACGGCAGACATCCACTCAATAGTGGGAATTCGCCACTTTTCAATGGGTGATAAATGAGAGATTAGTTTGTTCCTTCTCCACACTGGCGGTAAACCATCCAGGGGTTACAAATATGTGAAAATTAACACTAAAATATGCAGCAAATTAAATAATTGAAATAGTACTACTGTTTACAGTCTTACAATGAAAAACAATATAAATGTCCCTTACCCGGACTTGCCCTAAAATCCGTTTGTCTGCCCTAGAATTTGCTTGTTGATTAGGTTTAGGGTTTCTTCTTTCCAAATGAATGTCCTTTTAATAGAATAACCCTAGATTGGAATTTGTATTCATCACATTAAGAACATACTTGTTAGCATTAATATATAGATATCCAAAATCATACATAATCATAAATACAGATTGATAAACATAAGAAGAGTCACTCAGCCCATCAGGAGAGGGGAACCCTTAAGGGGCATATGGTCTACCACCCTCCAATGCTCAACGCGTATCTTGGGCATGTGGGGCAGGAAGCCTGGGTGGAACCCTCACCCCTCCATTAACCAACCCTTGCAATAGGCCTGTGGGGCAGACTGCCCAACCCTTGCTTGGGCCTGTGGGGCGGAACCTGGGTGAGTTTTTTAGACGAACCACTTAAGGCATGACACAGCTCTCCTGGCGGGATTACAAAACAATTTAGACAATTGATGTGCAGTCATTAGTACTTCATTTGTATTTACACATATTATGCAATAAGAGTATTTAATATGATCAAATAGTTCCTTGAGTCCTAATATGAAGGTATATTAGAATATAGAGCTAAATTAAGCAATATTCATGTCTACATGTTCATTATGTTCTTTTGCAATTCAATACATCCTGCAAGTCCCATATTTGCAAAAAAATCAACTATAAATGCAGATTAATCATCATTAGAACCATATCTATAGAAGATAAACCATTTGGCCTCTGATCAGTCAAGGAGTACACAGTCCACCTAAGTTCAATGCCAATTACCAGTATAATGAGTCTATTTCCAGATTCAATACTCAAGAAGGAATGGTCCCAACACATCAAAGGCGATTGTGTGCATTCCAATGAATAAAGTATATCAATTATTTTTAATAATACACAGATAGGTTGGGCATGCAAGGTTCATTCAGCATTGTTATGTCAGATCGAGGACAACTAAATATTAAAGCTAAGTGAGTAGTCTCACCTGATCTACTGTGTCTTCCCATGACTCTTCATTCCTTAATCGTCTTACTCCAATCTTAAATTTGATTGATCATAGGATAAAAGCATATATAAATAAATATTAATCTATTCATTAAGATCATAATTACTTATAAGGCTCAATAATTGCTGCAAGCATCATTATAGCACAATCGTGAATATAAATATATATTATTATTTCCAATTGATTTCAACTTACAATAATTTCCCGTATGAATATATATATGTATATATATTATAGTTAACTTTTTTGTTAATGTATTGCTGCTATCTCTCTAACATATACAATCTGCAGTCTGTTCTTATCTTTTTCCCCAGCCCCACTCTAACCACATATTTACCACCCTTTATATCAACTCAAGGGAGGCTTCATTAATGAATGGACATGTCTTTTTAAAAAAAAGTTTTTTTCAAAAAAGCCACACCACTTCATAAATCGCAGCCTTTCAAATGATCATTTTTTTCCTTAAGTAACCGTACCTTTTTATTATTATTTAGTTAAGATCTTTTCTTCTATGTGGAGCGCTGTCCATGACTATCTTTTCTTAATTGCTGCTTTCTAGGTTCTCCTAGGTAGGAGTTGCTGGCTGCTCATATTTTATTATTGTATTATTTCACACATTTCCTATTTCATTATTATTATATATAAATTGAGTTTATTGTATATATATTTATTTTTGTATTCTCTTTTTATATATATTTTAATATTATAATGATTGCAATTATAATATTTGAATTGTTAATATTTATATGTTTATATAATGTTATCTTTATGATAATTAAAAATATTAATTTGCTCCTATTTTTAATATGTAATCTATTTATTCCTTCGTATTTCAATGTTAGAGTTTTTAGTGTCATAATTTCGGGGACATGACAAACAACTGCAATTTTCAAGTGTTATTACAATCTTTACAAAGCACGATGAAATAGATGATCTCCCACTTGATAATCTCTCAATTATTGAAGATAAAAAACAAAATCAGAAATTGAAATAAGTCTGATATAAAAAAACAACAATCTGAAAAAGTATTGCGAACAACTATGCTCTCACCAAAATATTCATTGCATCCTCAAAACTCCTTCGAATGACCTGAAATAAATTGCAAAAGCTTTCTAGGAGAATGGCACCCAATGTCCAACACCAAAACTATATCAAAAACTCTCCAAATAATTAAACACGAACTCCAAGGCAGCCCCAAGCAAGGTACGACCTCAAAAAGGGGCGAACTTCATTTAAAAATCAGAAACTTCAAATTAAAATCTGAAATTGCATGGAAAGGGGCGCCCATTCCATAGAAATCCATTGCTTCAATACCCAGAAGCAAATAAAAATCATACCAAAAGCTGTATATGAAAATCTCCTTGAACCAAACAATAACCAGCAACATGAAAACTGAAAATATCTCACCAAAACTCCACAACAATGCTCAATATGTACTTCTGGATGAAGTACACTCTCAAATCACCATCTAGGGAACCATAGTTTTAGGCTCGAAGAATGGAGTAAATTTGCTAAGCTTTCCCTTAGCCGGATTTTGGATTTCAAACCAACAACATAACTTTACAATATTTTCCAAAGATGAGAATGAATGAGCAATGCATCAATAAATAGACTCTTCAGCTGGAAAATGAATCAACTTGAAACACCCCCATGAAACTCTTCAATTTCCTCCAAGGGACGCCACTTCTCAAGCATTTACTTTATTAGAATTAATAAAACATTACTTATCATCCTCTAGGCGTCCACCTTTAAGTTGCACAATAAAACATTTAATATAAATATTAAATGCTCAAATCAACCCCTTTATGTCCCCTTTTTAAAAACGACTTGAAGTCATCAAGCCTAGGCATGGGGTACAACTTCAAAACATAAAATTGACTAAGTATGAACTTAGTACAAAGAGGTAGCCAAGAGCAATGTCCAAGTTGCAACTAACAAACTGCTAAAATTAGCAAACTAACGTTTGCCAAGCTGATGATGATGCCACTACCATAAATGGACTTACTAAAAATAGTGAATGCCAAAAATAGTAAGTTAACTTCAAAACCATCAGAAAGTCGAACTGATCAACCACACTAAACTGCAAATGATTGAGTTGCTGCGAGAATGATACTGCTAAAAGATAGGCTTACCAAAAATAGCAAACTGCTATAAATAGTAAGTTTGCAAAACTTCCTTTTAACACCAACTGAGCAGTATCATGACTTACTATAAATAGTAAGTGTTTCCAAACGCCTTCTATACACAAATCGGGAAGCCAACCTGACGTACTATAAATAGTAAGTGCCTAAAAAGATTGTCAGATGGAGATGCATGTTACACCATTCTGAAGCTCTCCAGAAACCCACAAAGCTCCACCAGACATGCATCAAAAACTCTCACATCCAAGCCCTAAAAACTGGATCTGAAACCTCCTAAAAAATAGGAAACCCTAATTTCCAATTATGCTTAACCTATGAGTTTCCGAAAATAGGCTAAAACCAATTGAAGAGCGTATGGCTAAATCGAGGACATTACAGTCCGCCCTTACCAAAATTCCTCATCCTCAAGCAATGCCACCACACTTCGAGAAAAAAGTTTGATCCTTACTATGCCAAGTAGGATCCCAAGGTCCCAAATCAATCTTTGTAAAGACCCACCATGCTGACGCTGCACCACACTGATCACATAAACATATCCAATATTCCAAGACTACTCTAATCTTTCTTGTAACCCCGAAGAGTCACCATATCTGAGATCCAAATTGATAGGCTTGGAAGAACTGAAATCAAAATCTTGCAGCATCTCATGTTCCGAAAAACTCTGAGGAGTTAAAATCTGCAAAGCCAATGTCAAACACAATCCCGAGCATGAAGAAGAAAATACTACTTAACTCATAAACATGCTCCTCAACATAAATCCTCATAACATTAGATAGAGTCACAACAACATATGTGACTGTTCCAACACATCTTGTAAAGAGAAGAGCAAATCCTTGCAAAAGATCCCCCATCACATCCTCAAAATTCCATGAAGATGTATAATGCCTTCTTTCAAGTAAACTGATATAACTGAAAAGACTCCAAGAAAAACTTACAAATTTCACCTCATGAGTCTCCAACTGGTGAACGAAATCAGTTACTAACTCGCTGCCCCAAACATAGATACCAAAGAATGTGTGCAGGTAATCACTGAAAATAACTCAAACTCTTTCCAAAAACTGGTTTTGATCAGTTCGAATCACCATTTTTCCTACTTGAGGCCAAAAATCATCTTTGAAAAGAGATTGTGAAGTGTAAATATGAGCATACCAGCTGCCCACCAAGTCAAAATTGAATGACTCAACATCTGATCTAAGAGAAATCAGCATACTAAGAAAAGAACAACTGCTTCCATACTGAAAATTCTCATTCAATCTGACCAATCTGCTTAGATTCGAAGCTGGGAACACTCATTCAAACAGTTCCATCACAACAAAGAACCATTCTTTGCTCAAAATTTCTCTCCAATCCATTTGTTGATAAACAAATGGGATCATCAATTGGCTGGTAAGGAAGGGAACATCACCATTAATTCTGAAATTTTGATCCTTATCCCTCCAAGGAACCTTCCTACCATAACCCAAAATATTTTTCATTCCACATCGAGGGTGCCAAACAAAGATACCTAACCAAGAATGATCCACCACACCCCTGAAGAAATTCACAACACATTCTTGAGTGCCAATCAACTCCAAATGTATACTCAGAAAATTATTGACTTCTTTGGTGAACCACTGAAGTCTATCCAAGAAAGCTTCAAAAACAAGGGAACCTGAAACAAACATTGTCTTCAAATCCATCTCCCAAGATAGGTTAGTGTGAGCATTACTCAATCCAAAGGATAAACTGTCAAGCATGTAAACAACATGTTTTACCAAAACATGTTTTGACAACACCTTGGTGTCAAAAATGGGGAAGTCGTCATGAATCAACACTTCCCATATGGAGATTGAATTCTCTAAACTTCTTATGCATTCACTTACAAGCAAGCTTGGAGGATTATCAATCACAGAGTAGAACTCGTCCTCACATTCTCTGAGATGTTTGAAATCAGCTAGCTGGTCTCCAACCTCCATTACACCCAATTGAGTATTCTCTAACATGCACTTCGTTGATTCAAGATCAAGGGTAAGCTTATCAACCTTTCTTTCACTTCCTTGAAAAACATCAATGATCTTCTTTGTGAATTGGTAGGCGTAATCCTGACCATTAATCCAGCATAGATACTCTGATTTCATAATCACTAAGGAGTCTTTAATAAATTGCAGATTAAAGAGAGTGACTCCATCCCAAACTCCTTCTTGTCTCTCTTCAATCAAACTATATGCGGTCAAATCTGAATAAGGCATGCACCTCATCCTCAATGGAAAACATGAATTGACTTTTCCACTCACAAAAGTGCAAGGATGGTGTAATGCTGATCAGGTGTATTTCAAAATCAAAACTTTGTTTCTTGTCTTTGCTGCCCCCATAGCTGCTCCAAGACTTTTGTCTTTCACCACCCACCAACTGAAAATGCTCAAGGTCATGAAGAGAATCAAATCCTACCAATTCTATGGGCCTTTGTTTATAATCAACTTCATGATGTGGTAAATCTGATTTGAATTTGATAACCTCTTTAAAATTTTCATCATCAAGGGCCTTGTGGTCTTCAAGCTCCATTTCCCCTTCACTGTCTCCTTGATTATATACTGAAGAAGCCCCCAACATGATCAATGAGTCATTATTGATCGCAATTCTGAAAGTTTTAGCATCAAAAATTCTTCCTTAGTGGCTGCAGCCATCTTAAAGGGCTCATTATGGGGCTTATCGATGCAAGCTTCTTTGTCAAAGACATTTTCTCCTCTGAGGGCCATCTCAAAGCTTGCAATGAAATCAAAATTTTGTTCTTTATTGGGATCAAAGGGAAACTTATCCCATACAAGTTCCTTAACAAAATTAGGTTCCTTTACACCCGGATCCCAAATGCTGAAGGGCTGATTGTTTTGATCAAAAGGAAATTGCCCTTCATACTTCACTTGGAATGGTGACTCTTTGAATGATCATATTGTCCTCATTAAGCCATAAGTGATCATATTGTCCTCCAACTTGATGGCACGTTCTTGTGCACTCTTCAACTCTGTTCTTTTTTTCGTCTTGAGGAAGAAGGCTATCTCTGATGGAAGAGCATTTATGAAACAAATCGTCAGAATCTTCGGTGATGGATTGAGTGAAGAAGAAAGTCTCGCAACAAGATGATCAAATCTTGGCACAAATTCTCTCATGTGCACATTGTGGTCCATCTTTGAATTTGTAAGTTGGGAAAACAACAGGTGACTGTCTTCAGCGGGCTTGAATCTCGCCAAAAATTTCTCTTTCATAGTTGCCCAACTTGTGATACTGCCTGGCGCTAGGTGATTGAACTAGTTGGCAGCATTACCCGCAAGAGTCTCAACAAAGAGATGCACCGCGATGTCTTCATGTGCTATGTGCAAGACGACGCAAGACGTTGTGAACGCAGAAAAATGTTCCTCCAGGTGTTGAGTTCTTTTGCCGTGAAACCAAGGAAAGCGCTTCCTTGACCCTTTAGGTAACTCATTATTTACCTGAAAAGCCAAAGGTCCAATGTTATTACCCCAAGGTAATGGAGGTGGACGTCGCTGATTTCTATCAACATTGCAAACATTATCGTTGTTATCATCCATTTCTTTTGTATGGATTATGCAATAGGATGCTAGAGGATCATTCCCGTGACATACAAGCATAGGCTTTCATGAAGTTTTATGCCTTGTGCCCCATGGTGGGCGCTAGAAAACTGTTGGTGAGGTATATTGTAACATAAATACTTAAGAAGTCAAACATATTATTTGGAGGTTGGAGCCTTCTAACTAAGGAGCTCAAGAGATTGGTGCCTTTTATTAGAAGAGATTGGTGTCTCTTGCTGGGTTGGTGCTTAGTGGTGGGGATTGGAGTCTCCAGTGGGTTGGTGCCTACGAATTTTGTAAGAAGTTTTATGCTAGCAAGAATTTGCCGTGGTTTTCTCTTGTAAGGGTTTCTACGTAAATTTGTGTCTCTTGTGTGTGTTCTCAAATTGTTATGTTGTGGATAATTAGGGCTTGAAGTAATATTGCTATACTTAATTGAGTTAAGGAGTAAAGTTTTAATTTATACTGATCCACCCCCCCTCTCAGTATAAGTGAATGTTTTATCAAAGAATTGGGTTTCCTCTTATGAGAAATAGATTACTTTGTCATACCTATTTTTATGTGGGATGACTATGAGATTGATTTTTCATTATTATGGAAAGTTTTAATAATAAATCCCCCCAAGGGAGTATACATATGGTACATTAGAAATTATTTATGTTTCTTGTTTGTGGCCTAAGGGTATTTGCTGGTTTTCTTCTTGCTAAAACACTAATATTGTTTGGAGTGATGTTAAGGAAGTATCATTTGTGGTTCTTTACGGGTTTCATTTATTGGTTTGTACAATTGGTTTTATTATAAGTTCAAATATATATTGAATACTTTGTGCGTAGGGCACACAAATAGATGCAAATGTAGAGAGAGCAAGATAGAGGGAATCTAATATTTTGTTATTCCATTGCAGATTCTGGTTTGGAGGCATGTTCAAGGTGAGATTGGTAGCTCCCTTTCATGACTATAGTGCAATATTTGTTTTATTGACAGTATAATCTATTCTATAGTGTTGTTTGGTAAAGAGATCATTTAAATATGTATAAAACCATGATGTATAATTACATTTCAATATAATTGAAAGAAAAAATAAACTTCATACATTAGAGTATCTAGGATACTTACAATTTTTTTGTTATCGATACTTGTCATAATCTAGCTATATTTTATCCTCAAACATTGACCATGAATTTAATAAACTTGTGCTTCATTGGAAAGAATTACTTTAGCCAATATAATTTTAAGTTCTAGTGGTTAAAGCTCTCATTAATGATACCATAAGAGTTAGGAATTTTGTGCCTACATGAACGTAAAAGAAAATAAATTATATCAATGTCCACGTGACCAAAATAGGTCAGTGGCACTAAAAAATACAACTACAGATGATAACAAGAGGGAGCCAAAAAAGGTTCCAAATAAGTTGTAAACTAAAAGGAAAACAAAAGCTAAAATGTAATGTCCCTATTTTCGCGAGCATCAATTTTTTGAGGTTTAGCCTATTCCTGGCCCTCGTAGGCTAGCACGGATGGTTAGAGGGTCCCTTTTGGCAGTGATCAGTGTGTTTTCTCCTTCAAAGCTCAGTGTGGGTTCATGCTTGCCCTTCGTTAGACTCAGTTCTTTATATTTACTATTATATTAAGTCACCATTTCCAGCGAGTTAGGGTTACTATATTTAGTAAGGCACTTGGATAGGTCTCAGATGCAGTGTTGACCTCTTAATCAGTTGGATGGGTGAAATATTAATTGTTTAATGAGTAATTATCATTAAAGGTACTTTAATAATAATTAAATAATATAAAGTTAAATTATAAAGTCAAAAAGTGTACTTTATTTCCGATGAAACCATGACCCTCAATTAAAATCACTTAAAGTACATTTATTATATTGTGGATTTGAGTGCCCAAGTTTGGAGATATATTATAAAGTTTTTTTTTAAAACCTAAAAATGGATTTGAAAGCATATTAAATGCCATTAAGGGGTCGACCTCCTTTGAGAGGTTATAAAAGGCATCGAAAGGAATTTATTTTCATTATGTTTTGAAGATAATAAAACTTGTGTCTTTGGAGTTCGTGCTTGGAGAGGAAGCCAGCTAGGGTTTCTGCCATTTACAGTATTGGAGAATGAAAACTCTTCAGTGTCTGCAATTTTGAGGCTGTGAAAGACCAACTGAATTATTGCTTGATTGTGGACTTCATTTAGGAGTTGAATCTTGCTTATTGGAGAAGAATCATCAAGGGTTTGAAGAGTATTGATGATTAATCAACTGCAGACCTGAAGTTTCATTTGGCAGCCATTAAAAATCTGAACTTAAGCATTCATTTCCAGATATACTTGCTGCTACAGTACCTGTGCTACAGTAGACGCTACAGTACTTTGCATATTTGTGGAATTTACACTAGAGTCTACAAGGGTTGAAGGACAATATTGAAGAAATTCTGAGCTTATCATCTATTGTTCATAATAGTGCTGCCATCTTAAATCTGGGCTGTGTTACTGCTTTTTCCATGCTGTACCTGTGCATATCAGCCAGCCGTACTGAGCCATTAATGCTGGACATGTTCTGCTATAGCTGAAGTGATTGGGATTTGGGGCTTGTCTCACATCACAATAAGCATCCAAGGCAGCAACAATAGTAGAAGGGTTTCTGAGGCCGGAGAATACATTATTTGCAGCAAATCGATCTGATTCATTGCTGCAGTCATTTCCAGAATTATTAATAGTTAAAGCTTGGATTCCGGGTATGAAGAACTGAAAAAATAAAAGCTTTGTATTTGCTCTAAAATCAATAAAAGTCATTCTTATGCTGCTGTCATACAATTTCCAGCTCACTTGCATTTTAGTTGGTAGTTGCAATCATTAGTTTATTTCTAGTTACCTTTTTTGCATTGTTACCTGCATCTTATATTGGAAAATTTACAAAAAAATCATATATTGCTCAAAACACAAAGAAATTGCAAACTTCCGAAACAAAACAAATTTGCATCATCCACATATCAGTTTGCAAGGGTTAGAGACAATGGGTCTCTTACATAAAAGGCATTCTAACAAACAAAAATGAGTTAACTTAGAGTGGGGAAACCCAAGCCCTATTAGAAAAAAAAGAATTTGTGAGACCACCAAGATGACTGTAATGTCCCCATTTTAGGGTTCTCTTGCTTTGCAGTTGGAGATGACTTTTTGGGTTTGTGTCTGCCTAGTTAGAGGGGTAATTTGATGTTACCAGTGAGCTCAAATGGTTTAGAGGAGTTCTATGATGCTTTCAGATGTTATTTTTTGTTTCCGATTTGGGCTCCAAAATTCTTGGAGGGAGCATTTATTTATAGTAAGTCACCTGCTTAGGTTCATTCATCATTTTTCATCTTTGAGATCACTCCTGCATTGTCGGTTTTCGATTTCAATGCATTTCAACCATTTTCGTAATTTGGATGTATTAATGAGCTATATTTAATTAATTTCTCTGAGGTTGTTATTTTAATTAAATATTTAAGGGGGAACCTTAGTGTTATAGCTCATTGGAACTGGGATAAATTTTTTTGAATGTTGAGATGCTGAAAAGTGATTTCCAATGATGGGAAATGTTTTGAAATAAAATAAATCACTTTTTGGAGTTAAAAGGCTTAATAAATTAATAAAGTGATTTTAAAAAGGCGTTTTTGGAAAGTTCCCTAAAAGCTTATGAAAAGGGGAATTGAGAGCTCATTTGGGTATGTTCAATTTATTTTATTTCTCTAATTGAAACCCCTGTGGTTTTTGAGATTGAACCTGGTTCATCTCAAACTTCTGGAGGACAAAACCCCTCTTGAAGAATATCATCCACGGTGGTGAAAGATCCTCTCTGTGTGATAGTTGATAGATTCATTCAAAGTGCTTGTGCTTCATTTGCATATTTTGAGATTGAAGATTTCATCTGGTTGGTCGATTGGTAATGAGGTGTTTACATTATTGAATGAATATCACAGTTCTTGGTCATGGGTTTAGAGGAGTGCTATTGTTGCATATTTTGTGGGATAGAGATTTCTTGTAGTTTCTTGCCCAATATTGAGACTTCCATATTACACAAGCGTGAGGTTTGGAGGGTTTATTGCTTATATATATAATGTTGAGTGTATTCCTTGTTCCCATCCTTAGCTGGGCGTTGGATAGTATGCATATAACAATAATTAATAATCACAATAATATCAATCACACAACATAAACAATTAATAACACAAGATTTACATGGAAACCCTTTTGGGAGAAAACCACAGAGTAAGGACTACTTGGATCTACTGTCTAAATCCAACCACAAATAAAATACTTCTTACAAAATATTCGTTGGCATCAACTCATTGGAGACCAATCCCTACTGCTAAGCACCAACTTAGCAAGAGACACCAATCTCTTCTATTAAGAGGCACCAACCTCTAAATGGACAAACACTTTGACTTCTTGAAAATAATTCTTCAATGGATGATAATTTAAATAGACCTTCACAAAAATCTTCCTTGAATAATCTTCGATAATTCTCTTTCAAAAATCTGCTTGTGCTTGAATGATATATCCTTTTATTCCACACTTACTTTCATCCAACCTTCTTATTTCATTTTTATATCTTCATATCACTTGGAGAGGGGTTCGATCCTATGAAGAGAGGCAATACTTCATTAAATCATGTCTTTCCGAGAGGGACGACTTTATATGCATCTATTTGTGGGCTCCAAAATGGGGTCAGCCCATTATTATTAAAATTAAAATTTATTTTTCACATTTTACAAGGAGGGTGCCAATGAAGAGGAGGGTCGTCCAGGATTAAAAAGAGCAAGGTTAAGGTAAAATGGGGTCCATCTTATGTGTATTCGATTAGTGGCCTTTGGCCTTTACAATCTCATGCAATTTCCTTCTTGACATCAATGACAAAAAAACAACAATATTTCCAACAAAGCAATGTCCCTTATGCAAATGCAATTGGTAGTCATATATATTATGGTTTATACCAAACTAGAAATTGACCAAGAAATGGGAGTCACAAGTAGATATATGTCCAATCTGAGGAGCATTAGATTATAGTGAAGAGGGTTTTCATGCATCTCGAAGATATGTTTGAGTGTTTGGTTTGCTACTAGGGAGGTCTGAACTTTAGCAAGATGGTGGATAAACAAGGGTTCCCTTGACTTTGATTGGGTTGGAGATATGGGTAGTAGAAGATTTACTAGTGAGTATGTCTTTACCCTATTCAATAGTATGATTAGTTGGATGAGTAAAACAAGTTTTTCTTGCTCTTTCAACCACAAAGGTAGAGTACATGGCAACTTCTCAAGCATATAAGGAAGTAATGTGGCTCCAAAGATTGGGTTGAGTTAGGACATAATTTTGATTTAGTGTGACAGTTAGAGAGCCATTAGCTTGACATTGAACCATACCTCTATTCACAGACAAATCACTTTGGTGTGCAACGTCATTTTGTTTGTGACATGGTGGAAAACGTGAGGCTGCTGGTTGAGAAAGTGGATACTTTTGTGAATGATGTAGATGTGTTGGCAAAGCCTATGGGCACAAAGAAGTTTAGCTGGTGTAGAATGACAATAGAGACCGACCCCTTTTAGTTCATTGTGTTGAGATTTGAGAACCACTTATCATTCTTGCTATGTATACAAGAAGTGGTAGATTATTAAGACTAGGGGACCAGGTGTTGTACACCTTAGAAGTCCTAGGTCTAGGTGATTTATTTAATACTTGTATGCAATTGTAAATAAGGTGCCCTCTAGAAAGGAGCACTCCACTTGGATGGTATCTTGAGATTGGAACTTTCCACTATTTGTCATTGGTCTTATTATAGTGGTAAGAAGTCATTGAATATGGAGTTACTAGGTGGAGTAAGACTAATAACTTTGACTAGTTATAAGAGGTGTGAGACATATTAGTGCACCCACATGGAGCACTTGGGAGGTACTTTGGAACTCCTTGGTCTTAGGGTCAATGGGTCAAGTGGAGAGTTTATTTCCAAGGTTGGAGGAGTTACTCTTAGAAGAGGGTGCATGGATTGGACTTGGATCATTTAGTCCAAGTATTGGCTCATGACTTTGGAAAACTTCTCATGGTTTCTTGGTTCTCCTTGATCTTTATATTGAGAACTTGAGATGGAGATTGTATGTTCAGTTTTATGTAAGATTACATTGTCAGAATTCCTCCAAATTCAAAGTGTAACCAGTTTTGAAAAACAAATACAATTTGGCGTGCTTTTGGAGGCTAGGTCTTTCCCTTTACAAGGTTTTCCTAGGGTATATTCTATGTATCTTGTCTTCTATTCTTTCTACTTATCTTCTCTTTTTGTTTTCCTTGTATTTACATTACTCTGCCGAAATTACTATAAACTATATGTACTTGGGTTCTTCCCCTTATTGAATTAGCTAGGACTCTGTTGTGTTTTTTGTTTTAATTTTGCAGATTTGATCAAAACAGCTGGGATTGTGTGGTTAAAAACTTTAAAAAAGTAGATGTTTTCATGGATTCATCTATGAAAATACCTAGGGCTTCAAGATAGTAAATTTTACAATTTTTTGAGATGAGGAAGAAGTCGTCAAATTCAAGTCATGAAGACTTTTTGGTGATTTGTCAATGGTTCTTGAGGTTTCAAGTGCCTTCAAATGAGCCGTAATGGTTGGAATGAAAGAGCTGCATCAAAGTCACTGAGTGATTATTCACAACTTCACACATCATCCTCCAAAGGACAATGCATCAAGTTCTGTAATAGTTTGTCATTTTTCAAATGGCTGTGCAACTTTTTCTTTTTGAAAACATTATATTTTTTCTTTGCCTTGACAAACATCCTCTTAATTAAATCAAATGGTAGAGCATGGATATCCACATCAAACTTCTCTAGCACTTGTATAGCATATCCACTCATTTTCAAAATTGTTTAAGCCCCTCCTGAAATGTCTAACAAAGGATGATTCATTCAATCATTTTTTCCATACACTTCTAGTAAACACACTGAACTCATCAAATTACTAAGAACCATTAACTTGTGGTAAGGTGCTTTTCCTCATTCTTCATGCGCTTTAATGGAATGTGGCATACATGATTCTCCTTAAAAGAAAGTAGTTCTGATTTCTGTCTATGCAAATTTTAGTTATAAGCTCAGTGAATTTAACATTTTGACAATCTTTAGCACATCTATTTTAAACTTAGATTGTTGGTTGCATTATCTATAGGATTTCTTACATCCCTGATTACAATAGGAATTTTATGTGTATTTACTCCCCATCCAAAAATAATCCATTGTCATTTATGCAGCTTTAATTATTTTACATATTGTTAAACGTTTTCCTTTCGGAATTCATTTTTTTCCATTCTACAATATAAGGGATCACTTCCATAACTGGTCTGGAATTAAATATGATGAGGTGTTTACCATGATAAAAAATATCAAATGGAAGAATTCTTTTCCTGTTAGCACTAGCAAGAGTGTAATTTGTAAGATGCAATCTATTTTTTGAATTCTATATTGCAAATGATAAATTTTTTGACAGATTTTCTAAACTTATTATTTTGGGGGGTTTGCAGATTGGAAATGATGCTACACAATTTGTTGGCCCCATTGTTTTGGCCCTTCTTTTGGAGGTTGGTTCCTTCTATTTTATTTTTCTTTTCAAACATGTGAATATTCTTGCCATGAGAGTAGAATCATGCAATTAAAATGACAGCTGCATAACCTTGTCCACATGTAGAGTGATGACGGGTTTTGTTATGTATCCACTACTGAGCTCTAAATGTATAGTGTCTATATAAACTGTAATTTGGCAATTTAAAATAATAGGTTCTAGTTAAAATAGTAATGTATATTCCTCTTATCAATTGCTACCTTCCAACACCTGATTGTTTTCCATGCATTGGTCTTTTTCAGCAGAATAAATGTTATCTACTCCATATAAGCATAGGAGCATGCATGATTTCACAATTGCCCCAAGAGACATGGGGGTATCAATACGGGGACACAAAATTAGAATAGGTGAATAAATGAATAAGGAGATGAGTATATTATATATAAATGTAATTAGCAGAAATTGCATGGGGATGGGGAAATTGTCCATGATCCAATAATGGAGTGTTGTAACAACTATTCATGATTCAAACAAATTGATAAATTCTAATTTCTTTAACAATTGGTTCTTAACCACATCGAATTTGAGGGCTGCCTAATGAATTGAAATTATACATGACCATAAGTTCTTGGAAGTATGGCAGGAAGGCCTTACTACATAATAAACTAAAGGAAATGTCTAAATTAAAGTAGGTCAAGAACCAGAAAGTAATGGAAGTTGTACCTTAACTTTCTTCCACAATTTAGATTCCTAATTGCTGAGGCTGCAATACGGATGACAGCCATAAATTTCTGATCTTGATGTCAACTTATACCCTTCTATAGTTCAAGGTTGATCAGAAGTTGGCAACCCTGTCACTTCTTCCAATAGCTCTTGGCTTATGGATTTTCTGTTAGGGGTATCTGATAGGTGTAGTCTGATTGTAGGGGATTTTTAGGTTCATACTATCCCCATAACAAGATTATATGTGTGATGTTAGGAGAATTGGTGATATCATTATTACTGAACACAAAGTTGAGTGCCTTTTTATTAATTTTTGAGGTGCTATAAAAAACCTTATGCATATAGTGCATAAATAAGATGCTTTTTAGCTTAGTTTTCAATTAGATTTAAAGCATTTGGTTTGATTGTATAAATCATAAAAGCATATATCTTTAAGTTATCACAATTTCACCCAATACATCTTTTATTGCCTCCTCTACTGATAAATTGTCAAAAAACTCATGAGAATTTAAATCAATTCAATGTTTTTCTATGAATGTTCCATAGGGGTGCTCCCCACCTCCTACCCTATGGCCCCTCATCCAAATCTCCCTGTTTCTAGGATGTGAGACTTGGTAGGGTACATCCCCCATCATCCTGCAACCTCCACTCTAGAATTGAGGACATTTTTGGTATGTCCTCCTCATTTGCAAATGGGTTGAGGACTTCGGGATGTCCTCTAGATGTCCAGGGAACTCCCATGAGTCTCCCTATTGTCCTTGAAACTTCTAGGCATCCCCTATGTTGAAAAAATGAAAAATTCAATATTTAAAAGAAAATAAGAAATGTTTTCAGTCTTCATGCCAAAGACCCTAATTCTAATGGTCTATGGGTCCCACCCAAACCTTAATAACTCATAAAAATATTAAAAATAGGCATGTAAGCCTCATTCCAAATCACTCCCAAGTTTCAAAAAGAGTAAGGATTTGGTGTTGCAAAAAGAAAGTTATAAAATTGTGGAAATGGCATGTTTGGGTGGTTTTGAAGGCCTTAATTTGTGGTTCCCCTCAACCCCATCGGGGGCTTAGCCCCAAAACCTCCAACTACCACCACCTCACCACTATCTTGTTGTTGTCCCAAAATGTAGGCCGTTGGTCGCTCCATCCTTGAGACTTGTCCTCCATGCCCCCCCATCTCCCTATTGCAAGACTCCATGGAATGTAGGTTTTTACTAGTTTTTTAAATCCTTTTTTGCTCAATTACAACTGACAAAATGCAATTTTGGGTGAGTAATCATGATTTTTTTACTTTGTTCCTTGGAGATGTATCCCATGCATAATTTGATCCCATTTTACAAGGGACATTTTGGTGACTCATGGATAAGTAGGAAATGTCCCCACCCTGTATGTGATTTCAAAAAGTAAAAAAGGAAATGTTTGGGGTATGGATTTTTGTTTTTGAAAGGAAATATTAGAGGACAATAGGGGATGTCTTGTCGTTCCCTACAACCCAACAAGTTTTATACTCATTTATAAAAACCAACATAATTGAAAAAAAAGGGATGTGGGGCCCATAAGAGCTCCCAAACCCCTTTACACTAACTCTAAACCTACAACAATACCAATAACAACAAAAAACAAAAAGAAAACTGTTTTTCCATTTTCTAATTTGTGAAGAAGATAGAGAGAGAATGGTGAGGAGAGGAGAATAGCATGGAGAATAAGGAAAGAGAGTGTCAAACTTCATCATTTGAGGTAAGTTTACTAGCCATTCTTCTTTTGCCTTGTTTTTTAGCATTCATTTGATGGAATTTTTTCTTGTTTGGAAGTGGTGAAGGGATTTCTTTCCTTTGGAAGTTGTGATAACATTTTTTGTTGTGATTGTGATTGTGATTATTCCTTTACCTTTCTTTAGATTATGAAGTCAATGGTTGTGACAATGCATTTTACCTTTAGAATTTGACATTTCATCTCTTCTCTATATTATTGCATAGTCCTCAACAGTTTTTGTATTCTATCATTCTTTTTGTCCTGCAAAAATTATGCTTCCATTACCTTTGACTCAATCATCTGCATATCACTTTTTATCTCAAGTATTACTTATTTTCTTTACAAAACACATAAAATTAAAAGCTATTCTTAATAAGCAAAGATTAACTCCATGTAAATAAAATTTTAAGGGTTAAACATAAAGGAATATAATGTCCTCTCTCGAATTATAATTCGTAATATAATATTTTAATTTAATGCTAATGTTTTAAGTTAAATTTAATATTTAACTTAGCATTAATTAAAGTATTATTAAAGGGGAGACATAAGGTATTTTGTCAAAAGGTATTACTTTAATATTTTAATAGGGAATTAAACGGTGACTTGAGTTTTGCATGAAAAGTAAATAATAAAAAGAAAGAATTTCAAGATTGGAGATGGAGAGTTATGTTTGGAAAAGGGGAAAAACAATTTTGGAGCTCTTTTGGGATTAGGCATGAAATTTTTTGGAGAAGTGTTTGCTGCAAATTTTTGTAGAACTTCGTGAGGACGTTTAGCTTCATGGAGAATATCACCTTCGAAGTTGAGAGATGTTTCCTAGGTGATTGCGGACAATTCCATTTAGGGACTGTGTTGGAGTTTATTTGTTGAAAAATTATGGAGCTATTTATTTCAGGATTTTAATGTATTTAATTATTTGAAAAATTCCTTGCAGGGTATCATAATCATTCCTTGGTGAGATTATTCTAGTAACCTTTTGTTGGCGTTTCAAATTGCACCTCTTGTATGTGGTTTGAAAATGGACAGCTATGTGTAGTAACCTGCTCTTCGAATTCAGAGGGGAAGCTCCCTCATATGCTGATTATGCTAAAGAAAGTAAATTAAAACTAATTTTCACATCTTTTTGTTTAGCTAAGAGCACAAGGTTATGAAACTCAAGCACCGTACCTGAGGTTTTCTCTTTTGGAAATTCAACTACGACTAAGCCGATTCTAATGACGTTTCTAACTACTCAAGTAAATGTAGAGCATGAGAGTTAGAAATGAACAAGGAAGGATTCTCTGACATAAATACTTAAATAAACTTTTCTCCCAATGCACATCTACTTACTTTCAATGCCAGCTGAAATAAAGATCATTTAAGGAAAACACATGAGAGGAAAATCTGAGACATTATAACAGTGCAGCAAAGCAGGCACAAGACTTTATTTTCTCAAATCTCAAGAACAAAAGATTACACTTTTGGGATAGCAAGTTGTAGCAAAACAGGCATGCAACATGCGATCAAAACTAGATTAACACTTAGCACAAGATCAAATAGAAACTGAATAGCAATCCTGAAGGCCAAAATAAGCTCAACAATTTCACTATCACAATCAAAGTTTTGAATAACAAAGAGAAGGCACTAAGAGGCTCAGCGTCTTGTTATCACTAGCATGGTTAAAGAAAAATGGGCAAGGCCACCCTTATTTATACACAAGCAGAGGAGTAGGGAACCCTAAAAGCTCCTTGCTTTTACAACTAAGACTCGCCAACATGTAAGCTTTATTTCTAAAACTAAAAGAAGATAAACATCTACAACTAAGAAAGCATGAAAAATAGGAAATGACAACTATTACAATTTTTTTCTTTCTCTTCTCCATGTTATCATGGAATCTAGTAGCGCTCCTTCCACAGATACCCCCCTTACGAAACTTGTTCATTTCCTAGGTTCCTGATGTTCAAGCACGCAAAACGATGTGATTTTCAATCCACCTCGAAGTGCGTTTTGAGGTCTCAGACAGTCCATTTGAGCATCCCTCCGCGTTCGTCTCGTGAAGACCTTCGAAACGAGTATCTTCGTGAACGCTCATTGTTCATACTTTGCGAAATTGTGAAAAGTGCAAAAGGTCCGGAAAAAAGTGCTTTAACACTTAAGTGAAAGTTGACTAACTATGAAAAGTGCAATGGCAGACTTTTTCAGCGCCATTGCACTTAAGTGTTATTTGACTCGGTGCAAGGGTGCTGATTGTTTTTGCGCTTACACCAAGACTTTATACTTGGTCATTTTTGACATGGGCGGTGATTTCTTCAACTTATTACACTTTTCCCAGTTCAATGCCTTTTCATGCGCCTTAATTAATGCGTGACCTCCAATTCTTTTATCTCAATTGTAAAGCACTTCTAAGTGACTTTAAGTTAATCAAACTCCATTTCTTCCACCTATCTCTCTTCCTCTTGGTGCTGGGCGATTCTCAACACTTCCAAAAACACATTCTGAAGATTTCTCTTCAGGCATTTGACTTAGGTTTTGTTCTCCTTTCAGGTACGTTTTTGTTTGTGTTCTTCTGCATCGTTTTGCTTTTGGTTTGTTTTTTTCGTTAGTTTGTAAACACGTTTTGGATTTTTGATCTCTTGCGTCGCCATCATCTTTTCTCTCCTTCCTCAATGGTTGTTTTGCTTTGCATTCGTGTATCTCTCCTATCCTCATGCCACGCACAGGTCTCTCTTTTGTTATGAATGCTTTTTGTTTTCAAATCTTTGTCCTCCATTTTTCTTTGTATTTTGTTTCATTCTTCCACGCGTGTTTCTCAAAATGTTGAAATTTCATATACATACAATCCAGTGTTGAAGAGGTTTCATTGTTTTTCAAAGAGGCATACATGTATCATGGCGAAAAATTCAAACTCCATTACATTCTGTTGGCGTTTCAATTAGCACCTCTGGAGTGCTTATTGGAAACGGACAACTATTGCAAGTGTGTTAGTACATGCTCTTCGGATTGTAGAGAGGAAGATCTCTCTTTGCTGATTTTCTACTGTAAAAAAGGGGTGTACTAAGATTCCTATCTTTTTTACTCAGCGGTAGGACACAAGGGTGCATAAACCAATGCGTCGTAGAAAAGCTTTTTCTCTGGTTTCCGCAGATCTTAGCTACGACTAAGTAAGCTTCTAAACTATCCTACCTCCTCAAGATAAATAGAGCATGAGGGCGTAGGAGCGAAATGGATGGGTTGGATCACTTGAATCCTTCGTCTCAATGGAATATGGCCGAGGCTCTGAACCTTCGGATATATACCAAGATAGGGCTCGATACAAGTAAACACTCACTTTACGGTAAACTGGATCTAAGACTTGCCAAGGAGGAGGAACCCCTATCTGAGGTGTAGGCTTGGAAACAGCTCACTGGAAACAACAAAGAACAATGGCCTGTCTAACAGGATTCTCGAGGAGGTGATGACACCTGTCCAAAGTGTAGGCTGCAAGACAAATCATTAAACATCATACGATAATGATTGATGACAAAATATCCAAGGAGGTGATGACACCTGTCCAAGGAGGAGATTGAAACAATGCACTATTTGAAAACAAGACTTTGAATGGACTCAATTATTTAGATCAAGCAAGCATGCGCCATCTGATTTATTTCTTCAATTTTCTCCGAAGAATTACAAAAGTCGGGACAACAAAGGCACGAAATCATGCACAATCATGATCAACCAACGAACTCTCATCCAAGAGTGAATAGATATAAACAAGCTAACTCTGGCAACAATGGCGCAACAATTTTGCTTAGCAAATAAAGGTTAAACAAATAAAGAACCTAAGGCTCTTATTTATAGAAACTCAAAGGAGTAGGCAACCCTAAAATCTCCTTGAGTTAACAAACAGTTCTTGCCAATCAGCAAGATTTATTCCTATGTCTAAAAGTAGGTGAGCAAATAGTTAACTGGAAATCTACTTCAGTTAACTGAAACTAAACAAAAGTCAAACTGGGAGTCTACCTCAGTTGACTGACACCTAACTAAAAGTGAACTTACAATTACAAATATGTCTGCAAATAGACATCCACCTTTAAAGGAGATCTGAGATCCACAAATCGTGGGAGTCAATTAGACATCCAAGATCAGTGGGATCTGACATGCATGATCTGTGGAGATCTGGAGTCAACTTGGAAAGGGGCATCAAGTTGACTTCAGACATATTTAATGCTATTTGGAGGGTAGGACGTCCTTCTTGAGGTGTTTGACACCTCATCATCATTGGTCAACGGTGCTTTTGTTCATTCGTTGACTTCTTCATACGGAGACCGTTACATGCCTGTCAGTCGTCAGCAACTTGATGTATGCATCTCCTTTATTCTGCTTCCCTTAGGAGGGTTACTCCTTTTCTTTTTGTCTGTGTTTCCACTTTGACGTGGAAGGTAGTGTAGTATTTAACCGATGGCGGCTCTGTGTTGGGAATGACTACCTTCCGCATTCTTTTGTAGCTTTGACGTTTTCCTTGATCTTTCTCAATGGAAGAGTGTTGTATGATGAAACTGCGAAGCTTGATGATGAAACCGCGAAGTTTGACCATGATCACTCCAACTGTGAGAAATGCACATGAACTTGCTACATGTGTAAAATTCCAACGGTTACCATCCTCTAACCTGGCCTTGGAAGGTGGTCAGATATACGAGGTGAAACCATTATGGAACCTGTGGACTTGTTTATATGCTTGTCAATCTGTCTAGATTGACCTCTGGGTGTTCCTGACACATATCGGTGCCAGTCGTTTTAAGAAAATCATGGAGTAAGACCATTTTGGTCTTGTATTCATCTTGGGAGAATTACGTTCTAAAAACCTTGAAGATTGACTGTGCACACGATGCTGCTCGGACAACCTTTTTTGGAACTGCTAAAAATAGCCTCGCCGGGGGGTAATTTTTACGAAATATTTTGAGACATGGGTATTGTTGAGAATAATTCTCTAAACAAACCCAGATCGTCAGAAATTTGGAAAAACGAGTTTTTCTATGACATGCAAGAGCCCTTCGGTGGCAGAGGCAGCGAGGCACCAGAAAGTGATTTTTCTCGAAAAAATCCAACACATGGGTTTTGTTCGTGCTTCAGAGTTGAACAAACCCAGTTTGTCTGTTTTTCAAAATTATGACTTTTTCCGGAAACCCTAAAAAATAGGGGCAGCAGGGCTACTTTTTCTGGAAAAATCCAACATGTGGGTTTTGTTGAAAAAGCTATGCTTATCATACCCAGTTGGCTAGATCTGTGATTATCTGTCGTTTCCTGTGACATGCAAAGAAATATAGACAGAAATAGAGGAAGTAGACAGAAGATGGATTGGAAGTTATAAATTGCCACTTTGGAAGAATTATGCCTTTTGGTGCAAACTCTGATAAATAGTCCCTCTGTGCAACAGATCTTCAAAAATATGAAAAATGGTGAAAACCCCTCTGTCAGATCTTCAAAAATGTTGGAGAAGAAAAATATCCATTCTTGAGCTCCTCAACCTACAAAGAAATAATGAATAATGGATGCCTAGATGCTTTGATATGTCAATTTGGAGTTGCAAGCATCAATTGGGTATCCAACTTATGATTGAGCCTGATTTGGAGTTCAAAAAGGTGATTTCCACTGATTGTGGAGTGTTTGGCCTCTTTTTGCCTCCAAAATTTGTTAACTCAAGTCAACATTTGCTTTTGACTTTCTTAGGCTTCCCTTTTGGAGTTTTAATCATTTTTGTAGGCTGAAGTGCCTCTGTTTGATCTTCGATCCTGACTGCTCATTTGATCTTTGGCAATTGCTGACGGATCCGTTGTTGAGATGGGATTAGCCTGATGAGATATGTGTTGTGACCTTTTTCACACATCACCCCATTCAGATGGGGACCCCCTAATTTTTGCTCCATTCTGGTCGTTTGGCTTTGGTTCGTGCGTCTCTTTCTCTATCTCTGGTCCTTCCGAGGATGTCCTGTCATTTGACCCAGGTTGAAGTATTGGTTAAGTCTTCGCAATTAGGGTTTTCATCCTTCAGGCTTATTTAAGGTCAAACCAGGTTATCAAATTAGAATCTGAGTTTAGTACAACAATCACAAGGCTTCCAGCAGGGTCCCATTAAATTTTCACTGTATTCCGACAACTTGCTATTTTTAGTAAGTATTCAATTTGGGACTATTTTATCGAAATTTTGTTAATTCTGTCAGTTCCACCACATTCAGGTAACATCAAGCTGCTTGCACGTAAATTTTGAGCCAGATCAGACAATTTGCTATTTTTAGCAGTTCAGGCTTCAGGAGCCATTTTCAGGGGTCAAACATATGATTCTTCATTGCATGTCCGGAGGTTACTTCTGGGTTTCTCAAAACCTTCGCAGCGATATAACATGCAAACCGAGACGACCACTTTCAGAGTTCAGCCTTCGGAGGCTATTTTTAGGGTTTGCATGCGGAGTTTTTCAACGCATGTCTGGAGATTCCTTCTGGATTTTTCAAGAGCTACGCAACAGTGTGACATGCAAGCGGAGAAGATCAAATTTCGAGGACTTACTATTTTTAGCCAGTGCATGCATGCAGACCAGTTTTTTGGGTTTTTCTGGGTTTCTTGAGACCCCACGGACAATATAATATGCAAAACCATCCGGCAGTGGATGAGTCACTTTTTAGACAGTTTCTATTTTTAGCAGGTACACTCTAGCAACCGCCTAACACTCCAGTTCAGCAAGCAGAACGACATGCAGAAGGAATGAAGTCAAACGGAGACCGTTCGGGATACATGCAAGTGAAATTAGGGTTTCCACTTTTATAGGGGGTGAAATCCAAATATAGTCAAAACGGAGTACCCCACCCATGTCAGGATACTTCAAGGCACTTGCTGGCCAAATTTGAGCAGAATCAGAGGACTTACTATTTTTAGTAAGTCAGGGCACGGCTATAAATAGCAGGTTTGCACCCGAGGTTGGCATCAGAGCAACACTCAAGTTATCAGGATCAGGCGTTGCAAGTTTCAGGTCAAAAACAGCTACTGAAGTCAAAGATCAAGAACTTACTATAAATAGTAGGTGGCTATAAATAGCAGGTCAGGGCGGATAACTGGCAAAACGGGTTCACAAGGCAAAGAGGGTCATATGGTGAAATTTTCATGCGAAACGGAGCCATGGAAGTCAAAAAAGCAAAGACTTACTAAAAATAGAATGTAAGATCAAGATCCGACAGGGGCATGGAAATTTGTCTAAGTATGGAGAAATGGAAGTTGGACCCCCTAAATGCGCCCACCTCAAGGATGAAACTTAGAAAATATTCTAAGGCAAAAACAGAAGTAGCCACCCCTAAATGCGCCCACCTTGAAGTAAAGGAAGCAAGTCAAAAAGTTTCTAAGTATTCAAATGGAAGTAGCCCATGGTAAATGCGCCCAACCTTGTGAAGTGACTTAGAAAATATTCTAAGGCAAGTAAAGTAAAGCTCACCCCTTCATTTGCGCCCTCACTTGGAAACTCTACATGTTAAATGCGCCCAAGGAGGATGTTGCCTAGTGAAAAAGCGGCTAAGGCATGAAAAGAAACCCACCCCTCTCATTTGCGCCCTCAAATGGAAGTAGACACATACAAATGCGCCCATGATAAAGAATCAAAGTCTCACCTCTCAAATGCGCCCTCCAGCAAAATTCTAAGCGTGTGAAAATTTTCCCAAGGCAAAAGCAAAAGCACATGGGTCAAAATGCGCCCACCTTCAAGAGGGAGACTATGAAAACTCCTAAGGCGTGGAAACTTCAAGGGGGGGGTCACCTTCAAAATGCGGCTAAGTGTGAAATTGAAAGTTCAACACGCAATATGCGCCCATGATAAAGATCAAAGCTTCCTAGGCTAAAATGCGCCCTCAAATGGAATTAGGCTATGTCAAATGCGCCCAAGCCTAGATGATGCTAAGAAGGAAAACGCCTAAGGTAGAAGGAAATAGAACTTGCGAGGGTGAAATGCGCCCTCAAGATGAATAAAGGCTTGAGAACTTTTTCTAAGTGAGAAATCAAAGCTTGCATGAGTAAAATACGCCCAAGAGGCAATAAAAAGTCTAAGGCATTGGAAATAAAAGTGGATGGGTGGAAATGCGCCCATGTTGGGAGATGCCTAGCAATACGCCTAAGGCATGGAAAATAAAATGTGAGCATGAGGTCTCAAATGCGCCCTCAAGTAAGAGCTAGCGCCATCAAATGCGCCCTCAAGGTGATGAAGTTTCAAATTTTCTAAGGCATGGAAAATGGGAGCTTGACCCTCTATATGCGCCCAAGTTGAAGTGGAGATTTTTTTTAAAATTTTTTCTAAGTGTGGAAAATGAAAGTGGCTCATGCTAAATGCGCCCTTGATTGAAAATGTTTCTAAGGCGTGGCAAGGGTAAAAGCTAGCAAAATAAAACATCACTGAGTGAAATACGCCCAAGATGTGAAATGATTTTGAGAAAATTTCTAAGTCACAAAAAAAAAAAATGCCAAGGGGTCAACTGCGCCAGAGGTGTAAAGTGAGGAATTTTTCTAAATGAAATAAATATTTCACCAGAAAGGAATATACGCCTAAGGGGGGTGAGAATTTAAATTTTCTACTAAGTGTTTGAAGTGGAGAAATTCCTAAGGCATGAGAATTTAAAATAAAAAAAATTGAATAAACGGAAAGAATGGGTGAATATGAAAATTTTCCAGAGGCATTCAAATGAAGTGGGCGAAGTGATGAAATTTTATTTTCAAGGCGGAAACAATTGGTGAATATTTTCCATGGGTCAAATAAAAAATTAAATGAACCCGTTTAAAAGGCACCCATGAGTTGACAGAGTTAAAAAATTAATTTCCTAAGGGAAATTTTAATATTTTCAGAGAAAATTCGTTTTGCCTAGATTATTTTCCTAACGGAAATTAAATCTCAGAGGATGAGTTATTTCGAATAGGCAAGTGATTTTAAATCACCCGGAGTTGAATATTTTAAAGAATTTTTTTTTTAAATGTCTAAGGCAAATTTTATGAAATTGAGGATTTAAATGGCAGATAGTTTGAAAGTTGGAAATGAATCTACAACTCCCACGAATTTTTTCGAATCAAATTTATTTAAACACTGCGAAGATTTTAAAATGGAATTTTCAATCAAGTCAAGTGATTTTCTCGCGAGTTGTTTAAATCACCAAGAGTTAACTGGTAGCCTAAGGGGAAAATTCGAAATTTGAAGAAGAGAGAATCTTCATTAATGGCAACTGCCATAATGACCGGTTGACGACTAGCCCACTACTGCGCTTGAATTAGAAGATGCCGGACGGAGAGAGTGGAGAATTGATGAAGGTACTAAAAATAGCCCCAGCACTACTCAGCAGGATTCTTCGCGAAGAGTTATTTAAACAACTTCATTTCTTTCATTTCTTCACACGTTTCGAAGAGCTTGGAATTGCTGCAGTGAAGAATTTTGTGAGAGATCAAAGTCTTTTTCGAAGTTGCTGAGAGTGAGGTTGGATTTTATTCTTCTAAGAGCGAAGTTGCTAAGGATTTTAATTCTTGAAGAGCTGAGAGGGTGTTGCTGGAAATTTCGAAATCATATACTGCAGTTGCTGGAGAGATATTTTCAAACTGCTGAAAGTTGGGGTTGTTGAAATCATTTTCGAAGTTGCACGAGAGTTCTTGCAGTTGCTGCAGATTTTATTTATTCGAGCTGCTGAAAGCTAGTTGCTGTTGGAGTTGAGAAGAAATTGCAGCAATCTCTCTTCATTTCTTCATTCTTCAAGTTGCTGAGGTTGAAAGTTGCTGAAGTTGACAGAAGTTGAGGCAAAAGATTTAATTTATTCTGTGCTGAGAAAATAGCCACATTGCTGAAAGTTGTTGGTTGGCTGTAATTTTCTTTGCCAGTCAGAGAGCAGTTGCTGGAAGCTTCTTTATAAGCTCAGAGTTTTTATACAGTTTGAGGTTTGGAGTTAGAAAATTATGCTGAAGAATTTAATTTTCAAAAACTAACTCCACATCCACAGCCGTCTCGGAGGCTATTTTATTTTATTAAAAATCTGCAAACTAACTTATTATTATTCTATCTTATTCTTGCAGATGGCTGGAGCAAAGGATGTTGCAGGAACGAGCAGAGCTGCAGGAAGAGCTACAAGCACTAAAACGGCCAAGGCTAACTCATCCCAGCAGGCAATGATCAAAAGGCTCGCCAAGTCATTTCTCCCAAAATTGGCAATTGTTTCAAAGTTGGCAGGGTTAAGTGACACCAACCTCGGGTCGTTTAATCTAAATGCACTCAAGTCTAGGATGTACGGACTGGGAGGCCAGCAACCATCAGTCACGGCACATAACATCATGAAGAGTGGTATCTATGCAGCCGCTGGTTTTCCACCAGCAATTCAGTGCCCAGAGCTAATCATGGAGTGTGCGAACTACTACAAGCCGGAGCGTAGAACCATTGTCTCGCCGGATGGCAAATTGCTTGCCAACTTCACGCCAGATGCCATCGGAGAGGCATTTGGGATTCCTACTGCCGAAAAGATGCTCTACAGATCAAAGGAGAGGGCGGATAAAATGTAATCCACCTGCTTCGAGAGGGTTGCTGCGGTCATCAACAGAGTTTGGATGCAAAAGCCAAAGCCACCTCGCACTAGACTCCCAAAGCAGATAATTGTCGAAGATGTGAAACAGGAATACTGCGACTTGATGATGATGTTGAGCCGAATAAATGGGAGTGCACAAGCCTACTTCTTCGAGCCTTGGATGTTCTACTTCATCGAGATCATATTGGAGGGAAAGGAATGTGTTGACTGGGCAAGAATGATTAGTGATAACATAGATGAACAGTTCAAGAGCCTGAGGGGGACGAAAACCTTTTACATGGGCTCGTATGTTATATATATGCTGGCAAGAATGACCAAGTACCGAGGGATTACATACAAGGAGCCAATAGATTGTGCACCTGATCAGTTCAAAATCCATGAGGCCTGCACACAGTTGCATCTAGCTAACTCTGCCAGTTACAAACGGGCTAATGATGCATTCACAATGCACATCACGAGGACCCTTCAGCGGAGAATGCAACAAAGAATATCCAAAGAGGCACAAGCATTGATAGAGGAATATGGATATTGGCTCATCCAATTTCCGAAATTCACTTACATTAGGCTGCAGGGGTTCACTTCGTATCCATACTGGCTACCGAGGTACCCCACCGATCACATTATAATGCTGGAAATATCTAGGCTGTTGATTGCCTATGATAAGATTCAGAAAAAGAAGAAGAAGGGTGGACTTGACTTTCCTATTGCCATGGGAAATTCCACTGAGGTGTGTCCCTCCTTACAGGCAGCTCGAGAGGTAGAGGATGAGCTGCAATTCTATCATCTATCGTATCACACAGGTAGACAGGATTTCGATCCGTACAGAAACATCCGAATGATACAGAATGTCGAGTACCGACACAAAACCCACATTGAGGACTTTTGGGCAAATGCTGTTGATGAGGTTGAGATAAGGAAAAGGATGTTTTCCAGGCTTCCCCTCAAATTGATCATGGAATGTGAGATCATTCCAGTTCCCGACCAGGTGGAAGAGGATGTCAACGTTATGCAACCCGACTATGGTTTAGTCAGGGATACTTCGGTCCCACCACCTGATTGGTCCGAGCCAGAAATCATGGACTTGGACATGCTCTCTATTCCAGTGTTGACTTTCACAAGGGCTTGGGTCGATAGACACGTATGCAGACTTAAGAGCAGATCGATCGCCCTTACTTATAGCTTGATGGGTGACCCAAGGCCGCTATCGGTGAGAAGGGGAAAACAGGTTGCTCAAACACCGGAAGCACAAGTAGAAGTACCAACCCAGCCGATACCGTTGACGATGGAACAAGCATCACCTATGCACTCACAAACTCAGTCTTCGAGTTTGAGAGTGATTTCATTATTTGCTGATCAGAGGGCAGGATTGGATGAAGAGCGGGAGCTTGAGGAGGTGGATCAACCCAACATCCGAGAATCAGATAGTATAAGCGTCAGTGCATCCAGGGCTGGCCGACAAGAGGAAGAAGAGGAAACAGTGGCTGACACTCGTTTCCAACAGATGTTGGACATGACATTGGAGGAAGAGGAAAATCACAGAACAGGGGACCCAGGGGTCAGGAGATACGCAGGTCGTGGAAGATGATGAGCCCGAGCAGAACAGTGCAAGAAGAGAAGAAGTGCACGAGGTGGAAGCAACGGAAGAGCAGCCCCTTGTCATTTGCAATCCGCAGCAGACGGTGCCGGATTGGCTTTCGGACAGAATGAGAAGAGAACCCGAGGATGATACGGATCCAATCGTCGAGATGGAGGAGTTCCTCAGGAGGATCAGTGCTCCACCAGAAAAGAAGAGGGCCAGGAAGTTTTCAAAGATCTCGACTGATGAGTCAGGCTCTCACACGTTTCAGGTGGCTGTTCCGAGAGAGGATTGTGATCGAACCGAGGAGAGGCCTGAAAATTACGTGATCACCACGGTAGAGTTGGGTCGTCCTACGGGAGCCCAAATTTTCAAGAGTTCGATAACTCCTATCAGGCATTGAAGGATCAGTTGCTCCGCACGGAGGGGAAGTATAAGAAATTGAAGAGTGAGGACAAAACCTTGATAGGATATGTGCAGAATCTAGCACGTCCAGGTGAACCAGCAAACCCAACAGTAGAGCGCCCACCAGAGCTTCCGAGGGAGTTAGTTGTTGGCTTAGAGGATTTAAAGATGGAAACGAAAGCGGATAAGTGGGTTAGCCATGTTCATACTGAGACAAGGAAATACATGGACGACCTCGCCAATGCTTATCGGCAGGCCTCAAGTATTTTGGCACGGATTGACATGGTGGTCAGGCCTGGGGCGATACCCGCATCTATCAGACGAAGACTGTACTTCGTTTGGGGGCTTTGATGCATATACCTCTACAAACTTTGGTGGATGGAGGTGTGATTCAGGATGGTGACAGGTATGATTTCACCAGTTGGTACTCCTCGGTGGTCACAGGCCGTGGATTTCACGATGTAGCAAGGGCAGATTCAGCCAGAGTGAGGAAAGCAATGGGTAACATCTTGGAGGGAGTCCTTAATACATTAGAAGCCATATTTGCTAGAAAGTTGGCCCCAGAGGAAATAACTGCTGATGGCTTGAAAGACAAACTGGTTCCATTCTTCTCAGCTGCGAGGTCGCTTGTCCTGGATGACTTTTAGAATGTCTCCACTTTCTCCAGTATAATTCAGCATACCCAGGACGCCTTGGTGGCATGGAAGAAGTCTTACACTCGGCACGGTCAGACGGTAGCGGTCTTGGAGTTTCAGCTCAACCATATTCCACCGATTTTTGCCAAGGAGGTTGAAGCGGTATTGGCCCGATTGATCGAGTTTGCAGTCCGAGAGCAGGACAGTGGGAACGCGCTGCTTGATGAAGATCTTCTAGAAGAAGATAGTGGGCATTAATTGCTCATTATGGTTCTTGTAGGGGAGTGGAGAATATTCTATGCATTTATTGTCCCACTCCCTTTAGTGGCGGTTTTTAGGGCAGAAACCCTAATTACGGCATAGGTGGCTCGATCTGAGCCCTTTATTGTAATTGAATCCGAACCATCCATTGAAATGGGCTAACTATAAAAGGGGGCATCCCCCCTCATTTGTAATCTATTAGAATTAGACATTAGATCAAGAATTGAATCAGAGCGAGAGTAGAAGGCATATAACATTTAGCTTAGATTGAGGAGGAAAGGAAGTTTTCCCATTGAGGACTTTGTAAGAAGTTGTTGTGAACACTCTCATACTATAAAGATTTATGATTGTTTGGTGGTTCTGTCTTCTATTGTGAGTAGCTAGCAAGGCTTGTTCGTCTTTCCAATTCAAGTGGATAGAGTAGAGTAGACTTTGTTTATGCAAGTAGTCGTTAATTATGGAGTGTGGCGCTGTGATTTGGGCATATCTTTTTTCATCCATACCACTAGCGGGCTTATTGATGGTAAGTTTGCCTTGCGTGGTCAACTGGAGTATTGACACTTAACTTCGATTGTGGCTCATATGTCCGTATGCATCGTAGTGATGGTATGAACATGTGTCATAATTTGAACACCTTTTTCATCCTTTGAAGATTGCACCAACTTTGTCGGAGTTGTCCGAAAGGAGATGAAGCAAAGTCTGGTTTGAAGATTGTTTAAGTCGATCCTCGTCCTCCACCCTTTAGAAGTAAATTTGTAGAATTCCCATCCCTATCCCTTTTTAATTCAGTATTTCCCGGTTAATTTAGGAGTTAGAGCAATACTGTCAAATCATTCATATCCTAATTGCTTCACAAAATCGAACAACTACGTAAGTCCCCTTGAATACCCAGCATATTCACATTAGCCAATTGAGTCTATTCGCGTTAAAGGAACCTTGGAGTTGAACGCATGAACTTTCACGCAATCTTAGCATGCGGAATACTTTGATCAAGAGAGAATAGAATGACCGTTGGGCATTTTTATTCTGTGTTGATGTCGTCATAAAAAACATGTCAACAATATGCCTGGGAGAGATTAACTCAGAAAACTGAGTTTGAGCCTCCAGAATGAAGGGCGCCTTTCTTCAAGAGGGGCGCTTTTGGCTGTGCCTTAGTCAATTTTCATTGACTGTTTTTCATTTTGGCCTTTTCAGACCCTCTGTGCTTTGATCTGACGTTCCCGTTGATGGATGAGTCAGACAACTTTGTTTGATGATGCATTGGGTAGCCAGCTCGGTCCTGTTCAGGATGACTGACTTCTCAGTTGAAGCTTGTAGGTTTAGGTCTTTCAAACTAATGGGCGCGCCTGGTCAGCAGGGGCGCTTTTAGCTTTTGCTTGGTTTTCTTTATGTTGTGGACTGCCAGTCTTTGACCTCCTCCATCAGATGTTTGATTTGTCAGAAGCTCTTGTTGATGGTTTCACTGACGAGACAGGTCATAGCTGAGAAGGTCATCCTGGGAGGCAGTGAAGATTCTGGTTGAATCTGGATGCCCTCAAGAAAGGGCGCCTTTCCTCAAGAGGGGCGCTTTTAGCCATGCCTTAGCCATTTTCTGGCTTGTCTTTGCAATCCTTCAATTTTGGCTTTTTCTGCTTGAGCTCAACTCGTGATCGTTTGGCGTGTCTTGTGGACTTGCTGTCAGATTGATCACGTAGCTGGGAGGAAGCTGGAAAGATATCATGTATAGAGTTGCTGCTTATGGGTTCATCTGGTGCTTGTAACTGAGGGGCGCCCCTGGCTTGCAGGGGCGCTTTTGCCTTGAAGCTCTTTGATTTGGCACCTTCCTTGCTGATGGATCCTCCATACTTTGCTGACGGTTGGTCAATGATCCCTGAATCAGATGTTTTTGCTGATTGTTTCGTTGTCGAGCCAACATGAAAGTTAAGAGGATGACTGAGTTGAAGATGCCAAATGATTACATTTGCCCTCTGAGATCCAAGGGCGCGTTTCTTCAAGAGGGGCGTGTTGTGACCTTTTTCACACATCACCTCATCAAGATGGGGACCCCCTAAATTTTGCTCCATTCTGGTCTTTTGGCTTTGGTTCGCTCTCTCTCTGGTCTCTGGTCCTTCTGGAGATGTCCTGTCATTTGACCCAGGTTAAAGTATTGGTTAAGTCTGTGTAATTAGGGTTTCCCGCCATCCAGGCTTTTAAGGGTCAAACCGAGTCACGAAATTGAAATCTAAGCTTAGTACAGCAGTCAGAAGACTTCTAGCAGAGTCCCCCTAAATTTTCACTGTATTCCGGCAACTTACTATTTTTAGTAAGTATTCAATTTGGGACTATTTTATTGAGATTTTGGAATTCTGTCAGTTCCACTGCATCCGGGTAACATCAAGCTGCCTACACGTAAATTTTGAGCCAGATCGGACGACTTGCTATTTTTGGCAGTTCAGGCTTCAAGAGCCATTTTCAGGGTTTCCACATGAGCTTTTCAGATGCATGTCTGGAGAATCCTTCTGGGTTTTCCAAAACCTTCGCAGTGATGTAATATGCAAACCGAGACGATCACTTTCAGAGTTCAGCCTTCGGAGGCTATTTTTAGGGTTCGCATGCAGTGTTTTTCAACGCATGTCGGGTTTTTCCTTCTGGGTTTTTCAAGAGCTTCGCAACGGTGTGACATGCAAGCGGAGAAGATCGAGTTTTGAGGACTTACTATTTTTAGCCAGTGCATGCATGCAGACCAGTTTTTTTGGGTTTTTCTGGGTTTCTTGAGATCCCACGGGCAATATGACATGCAAAACCATCCGGCAGTGGATGAGTCACTTTTTCAGGCAGTTTCTATTTTTAGCGGGTACACTCTGGCAGCCGCCCCCAACACTCCAGTTCAGCAAACAGAACGACATGCAGAAGGAACGAAGTCAAACGGAGACCGTTCGGGATACATACAAGTCAAATTAGGGTTTCCACTTTTATAGGGGGTAAAATCCAAAAATAGCCGAAACGAAGCACCCCACCAATGTCAGCACACTTCAAGGTACCTGCTGGCAAAATTTGAGCGAAATCGGAGAACTTACTATTTTTAGTAAGTCAGGGCACGGCTATAAATAGCAGGTCTGCACCCGAGGTTGGCATCAGAGTGACACTCAAGCTATCAAGATCAAGCGTTGCAACTTTCAGGCAAAACGGAGCTACTGAAGTCAGAAAGTCAAAACTTACTATAAATAGCAGGTGGCTATAAATAGCAGGTCAGGGCAGAGGACTGGCAAAACAGGTTCACAAGGTGAAGAAGATCATATGATGAAATTTTCAGGCAAAACGGAGCCTTAGAGGTTGAAAATCAAGGGACTTGCTAAAAATAGCACAACTTGCTAAAAATAGAATGCAAAAGCAATAGCAAGCAGAGACAAGAAAATTTTTCTAAGTATGGGAAAATGAAAGCAAGAGCTCTAAAAGGCGCCCACCTCAAGAATGAAATTTGGAAATTTTCGAAGTACAAAATTCAAAGTTGAGCAGAGAAAATGCGCCCACCTTGATCAAACTCTTGAAATATTCTAAGTGTTGGAATTGAAAGTAGAGGCTCTAGAATGCGCCCACCTTCAAGATTGGTAGCTTTAAAATTTTCTAAGTCTAAAACGGAAGTGGCACCCCTCAAATGCGCCCTCACCCTCAAGTTGTTGAAAATGTTGAAAAAAGTTCTAAGGCACAAAACGAAAGTTGACCCCTCTTAGTGCGCCCTCAAGTTGAAAATTCCTAAGGCAAGGGAATAAAAGTTGAAGCTGCAAAATGCGCCCATCTCCAGCTAGGAAATGCGCCCAAGTCAAGGGGTCAAGAGGCTAAAAACGCCTAAGGCATAATTGAAAGTCCAACATGAGAAATGCGCCCAAGTTGAAAGCTCACCCTAGTAAATGCGCCCACCTTGCAAGAGTTTTAATTCTAAGGCAAAAATGGAAGTAAGACCCCTAATATGCGCCTAAGGAACAAGAGGTTAAGTAAAAGTGGCTAAGTATGGAATTGAAAGCCCACCTAGCAAAAGGCGCCCTCAAATGGAAGCTCATACCTCAAAATGCGCCCAAGGGGTTAAGTAAAAGGAAAACGCCTAAGGCGAAAACAAAAGCTCATGGGTCAAAATGCGCTCGAGGGGTCAACAGGGTGAAAATTCTACTAAGGCAAAAACATGAAAGTTCAACTAAGGAAATGCGCCCAAGCTCCTCCCTCATATGCACCCAAGGTTCTTGGAGCCTAAAAAAACGCCTAAGTGTGAGGAAATGGAAGCTTGCCTTTCAAAATGTGCCCTCAGGGTAAATGGGAAGGCTTAAAAGTTTCCAAGTGTAAAAAAAAATAAAAGTGGACTATGTTAAATGCGCCCTCAAGGCAAGCCAGGATGAATTTATAAAAAATTTTCTAAGTCTGGAAAACAAAAGCCCACCATGCTAAATGCGCCCACCTCCAGCAAGGTCTTGAGAACGCCTAAGTGTTTGAAAACAGAAGCTAGCACATACAAATGCGCCCTCAAGAAGGATAAAAGGTGAAAAATAAACTAAGGCATGGAAATTTTTTTAAATTTGAATAAAATAAAGTGCCAAGGAAAGAAATCCACCCTTGAAGTGTTCAGAGGTTGGGAAAATAAACTAAGGCGTGAGAATTTAAATGTGGACTCCACACAAAAAAATATACGCCTAAGGGAGGATGAGATTTTTTTTTAAAATTTTCACAAGGCATGGAGATTTTTTTAATCAGATGAAAAATATACCAAGGGTCAAGTACGCCAACAGAGAAAATGTTAGAAATTTTTTCTAAGTGAGATAATATTTCACCAGAGAAAATACGCCCTTGGCGTGGAAGGATGATTTGGTGAATTTTAAAATTTTCCAAAGGTAGTTGAAGGTTGACGAATATTTTTCAAGGGGAAGATTTAATATTGATGAATATTTTCCATGGGTCAAATGGAAAATTAAATGAACCTCTTTAAACGGCACCCGTGAATTGACAGAATTTTAAAATTAATTTCCTAAGGGAAATTTTAATATTTTCAGAGGAATTTCGTTTTGTCTAGATTATTTTCCTAACGGAAATTAAATCTCAGAGGATGAATTATTTCGAGCAGGCAAATAATTTTTAATCACCCGGAGTTGAACATTTTAATGAGAGAATTTAAAATGTCTAAGGCAAATTTTATGAAATCGAGGATTTAAATGATAGACATTTTAAAATTTGGAAATAAATTTACAACTCCCACGAAATTTTTCGAGTTGAATTTATTTAAACACTGCGAGATTTTAAAATGGAATTTTAAATCAAGTCAGGTGATTTTTTTTTTTTCTCGCGAGTTGTTTAAATCGCCAAGAGTTAACTGGCAGACTAAGAGGAAGAATTCAAATTTTTACAAGGAAGGAATCATTATTAATGGCAACTGCCATAATGACCGGCTGACGACTAGCCCACTACTGCGCTTGAATTAGAAGATTCCGAACGAAGAGAGTGGAAAATTGATGAAGGTGCTAAAAATAGCCCCAGCACTACTTAGCAGGATTCTCCGAGAAGAATTATTTAAGCAATCTCTTCTCTCATTTCTCCTAACCTTTTTTTGAAGTTGAAGTTGCTGAAGAAGTTCTTGAAATATTTTCGAAGTTGTTGAGGAGAGAATTTCTTTGAGAGTTTCGGAGTGTTGAATTGCTGCAAAGTGTTGAGTTGCAGAAATTTATATTGTGCTGGGGATTTATTTCGAAATTGCTGAGTATTGAAGTTGCACGAAAGTTGAAGCTTGCTGCAGATTTTACTTATTCGAGCTGCTAGAAGTTGAAAGTTGTTGAGGTTGACGAAGTCGAGACAAAGGATTTAATTCATTTTGTGCTGAGAAAGTATCCACATTGCTGAAAGTTGGTAGTTGGCTGCAATTTTCTTCGCCAGTCGGAAGTGCAGTCGTTGAAAGCTTCTTTATAAGCTTGAAGTTTTTTATACAGTACGAGGTTTGGAGTTAGTAATTTATGCTGAGAGTTTTTATTTTCAAAAAGCTAACTCCACGTTCGCAGCCGTCTCGGAGGTTACTTCATTTTATTTAAAAAATCTGCAGCCTAGCTTATTGCTATTCTATTTTATTTTGCAGATGGCCGGAGCAAAGGATGTTGCAGGAACAAGCAGAGCCGCAGGCAGAGCTGCAAACACTGAAGCAGGCAAGGCTAGCTCATCCCGGCAGGCAATGATTAAAAGGCTCGCTAAGCCATTTCTCCCAAAGTCAGCAATAGTTTCAAAGTTGGCAGGATTAAATGACACCAACATTGGTTCATTTAATCTAAATGCACTCAAATCGAGGATGTTCGGGCTAGGGGGCCATCAACCATCCGTCACGGCACATAATATAATGAAGAGTGGAATCTACGCAGCTACTAGTTTTCCGCCAGCAATTCAGTGTCCGGAGCTAATTATGGAGTGCGCCAATCACTACAAGCCAGAACGTAGGACGATTGTCTCTCCGGATGGTAAACTGCTCGCCAACTTCACACCGGATGCCATCGGAGAGGCATTTGGGATTCCAACTGCTGAGGAGATGTTATACAGAACAAACAAGAGGGCAGATAAGATGTACTCTTCCTCTTTCGAAAGAGTCACTGCAGTCATTAACAGAGTTTTCAAAGATCTCGACCGACGAGTCAGGCTCCCGCACGCTTCAGGTGGCTATTCCGAGGGAAGATTGTGATCGAACCGAGGAGAGGCCTGAAAATTATGTGATCACCACAGTAGAGTTGGGTCGTCCTACGGGAGCCCAAGTTATCGAGGAGTTCGATAACTCCTATCAGGCATTGAAGGATCAGTTGCTCCGCACGGAGGGGAAGTATAAGAAATTGAAGAAGGAGCACAAAACCTTGATAGGATATATGCAGAATCTAGCACGTCCAGGTGAACCAGCAGACCCAGCAGTAGAACGTCCATCGGAGCTTCCGAATGAGTCAATTGTTGCCTTAGAGGATTTAAAGAAAATGGAAACGGAGGCAGACAAGTGGGTTAGCCGTGTTCATACTGAGACAGGAAAATTCATGGAGGACCTTGCCGATGCTTATCGACAGGCCTCAAATATTTTGGCACGGATGGATATAGTAGATCAGGCCTGGGGTGATACTCGCATCTATCAAACGAAGACTGTACTTCGTTTGGGGGCTTTGATGCATATACCTCTAGAAACCTTGGTGGATGGAGGTGTAATTCAGAGAGGTGATAGGTATGATTTCACCAGTTGGTACTCCTCGGTGGTCACAGGCCGTGGATTTCACGACGCAGCAAGGGCAGATTTCAGCTAAAGTGAGGAAAGCAATGGGCAACATCTTGGGGGGAGTCCTCAATACATTAGAAGCCATATTTGCTAGAAAGTTGGTCCCAGAGGAGATAACTGCTGATGGCTTGAAAAGTAGACTGCCTCCATTCTTCTCAGCTGCGAGGTCACTTGTCCTGGATGACTTTGAGAATGTCTCCATGTTCTCTAGTATAATTCAGCATACCCAGGACGCCTTAGTGACATGGAGGAAATCTTACACCAGATACGGACAGACGGTAGCAGTCTTGGAGTTCCAGCTCAACCATATTCCACCGATCTCTGCACAGGAGGTTGAAGCAGTATTGGCCCGGTTGATCGAGTTTGCTATCCGGGAGAAGGCCAGTGGGAACGCTCTCATGGATGAGGATCTTCTTGATGGTGATAGTGGGCATTAATTGCTCATTATAATTCCTGTAGGGGAGTGGAGAATATTCTGTGCATTCACTGCCCACTCCTCTCTGTGGCGGTTTTTAGGGCATAAACCCTAATTAGGGCATAGGTGGCTCAATCTGAGCCCTTTATTGTAATCAGATCTAAACCGTCCACTGAATTGGACTTATTATAAAAGGGGCATCCCCCCTCATTTGTAACATTATTAGATAGAGATTAGAATTGGAATTGGATCAGAGCTAGAGAGTAGAAGGCATATAGCATTTAGCTGAGAGGTTAGCTTTAGATTGAGGAGGGAAGAAAACTTTCCTTTGAAAGTTTTGTAAAAGGTTGTTGTGAACACTTTTCATAATACAAAGAGTTTCATTGCTTGGTGATTTCTTCTTTGTTATGAGTAGCTAGCAAGGCCATTTCGTCTTTCCAATTCAAGGTAGATAGAGTAAAATAGATTTTTATTTCATGCAAGTAGTTGTTAGCTGTGGAATGTGGTGTTTCATTTGAGCAAGTCTTCTCGTCCATACCACTAGCGGACTGGCTGACGGTGAGTTCGCCTTGCGTGGTCAACTGGAGTAATAGCGCTTAACTTCGATTGTGACTCATATGTCCATATGCATCGTTGTGATGGTATGAACATGTTGTGTCATGGTTTGAATATTTTCTCATCCTTTGAAGATTGCACCAACTTTGTGGAAGTTGTCCGGAGGGAGGCAAAGCGGAGTCTGGTTTGAAGATTGTTCGAATTGATCTTTACATTCCACCCTTTAGGAGTAGATTGTAGAATTCCTATCCCTATCCCCTTTAAATTCTGCATTTTCCGAGTCAGTCTAGATACCAGAACAATATTGCCAAATCATTCATGTCCTAATTGCTTCACAGAATCGAACAACTACGTAAGTCCCCTTGAAATAACCAGCAAAACACATCAACCAACTGAGTCTATTCGCGATAAAAGGAACCTTGGAGTCGAACACATGAACTTTCAAGCAATCTTAGCATGTGGGACACTTTGATCAAGAGAGAATAGAGTGACCATTGGAGAACTTTATTCTGTGCTGGCGTTGTCATAAAAAGCACGTCAACAGGGCGCCTTTTTCACCTTTAGACTGTGTTTTGCCTTGGCAGCAAAACGGTCACCTTCCAGACTTAGCCAAATTTTGGGCTTTTCCGTTTTGAGAAACTCCTTCGTTGAACGGCATCATTTTTATCCTTTTCCGCCATGGCTTCTTCGTTGAAGCTTTTGAGGTTTAGCTTTCAGCACTTGGTACTGGCCAATCTGCCATTAATGGCTGCAGAGCTCCTAACTTTGTTCTTGAAAAACATAAATAGACCCACCAGAGTGAAACATGTCTTTTGATGATTCTGACTTGATCAGTGTAATCATGAAGGCAATTAATCCTATCAGAATTATTTTCAATCATTTATGGGAAGGTCCTATTTTTAAGGGTTTCCTTAAAAATTGGGGCGTAAAACCCTAATTTTTAGTTTTTCAGAATTTTAACCATAGGTTCCTTGACAGAAACCCACAAGGATTTCATGTTTGTTTTGACTTAAAATATACTTTCGATGGCATTTTTACATTGTTTAGCTCAATTTAAGCAGAATGGCAAAAATTTCATTTTGGGTATAACATAGGCTCCGTCTGGTGACCATGTCGGATACCTACGGCATAGGAGAACCGAGAATCTCAAGTTTCGTAGACCAATACTTTTATTAGTTGGGCAATGGAGTCAGGACTTATTTCCTAATTCACATAAGAATTGAAGTTCACCTATTTATTGGGGCTCACCTATTATTCACCTAAAACAAGACTACCTAAGAAATCACCTAATACACGACAATACTTTACGGAACGGGGAAATACATAACAACATAACGTTAAAGCAAAAGAAATTTATTTTACAAAGAACTCACTCCATCCCCGAAGGGACGAAATAATATCCTTTGACCGGCTCATGGATCAGCTCTAGATCACCTTTAACACACAAGAGTTTGATTCCCATGTCTTCGGCCTCTTTGAGGCCTAATAAAAGCACTTCTTTCTCAGGTTCAGTGAATTCCAATTGCACAGATGCGTGCAACTGTCGTTTAGAAGAGATGATCACTTCCCCTATTTCTGAAACTGTATTTGAACAACCTCCATCGAACTGTGTTGTCCATGACCTTGCATCCTCTGTCAGTATCTTTTCAGAACATGCAACGTTCTGCTCTTTAGTTTCTATCTCTGGGAAAGTCACAAAATTACCGGGATTCGTTTCAGGCTTTGCTCCTGCTGGAACAAATGACTCGAGCATAGCCTTCTTCTTTACAACTTTGAGAATTTATCCTGCATCATTTTCTCTACCTCATCACTCGTACCACGCTTTCTCAACATCGTTGCTCGCTTCACGCATCCCAATCCTGCTTTTTCGACTAACGTTTGTTGATTTTAAATCTGCAATTCCTTTTCAGATCTTATCAAGGGATCCTCGAAGATTGCATCTCTTGATCTAGTTGGTCTCAGATGACAGCTAAAAAGCCTCGATCGTCTTCAAAGGTTGAAGGCAAAATGAAATACAAATACCAAGGTGTTTATTCGCCGACAGTAGTAATTTCAAAAGTGGATGAGATAAAAGACATCGAGGTTGGTCATCAAGACCTCGTTGATTTCGTGAAGAGGATCGAGAAAAAGCCTCTTGAAGACTCTCTGAGAGCCACTGTGCACAGTAATCTACACCTTGTGTCTACTTTCCCTACTTTTGCACACCATACAGAGTTCGTCCTCGAAGTTGCATCTCATTACATCCGGGAAAGCAAAAGTGTGATTGACTCTTCTAGGCAGGAAATATTGAGACTAGACCCTGATTTCTTCGATATTGTTTTCAGAGTCCCACAAATGGAGAAATACACTTAAATTTCAATACAGCAAGTGCAAGAAGTCTATGACTCAAATCCAAATAAGGCAAAGTACTTGATAAATAGCCAATGGTTGAAAGAACCCAAGCATACTATCTCAAGATGGCCGAAGGGACTTCCGCGAAGTGATTTCAAAGAAGATGTCAGGGACATGATAACTCTCTTGAGCAGAGTTAAGGGATTGCTTGAAACATCTCATTTTCAAGATTGGCTGTATGAGTACATTTGGATCATAAGAAGACAGGAGGCTTATATTGATTGGGGCAAATAGATTAGTGATGCAATCCATGAACAACTGATAAATGTGCCAACCACCTTGAAGTTTTATATGACTTCTTACCTGGTGTATGTTGCAGCCGCGATGAGGCAATTCCTGGGTTTATCTACAAAAGGGAAGCGGCTTTCAACACCTGTGTACAATTATTTCTATCAACTGGAACTAAAGGAAAGCCTTCACCATTTCAGGAGGGTCACCGATGTTTTCTTTGCACCTTTGCTTTTTAACTTTGACCCGACTCTCGAGAAGAGAGTGTCCGATGAGGCCTACAAAGTGGTAAGTAAAGTCGGATGCATATTCCTACAATTCCCAACTTTTACTTACATAAGGGTTGGATGCTACACTGGGTGCCCTTACATGTTTCCCAGATATCCTTCAGACAAGTGGATACTCATGGAGTTATGCAGACAACTAATTTCAGTCCACAGGGAACATCAAAGGATTCACAAGCCTGGATTTAAGTGTCCACTGACAATCGGTAGGTATACCATGAAAAGTATACAAAAGGCTTAATCAGTCTATGCTGAGATGCACGTCATGACAAGCAGGACCTATAAATACAGACTTGATTTTGATTACCGAAATGTCAAAAAGAGGTTGAAAAAGGGTCACAAACACAGGTACCACTTTGAGGACATTTGGGCTGATTGTAGAGATGAAGAGGCTATCCGTAAAATGGATTTTTGCACACTAACCGTAGAGAGGATCAAAGATCTTGGTGTTGCTGACCTACCAGAGGAGTTCATAGATCCTGGTGACATCATGAACGCTGCTTACGATGAACAAGAAATCTCCAAGAAACCTTTGCCTGCAATCCAATGGTCTAGGAAGGAAAATGTTTCCATCGGAGAAATGTTAGCACCAATACTGGCTAACACTGTAGAGTGGTTACACAAGCATGGCTTTGAGATGAAAGCTTTGAGGACAAAATCTGAAGGAGAAGAATCTAGAGTAGAAGTCAGTCGACAACAAGAACCCCACATGAAAGATAAATCAGCAGCTATTCCCACTTCTTCCTGAAGAGGCCCCAGGATTAAATTCACTGTTGTAAAAAAGGATGCTCGAGCCATCCGTGAAGAAGAAACAACAGAATCTGAACCATCCCGCTCGAAAGGAAAGGGGTGTGTTTTCGAAGAGATAGATTCCGATGAAGAAGAAAATTCAAATGATCAATCTGCTGAAGAAGAAGATTCAGAAGAGATAGACTTTGATGAGGAAGAACATTTCGAACGTGAACAAGAGTCTTAAGGTGACCAAGAAGGTTAACGAGAGTTAGAAGATCAAGAGGGTGATCAATAGGAACTTAGGCATGATGAAGAACAAGCTATGTGTCTACCTGAGAATGTAGTTGAAAATTTTCCCCAGTCATCATCACCTGTAACTTCAAACATTCCATGTACACATCCTAATCCAAACACTCCTCAACCACCTTTTCCCACGTCAGCAATTCCTACATCTACCATACCCGCAGTGGACATTGCACCACTCCTTGCAGCATCAACCACACTTTATACTCCTTCAATGACAAGTATTCAAACGGTTCACATTTTGTCGAGCCCTCCATCATCCATTCTCAGCTTGTCGTCTCCATCCTATGATCTCACTTCAGAAGCTGAGTTTAACATGTTTTTGAATGAATCTTTGTAGAAACAACTCAAATGCAAGTTACTGGAGTAATAATGACAAACACTACGCCAATTATCACTATACCAGCCATTCCTTTAGAAGTGGCAGTGGCAATAGAGTTGACGGTCAACCAAGAAGCTCATATCTCCTCTCTTCCCCCCTGGTTGGTATCTCAGGTATCGAAGTGGAAAAAACAAATGATCTCTCCTGAAGAGCTTGATCTTGAAGAGATAGCTCCTCCAAAAGCCAAGGGGAAGAAAAAGGCAAAAGTGTATTCACGACTTCATGTTGACAAAGCTGGTCAAAAGTATGCAGAGATTCACGTACCACCTCAAGAGGAAGGAGATGTCAATATGGAGGACTACATAGTGAGAAGAGTCCAGCTTGGCAAGGTCACAAATGAAAGTGCCAAGGCAGATGCGCAAGTGACCTTGAATATACTGGCAGGAAGGCTGGACAAATTGGAGCAACCTCAAAACTTATACAAACAGAGGACAAAGCATTATGCCGCTATTGTAAGGAGGCTTGCAGGATCTTCAAGTAATGCACAACCGTTGGCAATGGTAAGGGTTGAGGACCCAATTGTCAAGAAGGCTGAGAAGTTTGCTTGCAAAGGAAAAGTGTTATATGATTTTATTAATAAGATTATAGAACATGGCTCTCAGATTATAGTTGCTATGGATGAAAAAGCTACTCAAATAGCCCAACTCAAATTAGAGTTGGATAAAGAGGAAGGTTTTCTTTCCCAAGAGCTCAGAGAAATGGAAAAATGCCTGATGTTGTGGTCACAAATGAAACAGGTAAAGCTCAATAAATTGGTGGAAGCCGGGGTGATCCTTGACAAGGAGAAATGTGTTGAAGTAAGAGAATCACTGAAGCATCGTATTCAGACAATCAAATCTCTTGCAAAAGATCTCCAAGTACAAGAAAATGTCGAAGTGAATTGTGCTATCCTTGAAAAAAGAATCAAGGAGTTGCCAAGCAAGCTTCTTGAAGAAAACCGCATTTTCCTTCCAGCCATAGAACTTTCCGAGACCTTCAAAGAAGCCATCATGAATCAAGTAGAGAGTGTGGACTTTTTAGAAGCCTTTATAAATGATCTTTGTGAGACAAGGCTCACTCTTGACAACCTTAAGACGCATCTTGGTAGGTGCAAAAAGGTTCACTCATCCGCTAGGAAATCAATCATGAGGATTCATACCATTGTGGATTACACTGTTGGTCCGGATGAAAAGTTCATGCAGGAGACCAGGAAGAAGTATGAAGACTTACGCGCCCAAGCAAGGAACGATGAAGATTCCTGATCTCCCAGTGTTGAACCTTTTGATGCTTCCCTTTATGCATCTTGTAAATAGTTTTTGACATCTTAATGTCTTTTTGTGAAATGTAATTGCACCAAAAATATGAGATGTAATTTCATAGAGATGAATTACATGTTGACTTAGTCGAAGTTAGGGTTTCCAATTTTTTCTCACCTAACTTCCCTAATTTTACTCAACTAATTTCCTAAATGAGCTCTTCCCTCTCTTCTATAAATATGAGGGATCTCTATTGTAATAGTTACCTTTAGTATTTTGCAACGAAGTGCTGCCCTTTTGAGAAACGAACATTGAGACTTTGTGTTCAATTTTGTGAATCTAAATTTGATCAATAAAGAAGGAAGTTGCATACCAGACTTTGTGTTGGAATCAATTCTCTTTTGGTTTGAATAAGATTGGTGGTGATTAGTAAATGAGATCTGAGGGGCTTCAAGTAAATCTATGTAAGCTTTGTGTTACATTCTTTATTTGGATTTATGTTTACGTTTGGATAAAAATTGTTTAATGATCTAGAAGACTTTGTGCTTGTAATCATTCATGATGTTCGTGAAATTTTTATATCTAGAAGACTTTGTGCTTCTAATATTGGAAACGGTACATCTATCTTAGATCCATCGGTGAAAAAGCTATAGAACGATTTTGTGGCTTCGTGAGCTTTCCTATTTCTTTTTATTGTTATTATTATCTTATCTGGTGCTTCTAAGCTTTGCTTTGACAAGATAGAGGTATTGACATTATTGCTTGTTTTTAGTTTAAGGTTACTTTGAATCAGGATTATCAACCGTGAAGCATTGTAAAATATCTTTTTTGAAAAAGGAGAGAAGCATGAATGTGACACAACCCGCCCATTTCGTAAGTGTAGTGTACATTGTGTAAATACTTTATTAGTTTTACCATAGCTTCTGTTAGCAGTAAGAAGGGCGCCTCCCCTTTCTGAGAGGAGAGATTTTATCTCACATAGCTGTGGCTAAAGTCTAGGTTCTATAATTTGTTCAAAAGGTGATTACATAATTTTCACCCAACAGTTTTTTGGCGACTCCGTTGGGGAATGAATCACGCAATCTAAGCCTCACGCTTTCGATTGAAGTGAATAAGCTTTCCAGTTTCTTATTGTATCTTGTATATTTTTCTTTGTAAATCTTCATCCTTTTCAGATCTGCATTCTGGCGGACCGAAGTTATACACGAGGATTGAGGGCTTAAGGAGTAGCAAATCCACTTTTTGAGGAGTTGTTGCAGCGTAATTTTCCATTTACTCCTCCACGAGGAAAGTTGCCGTTGCAACGTACTGCAAGTTACCCTCCCCAAAGACAAAGATCTCCTCTTCCAGCTATTTGGTTTGTCTACCACATGCGTCCAACTCGGGTACTTGTTGTGCAACCAGCCATGGCTGCACCACCTGTAGGACCATGGGGAAATGCCTTTGGTCCCCTTCATTTGGCTGCACCTCTACATGAGCTTCCACGTGTTTCAAGGAAACATCTTTCGAAGTTTTCTGGTGATGGCAAAAACCATCCTGATGAGCACATTGTTGCCTTCTTCATCATTTGCGGCGTTCTCGCCATAGAACATAAAGATGTTTTTGTAAGATTGTTCATCGAATCCCTCTAAGGGGTTGCTGTTGAATGGTTCTACAGTCTTCCAAATGCCTCAATCACTAGCTGGGCCACTCTTTAGACAAAGTTTGAGGAAAGATTCAAACCTTTCGAGGACGCGCATGCTTTGTTGGCACAACCCACAACCATGCGGAAGGAGGCTCATGAACCCATGCGAGAGTTCGTGGCTAAGTTCAACAAGTTGGTGATGCGGATCCCACATGACGCTAAACCGACATATCACAATTTGAAGTGCTTTTTCATCAACCCACAATTGCCCAAAGTAAGTTTCTTCTTACGCAGGGAAAATCTTGCCAATGTTGAAGCAACACAACAATTGGCTACCAGTCTTGAAGACGATATGATCCTGGCCGGAGAGATAACACCAACACCAACACCAACAAAAGGATGCAGGCATCAGGATCTTCAACATCTAATGCCAATGCTCCTAACACCAGTTCCAACTTTGCAGATCCCATGGTTCAAAGGCTGGCAAATGAAGTCCTAGCTTTGAAAAAGCAAGTCTCTAATAACAACACCTACAATGACGTCCCAAGAAGGACTTTCCCCAATTATGCTGGGAACAGGAATCAAAACCGCCTTCTGACACCACAAGGTAGGTTTGCACTTGAAGCTCCACCTAACAACACTGCCGCAGGATATTATGAGGTTGAACAAGAAGACTATGCACAACCAAATTATCTAGAGGAAGAAAATGTCGATCTCTTCCAAGACGAAGAAACAAAATCGGTTGGCGACTCCAAGATTGGCTATTTGAAAATAGAAAACGAAGATAAGGAAAATGAATTGGTGATGGACACGTATGTTGTTTTTACGCGGCATCAACAAAATCAGTTTGATAAAGCTCAAGCTGCTGCTCCACCAGAGAAAGCGAAGCTGCTAGTTACAATTGCCAAAAGAGGGTCTCCTCTCCCTTGGCAACCCAAGAAAGCAGCAAACCCACAAGTAAGTTCACCATGTCCCTCTTCATCAACCCCTGTTGTTTCTAAAGCCAATCCTCTAGTTCCGAAAACCAATATGCCTTTCATCAAGCCAATCACTGAAGTTACTACTTCCAGTCTACAAAATTCTTTCCAGGCTTTCAACATCATTGACCATGCCAAGAAAACCAAGGTCTAGATGTCCGAGGCTGAGTACCTCAAAGCCAATCCCGACCAATTTGACAGGCTTGTCAAGTTTGTTAAAGACCAAGGAATTAGCCCAAGTCAGGATTCACCTCCTGATGTTCCTGTTGCTCCTAAGCCTAAAACGTCATAGAGTAATCTTGTGTCAAATCCCCAACAGCCTCCGGATGCATTGATCCGTTTTTCATCTCCCTACTTGTCGACGGTTTTAAACTAAGTAATTGTGTCATAGACTCTGGTGCATTTGATAATGTGATGCCTGCGAAGGTAGCCACTGCCTTAGGTTTAGATATGACGAAAACTTTCAGCCGTTGCTTCTCCATGGAAAATAAACAAGTTCGCTTGATCGGTCAGATCAAGGATGCGCAGTATGCATTTGCCGTATACCCAAATAAAAAGATATAGATGACAGTTCTAGTAGCCGACGTGCCATCTTCTTACGAAATCCTCCTTGGACGAAATTTCTGTAAAGATGTTGGGGGAGAACTAAGCATGGACATGTCTGAAGGCCGAATACTGGTGAAAGGCGTGACGCAAAAGTTGATTCCTGAAAAGGAAGCAAAGTTTTCGGTAACCCAATCAGAGGACCCTAGAGCTCAGATCTTGTTCGAGTCTTTTGGTGTGGGAACTTACTATCTACAAACAAAAGAGGTTGGTAATCTTTAACAAGACATGAGTTGGAGAGTGCCGAATCTCTTTCAATAACACATGAGTCATCACCAGATGATTCATCAACATCAGATCCTGAAACTTCATCAGATGATAAAGTTATAGATGTTGACATCGTCAGCCTTGGTGATCCAAACGACGTTTGGGTGCTAGAGTTTGACGGTAGTTGTTGTTCAACTGGTTCTGGAGCGGGAATGGTTTTTATTTGCCCAAGTGGCAAACTTTTCCCTTTTTCTTTCAGGCTGCAATTTGACAATACTAACAACATTGCCGAGTATGAAGCCTTGTTGCTAGGAATGCAAGTTGCACGTAATAAGGGTATAAAAAATATTCATGCACAAGGCGACGTTGAACTGATAGTATGTCAGGTAAGGAACGTGTATGAGACTAAAATTGATAGGCTTAGGCATTATCGCAATCTCATTTGGGATTTCATTGAAGAATTTGAGGCTTTTGATATCTCTGTAGTTCCAAGGGAATACAATGACAGGGCTGATTCCTTAGTAGTCTCAGCCATGCTCCTGATACCACATAAAGACTTTCAAGATTCTACCTACACAATTGAGTTGTTCTTCCGCTCGAGTGTTCCCAATAATTTGGAAACTGACAGATTTTCAACAATGATCATCAAATTGTTGCCTTCTTAGAAAAGGCAGAAAATTTCAATGAATTGTACTTTGAAGGAAGCGATTCTCCTCCCCGAGAATCTATTTGATGTGGATCTAGTTACGGGTGAAAAATTCTTACAACTCAAAGGGAAAAAAATTCCCAAAGGATTGGTGTGTTTGGAGAATTTTTTTGACAAGCATGATCGCTACGTCAAGAAGCAACTTGCGGATGCCGATTTGTCAAATGAGGTTGAACAGTATAACTTGGGAACTGAAAGTGATCCTAAGATGGTGAACATTGGGAAATGTTGCATGGTTGAAGCGAAGAAGCAGTTCACTAGGTTGTTGCAAGAATATATGGATGTCTTAGCATATTCATATGAGGACTCGCAATCCTTCTGGCTGAAAGAAGTGCAACACGACATTCCTCTGAAGGTTGGAGGATTGCCTTTCAAGCAAAAATAGAGACAATACAATCCAAAGATTTTCGGAACAATCCTTGCAGAAGTCTAGAAAATGCTGAACGCGCGGATAATATTCCCTATCCATCATTCAACATGGATAGAAAATATCGTTCCCGTTCGTAAGAAAAATGGTGAGATTAGTATCTGTGTGCATTTCAGAAACCTCAACCAGCTATCACTCAAGGATAATTACCCTCTCCCCGTGATGGACCAAGTTCTACAAAATGTGACTGGATCTGAGATCCTCTCCATGCTGGATGGGTTTTCCAGTTATAATCGGATCGATGTTAATTCAAGTGATCAACACAAGACGACTTTCACAACATCATGGGGTACCTTTGCGTACCGCATAATGCGTTTTGGCTTAATAAATGTCGACGCCACGTTCCAACGAGCTATAGACTTGGCATTTCATGACCTGATGGGTAAGTTTATTGTAGTGTATCTTGACGATCTCACATTGTTCTCCAAAGGGTGTCATGAACACTGCTATCATTTGAGGCAGATCTTGGAGAGATGCCGACAGCATGGTATTTCCCTAAACCCCAAAAAGTCAATCTTTGGAGTCACAGAAGGAAAACTTCTTGGCCACGTAGTGTCCATTGATGGAATCAAGATTGACTCAGAAAGAGTCAACGGTATAAAATCTCTTGCCCTACCATCAAGGAAGAAGGTGTTCCATTCCTTGTTTGGCAAGGTAAACTTTCTACAAGGGTTTCTTCCAGACTTTGCGGAGAAGACTCGTCATATTGTTAATATGATGAAAGGTAATACCACTTTCCATTGGACAGTAGAAGGGAAGGCCACTTTCGATAAGATCAAGGAGGCTATTGCTCATGCGCTAGTGTTGGTTTGTCCTGATTACACCAAAGAATTTATCATGTACAATTATGCTTCCGAGCATACTCTTTCGGTGATTTTGGTGTAGGAGAACAATGAGGATCTCGAGTCTCCAATTGTATTCATGAGCTGCCCTCTAAAGAACTATGAGCTGAAATACTCTCAGATGGAAAAACATGCCTTCGCCGTGGTCAAGGTTGTTAAACACTTTCGGTTCTACATTCTGAATAGTCATGTCAAAGTTCTGGTCCCAGATTCAACTGTTAAGTTAATCTTAACATAGCAGGAGTTCGGGTTGAAAAGAGGCAACTGGGTTGCCAAGATTCAAGAATATGACATGGAAATCAAACCGACCAAGCTGATACGGGGACGTGGACTGTGTCAGCTTATTGCTGAAAATAATCCTAATGGAGAAGTTTCAGAAAATGAAGAAGCTTTAGAAAAGTAGATTCAGGTGAACTTCCAATGGTGTTGTTCATCAGCACCACCGACGAGTGGTTTTCCAACATTACTCATTTCCTCACTTATGGAGAATGTCTGAAATATACCGAACCAATTTTTTTACTTTTTCGGTTACAACAAGTTAAGCAATACACAATCGTTAGGGTTAGCACTTGAACCAAACGATGCAGAATTCAACTCTACCCAAGAATGTACACCAGGATCCCGAGTTGGGCAAGGTGTGAACATATGGTCAGAGGATCTCAAAGCAAAACTTGATAAAGGAACTTTAACCAAGATGCGCTGGAGGACGACGAGCATATGGTCAAAGGGTCTTAATACAATGCTGATATAAAGAACTCTAACCAAGAATGTGTCGGAGAACGACGAGCATGTGGTCAAAGGATCCCTACCAACTATTATGTTGAAATAACTCGACGTCAAGGATGTGCTTTCCAAACCGTGATGGAGTTGGAGCTACCATATGACGGAGATACTAAATATTAAGATAAGATATAAAATGAAGAAGCAAGATTGCTGACAATACTACTGTTCAGCTTACAATATTTAGAGATTGCCTGTCAATAATCATAGAATAATGAAAGACTAATGGTGCTGCAATAAGTAAATAGTCTTCCCAAAGATCTCAATGACTTCCCACCCAAACCCAACTCAAATGACTGATATTATGCAAACTGGTAAGACTGACCAGCAACTTGACAGACATAACCAGCAACATAGAATCCTACCAAAATGCTCATATCTCACTCATCTCTCAACCAAATGACCTCAAATCTGATGCAATGAACTCCTATGCCAAGGGCGACCAAGCTGCATACCAAAGACCACACTTAAACCCACGTATTTATTTAGCACGCTTCCTAATGCACTTCAAAGAGGGGCGGCTTGGCAAGAAGGGCGAATTTCTTATTTAAAATAAAGTTCTTCATAAGAAAATCTGCAAATTGACACAAAGGGGCGCCCAACATAGACAAAAGGAAATACTCAATACCCAGAACGATTCTTTTTGTATTATTTGACTTATGAATAAAAACGACATGCAGCTACACTGAAACAGCAACTCCAGAATTTGATATAAAATGCTGAAAATCAGAACTACAAGCAAATAATGCAACAAGCAAACCTCACTACAAATTCTCTCACAAACTAACTAAATTCTCCACTAGTGCTATCTCTCAAGCATGAAGTCGAGCCAAGGCTAGGAGGCATTCATTCCTCGAAGCAATCCCAGAGCCATCCTGGCAGCATAACAATACTTTAGACATAAGATGATTAAAAGAAGAGCCTAGACCTCCTTTTATAATTTGTGAAGACCTCTCCGAAAGCTTCTAGAAACCCTAATCTTTTTCCCTCCAAAGAATGGCGTCACTTTTCCTCAAAGCTTTGTTTGACCTTTTAATGAAATTCATCTCTTCAATATAGGCGTCCCACTTAAAGCCTCAATTTTGACTTTAATAAATATAACATTATCTCCATGAGGCGCCACCCCTTAAAGACCACCTTTTAACACAACATTAAGTTATGAGACTAGGCCAAGGGGGTATCATAACATTAAAATATAACATTGATTTAAAGAAATGAAGTTATCTCTCCAAAATGCATCCCAAGGCCAAAATGGAACAAACCAATTGAGTTGACTGAAGAGGAAAGTCAATTGTGCCAAGAATGACAGGGCCACTGCCAAAAATAGAATTTACTAAAAATAGTAAATTCCTGAAGGTGCTCGGAATGTCAAAACACATCACTGCGAAGCTCTCTGAAAACCCAGAAAGAATCCGCCCTCCAATCATCAATTCATGAGCAATGGAAACCCTCAAAACTCGAAACCCTAATTTCACCTTCCGAGTAGCCTATGGGTCTCCAGAATAGGCCAACGGTCAACAGAAAAGATCATGCTCGAGAAGGGGACATTACAATGTCCTGATAATTTGACTTCAGAAGAGAGGAGAACCATCAAGTTAAAATCAACAAACTTTGTCTTATGGGACAATGGCTTATACAAGTGTGCAGTAGATGGGACTTTTCTATGATGTGTTGATAAAGAACAATAGAAAAACTGTTGAAGTCATACCATGACTTGGCGTGTGGAGGACATTTTTCTGCACCAGTGACTGCTGTTACATCCCAAATTGTGAGGTTACTATTTACTATTACTATATAGGGTAAAAGTGAATGTGACGTAAATTCTCGAGATGAATTAATGATGCTTGTACCTTGTTATCAATATGAATGTTATATCACTTGATGTTGTTTCATTTGATGTTGTATTAGTTGATGTTATTCATGGTGAAATACTGCATAAATGAGAATAGATGGGTAATGAATTATTGAATATTCTAACTTATGAGATGTTATGTATACTGCTTATGTTGTGAACATATGACTTCCGATAGCGTGTGTCATTGGATGCAGGTATGTGAACCATTCCTCCAAGCGGAGGGGAAGTATAACTCGGGAGAGGAGCTTGGTCGGGTAATCGGTAAAGTGGACTATCTGAGCATACACACACTTCACCTTAGACTGAGTAAACCAAGTCAGTTTTGTATAAGTTTAAGGTAAGTCATCTATAGCTTGTATGTTTTGCAGGTAGAGGTCTTGACTGCTTCTGTGTGTTTTATATGAGGTACATCCTTGTGTTTATTTATGGTCATTGTGATGGTAACATGAATGGATACATGTATTGGAAGTGAGTATAGATAGACATGTGTATAGTATATACCATAGTAACGAGACTCGGACTCGGCTCGGACTCAGTTAGGGCGACTTCGCTCGGTACTCGGGGACTCGGGACTCGGACTCGGCGCAGAATCGGCAAAATGAAAAAAAGTTGAAAAAAACTTAGAAATTTAGAGATTTTTAAGGATTTAAAACTTGTTTCAAGCACCCTTTATTGAATACAACACAAATAAAAGCAAATTTGATCACATACACAAGTATACAACGATCACATAAGTATAAAGTACACAAATTGTAGTTGCGCTGCTGAAGGAAATAGCATACTTAGATATATAGATTATAAAACTAGTCAAATGTATACAAAAGTCATGGAATATGAAATCCATAACATCAAATGTTCCATACAAATATGAAATATCAAAACAATAGCTATGACTCTATGACTCTATGGCATAGTGGAGCCAACATCCTTCCTACGAAGGCGTCTAACGCTCCTGGATGATGTTGCAGCTGCAGCCATAGTCTCTGCCTCTGTCTGAGTCTCCATGCCACTCTCACCAACAGCAGCTATGTCTCCTCGTGCTCTAGCCTCCTCCTCAGCCATGGCTACAACCTCAGCCTCTCTCTCTGCCTGGTCCACCCAATCAAGGTCCTCGTCACTAAAGACTGCATCTGTAGCCTCAGTGGTCCACTCAGACTGTGGATCAACCTCATCTAGATTGATCGGGGTGTTGTCGTGGTCAAAAAGCTTCCTGTATCTGAGCCGAAGGTTGTAATGAACATAGACCAAGTCATTCATCCTCTCCACTGTCAATCTATTGCGCTTCTTGGAGTGTATGTGCTCAAACATACTCCAATTGCGCTCACAACCAGATGAACTGCATGGCTGGCTCAATAGACGAATGGCAATATTCTGCAGGTTCCGTGCATCAGAACCAAACAACCTCCACCAGCTATCTGAGATGAGAAAAAGAAACAAAATCAATCTCATTTCAAGTTTCAAGTTCAACATTTAATAATAAAATACAATATAAAAAGATGACAATTATGCCCTTAAATATATTTTTACCTGGTAGTAATGTTGTCCTACTGTCTATGGTCATTTGACGTGCAAAGAAGTCTCCTCGTGCCTTACTGAAGGCATCTATCTCCTGCACTATCTGTGTAGTAACAGCGGGCAACATCCGCTCTATCGTCGAGTAGAGCCCACTAAGAATTTCTCTATCTCCACGGATATCACGGCGGAATTGGAAGGCCGGATTTAGGAAACATGCGGCTGCATGGATGGGCCTATGAAGTTGGTTTTGCCATCTCCTATCAATGATCTCCCAAATGGGACGATACTTATCCTGAACTCCACCATAGACTGATCTAATGGCCTCTTTGGCCCTATCCATGCCCTCATATATGTATCCCAGTGCGGGCTTCTCCCCATCTGCAACTCGTAGGAGAACTAGCAAGGGCTCAATAAACTGCAAAGTGCAAACATGTTTCACAAATAAGTGTGAATGAAAATAAACAAATAAAAGATATGATTAAAAATTAAAACATAATAAAGAATTAAATTTTACCTTCACAATCTCCTCCACTGGTGTCCAAAACCCTTGCTCATCAAAAATGCAATTGGCCACACCAATCCCTGCAGTGCTTGTAGAAAACGATGAGGAAGACCACTCCTCACCAACAAACATGCGCCTTAAGGCTGCCTTTGACCGAATCAAGGATTGCAACGTGATAAAATTAGTTGCAAACCTAGTGATGCCAGGACGAGACAACTCCCTCAACCCCGTGTATTGCCTCATAAGGTTAAGCACCCATGTGTGATTGTATATAAATTTGCAAATGTTTCTACCTGCATCCACACATGTTTTGATCCATGGGAGCTTGCCAAGATCCTCCATCATGAGGTCAATGCAATGGGCGGCACATGGAGTCCAGAATATAGTAGGGTGCCTCTCCATCAATAATCTACCAGCAGCAACATAGTTTGCTGCATTATCTGTCACCACTTGCACTACATTCTCTTCCCCCACATCAGCTATCACCTCCTCTATAGCCTCACACAGATATGTGGCATTTTTGAATTGGGCAGAAGCATCAATGGACTTAATGAAAACGGTGTCACCTGAAAGAATAAGCAAAACCAGTAATTCAATAAATTAAAAAACAAAAATCAGCCATTTTAAATTATTAATCACTAAATCAAATTCAAATTTCAATGCATTGAGGGAAGTATAATTACCTCCGGAGGACACTAGAAAATTAAGCAGCGTCCTATTTCTCCTATCGGTCCAATTATCAGTCATGATGGTGCAACCAATCCTCCTCCACTGCTCACGCTGCTCCTCTAATTGTGCTTTCACATCTGCCACTTTTTGACTCAAAAGTGGGCCCTTTAATTCATCTTCAGAAGGGGCTTTGAACCCCGACCCACATATGGTTATGCCATCAACCATGTTTTGCCAAAAAGGTGACCTAAAACATGTCATAAATAAATTAATAAGTTACTTACATAAGTATTGTAAAATGAAAAGTTTTAAGGTTTTAACTGCACTAAATTTGAATTCGATAATGAGATACATCTAGATTCTAAAATAATAATTTTTAAAACAATTAAACAAAAAAGAATTACCTGGCTACATGGAAGGGAATGGTGCAGTAGTACCAAAAGTCTGTAATTGTCTTTTTTGCTGCATCATGTACATCCTTGTTCCAACCCATGCTCTCAAGTGACGGTTGGGAACCAGGAGTAGTGCGTGGTACAAAATATGAGTCCACCCTAGATTTACGAACTCTAGGGCCAATAATACTACCACTACCACTACCACTAGCAGTACTAGCGCCACCAGCAGTAGGAGTATGCACAGGGATAGCTGGTGCAGAAGCAGTACCACTAGCACAAGCACTAGCACTAGGACGGTATGGAGGCATGGAAGAAGCATCTCCAACAGCACCAAGTCCATGTCTAACTCCCAAACTCACCAATTCATGCTTCTGTTTTTTTTTTCATCTCTTTTTGCAATTCAAAAGTTTCTAATTGCACCTGCACTTCACGGACAGCCTCAGGAGGTGCTATAGGGCATCCCGCTGCATCATGGATGGGAATGTGTGCAATATGGTATTTTAATCGATTTATGCCTCCATGATATATTGTTTTGCAGTATTTACATTTTGCTTCCCCTTTTTTCATTCCGGGAAAGATTTCAGCATGTTTCCAAGCAGGGTCTTTTCTGCCTGGGGTTTGAGACATTGTGAAAATAATAATATGTTTTGATTTGCAAATGAATGTGGCTGCAATAACAAGTAGGGTTTATAAAATTATTTATATTGCAAGTAGGGTTTGTAAAAAAAAAATGCAAACTAAAAAAAACAATGATTTTTCAAATTACAATGAATTATTTGTTAAAAAAACACAAAAAAAACCAATAAAAATCAAACTTACCTCTTATATTTGGCTTGGAATGCAATGCAAACTCCTCCCAATCACTGGTAATGAGCTCTCAATGCACCTTCTTGCTGTTATGAAGCTTCCCAAATGGTATGTGGCCCTGTATTTGTCTTCAACAGCTTGCTGGTTGCCCTCTCTTCTCCTCTTAATTTTCCTCACAACTCTCTCTTCTCCTCCTAATTTGCCAAATGAATGAAATGAGGTTGCTTTTAGGGTTGGGGAGATAATATAACACAAAAAAAAAAAAAAACTTAAAACATCAAATGTTATGATTTTTTGTTCACTTTTCTTTCTGCTATCGCCGGCCGCGTCCAGGGCTCGGGACTCTCCGGGAAGCGGCGAGTCCGGCCAGGACTCGGCAAGACTCGACCGCATCCGCGTCCGGGCTCCCAGGACCCGGCTAGGTGTGCTCGGCTCGGGACTCGCCGAGTTTGGGCGCTTCCGGGCGAGTCTCGTAACTATGGTGTATACATGTATCCGTAGGTATAAGACATATCGATACAAGCATAAGTTGGCTAATGGATATGCCATACGAATGTATCGATATGGTATGCGTACGTATACGTGTACCTAGAGGAATATATTGGTATATTTATGTATATATGCACACATCCTTTATTGTGTGGATATTAATAATATTATATTATTATTGCCTGACAATTATATATATATATATATGTATGAATATACATACCGGATATGCTGACTGGCTAATGATATAAATATATATTTGTTAAATATATATATACATAATTATATATTAAAGATTATATAAATATATTATAGTTATATTAAAATATATATATATATATATTAATACTTGCGTATTTAAATATATATATGTATGTTTAATATATTTAAGAACTATAAATATATTTATATAATAAAATATATAATTATTTCCTAAATTAATTTCTCTTATTTGGAAAATCAAATCATTGATTTAATTATCATTTCTCAATTTCTGAAAATCGCATTATTATCTAAATTGATCTCATTTAGGAAATCGACTTATTTTCCTAACAATTAATATTAAAATGGAGCTATTCATATTTTATTTTATTTATAATGTGTTGGCGTTTCAAATCGCACCCCTAGAATGCATTTTGGAAATAGACAACTATGTGCAGTAAGCTGCTCTTCAAATTAGGAGGGGAAGCTCCCTCTTTTGCTGAGTTGCATAAATAAAGTAAATTTAAACTTATTTGCCTATCTTTTTGGTTCAGCTGCGAGAACACAAGGTTATAGAACTCTAGATGTTGCAATTGAGGTTTTCCCTTAAATGAAACTTAACAACTACAACTTAACTTACGCTATTGACATTTCTAGCCTCTCAAGTAAACGCAGAGCAAGAGAGTTAGAAATGATTGAGATTGATTTTCTGACAAAGATACTTCAATAAACTTTTCTCAACATACATCTACTGTATTTCAATGCAAGCTGAAAAAGAGATCATAAAAGCATTACACAATGAACGGAAATAATGAGACTTTATATCAAGGCAGCAAAGCACGCTCAAGACTTTATTTCCTCACACTTCTAGCACAAAACAATAAACGGAAGTCTGAGATTTTTATATCGGGGCAGCAAAGCACGCTCAGGATTTTATTTACTCAAACTTCTGGCTCAAGATTACAATTCCGGGACAGCAAGTTGTGGCAAAATACACGCAACATGCGATCAAACCAGATTATCACTTGACACAAGACACATGTACCGAACAAGAACTTGCAGGTAAAAGAGGCATGCAAACTTGCCTTTAACACAAAGTGAACTGAAACTAATTGATAACAAACATGAAGGCATAGGCTCAACAATCCTGTTATCACAAGCACCATTAAAGAAAATGAGAAAACACTGCTCTTATTTATAGCTAAGCAGAGGAGTAGAGAACCCTAAAATCTCCTTGCTTTTACAACTACCACTTGCCAACATGCAAGCTTTATTTCTAATCCTAGAAAAGATAAAACATCTAAAACCTAGAAAGCATCTAAAAATAGAAAATGCCAACTCATTACAATCGTTTTCTTTCTATCTTCAAAGAATGGATAAGAATCATGACAAGAATAGAAAGAAAGCTAGGAAGAAGCTTCTGGAAGAAAGCTGATTTAAAACTCAATCACATCTGCTAAAAAGCGGGCAACTTCATCCTTAGTGGGAGCGCCAATACTATTAATAACAAAATGCCGCTTTTCCAAGATTTCTTCGCCATCTGCAATAGATCTCAGGAAATCTTCATTCTCTTTGGATGCTTTCTCGAACTTTGCTGACATCACTGAAAGCTGACTCATTGTTCTGTCACTGTCACTACTGCTACGAACAACACTCTGAAACTCTGTTTGGACTTCATCAAGCCCAAAATAGGAATCATCATCTTGACAATATCGGCAAGGAATTGCTGCAACAAAGTCTCTTATGAGTTCGAGAGCATCAACAAGTCTTTGCTTGTATGCAATGAATTCCTCAGATATTATTTCATATGTCTTGACCTTAAAAAGGAAGCCTTCTTTTCATTCCAAGATCTGTCTTTTGTGTTCCCTCGCCATTGTAGAGCGATATGCCATATCTAAATCCGCAATTATGATTTCATGCATAGGCTTGAACTCGGCTATCAACTGTTCAAAATCCTGGATACCCTGACGTAAATCATGGGCCTTATACCTTAGCTGAAATATTTGAGCCAAACCTTCTGAGCCTCTAGTGATGATCTCCTCAATCCACTTCTGAGTTTGTTTCCCACAAATGACCAACTGTCTCAACTGCTGCTGATCAGCTGGTGTCTCTAAAACCTGGGGCAGCAACTGTGTTGTTTGTGAAGTGCCCTGAATGAGGTTCGAGATATACAAACGGAGTTGATGGTTTTCAGCCTTGAGGGCTGCCTTGTCTTCCCTATCTTTCTGCACTCTTTCATGAATGTTTTTTGATACCATCTTGAACAAGCTCACGTTGGCATGTCTAGTGTTCTTCCCAAGATTGTATTTCAACATTACATTTTCATCAATGTCCACCACGTCTCTGTTTTTGTCTTCAAGAGGTGTGGCCGTCTCCATGAGCATCTCACCATCAGGATTTCTCTCAAAGTGTATTTGTTTCTTTGCCTTCTTCTTGGGTGCTTCCTGATATACGTTGATATCATCAACATTTACCTCATAAGAAGGCCTTCTTCTTGTCCTTCCCAAAGAGCTCTCAAGCCAAAATGTGGTATTTTGACTAACATCCATGGGAGGCACAATTGTAATCTCCTCCTCTACCTCCTCGTCTTCCAAATCAATGTGAATTGGTGAAGACCTTGGGGATTGCAAAGGTTCATGTATCAAAGGCACATCTTGTGTTTCCTCTTGAGGTATGGGCTCATGTGGAGGAACTTTTGTTCCTATCATTGGCTGCTCCTGGATGACAATACCTGTGTTAGCCAACCTCTTCTTTGCAGTCTTTGTTGACCTATTGCCCTTTACCACCTCTTGACCTTTTCCTTTTGATTGAGCTCTGGAAGAAGAAGTAAGTGATGAATGAACCCTTGGCGGCTCTACTATAGGAATAGAATTCTTCCTTTTACGGACTAGGAAAGTTTTACTATATTCAACCACTTGACGAGTCCTTTCTTCCATTGAAATGCATTCTTTATGGGCCCAATTAACCTGTGGAAGAGGTTGTTGCTCAATCTGCTTACGAGTGTAGGCTGGGAGAAGCACATCACCATCATCATCTGACAATCCCTCAATATCCTCAAACAAGCAATCCTTCATCTGATGAAGAGTGAGTCTACTGTTGCTACGCCTTCGGACCTCAACTTCATCTCTGTAGTTGGCCCAAAAATCCTCTAGTGCGGGTATGTGAGAAGTTCTGACCAAGTCTGGTTGCATAGACACCATGGGGATCATAAGATCGTCTCTCGCTGAAAGGCTTGAGACCAAGTGTAGTTAACTCATTACCCATTGTCTTAGCATCGGCCGATGACCTGCACCTGCAAATGCCTAATGCAAAAGGGAAGCTGAATGCTGGTTTCTTTTCGTTTCGCAAGCGGGTGTGAACATCTGATACTTGCCTTAGAAACTCCATACACACAACTTCATCAGACGGATACCTTGGTAGCATGAGAGGAGCACCAGAATAACCATAGACCCCGAGATAGGTGAAAGTGGCAAACTGAATATACCAATCTGCCCATTCTGACATTGCTGCCCTGGCTGTAGATGAAATGTGTACATGTAGCTCATCATCCAAGTCATGCACTGTATATATTAGGAATGCTTCATTCACTCTCTTGTAGTGATGAGAGGATGCAACAAACTCCAGTTAAGTATAGTAATTGTAAACATGCTGGACGCTTAAGGACCCCTCAGTATTCAACCCTCTGAATTTGCCTTGGAAGGCAACTAGATAGACTAGGTATGAGATCATGTGGAATTCATGCCTGTTAAAATACTCAGTAATTTGGTGATGAAGGCAGTCACTGATCAATGTAGACCAATCATTGAATTCCGTTTTCTTCATGATGTGAGGTATCACATAAAACATCCAGGGCTGAAACTTAGTTGCATCTTCTTGGCCTGTGATCTGGTTGAGAAAGGTGATGATTATGCCAATTTCCTCCTTAAATTCGCCTCTCCCAACCTTCTTTGGCAATGTCTTGTGTTTTTCTTTCATCCATTTTGATGCAATCTTCTTGTTGTACTTGTTTTTATCCATTTCCCATATTCTTTCGCATTCCTCTTGAGAGATAGTAACGCTTTCGGGCCAAGGTGGAATTGAGAAACATCTTTCTATCATGTTAGGCTTTAGGTTGCAAATGATTCTTCCATCCACTGATTGAATCTCCCTCGTTGTTGGATTGTAACGTTTGATGTAAGCAATTACGAACTCTAGACTTTGCACTGAAAAAGGTATGGATGTTGTTGCAAGAAGACCTGAATGGCCAAGGTGCCTGATTGTGACATTGCCTGCATCTTCCAAAGCACACAGATTGAACACTGGCTTAATATGGAACAAGTCAGTTTCAGTTGTTTCAAGGAAATCATGGTATAGTGTTGATCTAGTCTTATACTTTGTAGGAGTGTACTCCATTCTGCAAAACTCGAAGATTGACTGTGAACACGCCTATGTTTTGACAAGTTTTGCACAACCTTCTATTTTTAGACTGCTGATTTTTCTTCGTCAAACGGATGAACTTTTTTGGAAATTTTCCTGAGATATGGGTTTTGATTAGAATTTTGTTACAAGAAGACTCAGATCGTCCGTTTTTGAAAATTCTGAATGAAGACTGAAAAAGAAGCAAACCCTAATTTTTTTCCAAAAAAGCAGAAAAAAGCTGACATCTGGGTATTGTTCAGAGGCACATTCTAGATGAACCTAGCTGATTAGATTTTGAAAACTTTGAAGTTTTATTGAAAAAACAGCCTCTTGAAGTTTCACTGAAAAAGCTGTGATATGGGTTTTGTCCAGAAGAAGATTTGAGATAGACCCAGAAGATTGGAATCTGAAAGTTTTGAAATTTTCTTTGACATGCAAAATAAAAAGCAGCTGCTGCAACCTTGAGAAAATTCTTCAAAAATTGTCGAGAAGATAGAACAAATATAAACCAGCTTGCTGAAAATTGAAAACAATGGCCTCCTTCAAAAATTTGATGTTCTGGATGAAGAAATATGAAAAAACAAGCCTTCTTTGAGTGCTGATTTGAAAATTTATGAAAAACCAGCAAGTTTATGTTCTTGAATCTTGAAAAATAAGGGTTTGAAGTTGCTGCTGTATTTCTCCTTGAAGCCACCCGCAAGAAAATATGAAAAATAAAACACAAAGATGCCTTTAAATAAGTTTAGTCTTGAGAAATAGCCTTCAAAATCCTAATTTTTGAAACCCTAAATTTAGTTCATGCAATGAACTTAGGCGTTTTTTCCCTTCTCTTCAAATTTTGAAATTTTCAAAAAAAATCACTAAGGCATTGCAAGTTGGGCACCCTTCTTGAGGTGAGGCGCCCAGTCTCTTCAGACTTAACCAATTTTTCACCATTTTCAACTCCTCTTCAATTTTCAACCTTAGTTTGATCCTGTCTCCTGGCTTCCAGATTGATCCGACAGACGAACTGAAAGTTTCATCACGGGGCTTGATCGAATCTGACGACATTGTTCTGGAGACATCTTCTAACAAAAACTTTGTTTGACCCTTCAAATTGTCGGGTGCCTATCTCCTCCAGGGGCGCCCACTTTCTCTAGTGTTAGCCATTTTTATGATCTTAAGACTTTGCTTGTCTTCTGACCTTCAGATGAATTCATAATTCTGGACATTATACTGATCAGATTGACTGGCTAAGGGATTCACTGGATAGCTAAGAAGATTCTGGAAGGGGTCTCCTGGATACTCCATCTCTGAAAACTGACATTTGATGCTTCAAAACCCTAGGCGCCCTTCTTGGCTGGAGGTGCCTAACTTCTCCAAAGTTGCTAAAATTTTTGAGTTTTTCACTGTTTCTTTCATCTTTTATCGTTTTACTCAGTTTTCTCCTTTGTTCAGCCTTTAATATCTGACGACTGCCAACTTTGACGGACGTGCTAATGATTGCATTGGAGAGCTTGATCAAGTCTGACGAAGCTACATTAGAGGCATCAGATGCAAATTCATTTGTTTAACACCTCAAAAACTTGGGCACCCTTCTCCTTTTGGGGCGCCCAGATTCACCAGACAACCATTTTACCGATTTTCACCCTAAAGTTCTAAACACCTCTCGCCGTGACCTCTGTTTGATCTGAGATTCCGGATGATTGCATGATCGGACGAGCTGACGAAGACATCCACTGCGAAGCTGGCGAGAAATTGAACAACGTTGCCTGGGGAAGCCAACCTTGACTTCATCATTTGATCCTTCAAAAAGATGGGCAACTTTCTTCTCTAGGGGTGCCCAAACTGAGTAGACTTAGAAACTTTTTGCAATTTTCAACTTCCTTTCTCGTTTGACGTGCCTTCCTTGTCTCAATTGCCGGAAATAGAAAAATTTCTAAGGCATGGAAGTATGGGCGCTGAAATTGAGCAGGGGCGCTTGGATTCACCAGCCTTAGTCAAATTTTTACATTTTTCAACTTTTTCTGCTTCCTTTCTCCATTCCTCGTTCTTTGTGCACGTTCGTCGTTGACAACTTCTGTTTGACGCTTGAACGTCTGATTCTGACACTTGATAGCTGGTTGATCTCCATTGATGACCTTGGATCTCCCAAAAAAGCTTCTGAAAAAGCAGAATAGACCCAGTAGGGCAAAACTGATCTTTTCATGATTTTGACTGCACCAGCCTGAGAGGAGGTATTTTAAGCCAATCAAAATCAGTCTTAACCCTAGAAGCCAAACTTTCTATTTTTGGAAATTTTCTATTTTTAGAAATTTTTGCCAGTATCCATTTTGAAAGAAACCCATAAAAAGTTTCTATTTTTAGAAAATTGCTAAAAATAGAAATTTTCCTAAAATTTAGGGTTGAAAAACTGACATCTGGGTTTTGTAGATTTGATTGTTCTAAACCGACCCAGATTGTCAGAATTTGAAAATTTCAAGTTTATGACCCCCATGCAAGACATACAAAACCCCAATTTTGACCTTTTTGACAAATTTCGACAAGACTTTAATTCATTTCTTCAAAATGCCTAAGTGTAGCAAAAATTGAATTTGGGGTACAACATAATGGAAATCAATATTTGATTAATAGTCATCAAGTATTTAGGAAATTCAAACTATTTCCTAAGTAATATGGAAATCGACCCTTTCTTATTTCCATCATGAAATAAATTAAATAGTTTAAACTTGTGTAAAGTATGAAGGAAATATTTGGATTTATAAACTTAAGACTTTATAAAGTCAGATTTTAAATATTTGGAAAAACTGTGTTTTCTCGTAAATATGTAAAATGGCAGATGAATGAACTCGCGCGACTAAGAAGTAAGCTTCGCCTGGAAGAAGAAATCAACTTAGCTAAGAAACAGGGGTGACTTAGCTTGTGAGGAGATTAGGTGTTATGAGTTTAGCTATGACCATTTCCTGAAAAGATGAATCATTTTCTTGTTGACGCCATTATTGGTGAGTTTCCTATAGGTGGCAATTTCTCTTACTAAATTGATTTATTCTTGTTTTTCTGGCTCAAAGTAAAGTCGAATCACTTCTAATTTTGATGAGTAAGGTGTTAGAAAACCGCCATGTTTCTCTTTGAATATTTCTGGGCATTGTGTTGTCATTTGCCATGCCTTCCCGTGAGGAATGCGTTGCATTTCGGGGCTCTATATAAAGCCATCTTCTGCTGAGAATTATGCATTCATTTTTCATTATGCTTTTATCAGATTATCATTTTGTTTCCATTCGGATTAGCATTCTGAATATCATTCATTCCTATTAGCATTTTGTATAGCATTCTCATTCTCATTCATTAAGATTATTCTTTCTACCAGTCATAGTTGTTCTCATTGCCAGCTTGAGTTTGTATATTTGCAAGAATGTACAATCAATTTCTGGAAGTGTGAATTATGCACAATTCTGATTTTAACCATTCATGCTGCTGGAAGTTTGAATCACCTAATTCTAAGCCTTAGTCAAGAAGCTGACCAACTGTGTAGTAATCGATGAGAGAGCATTTTCTGTGAGAGAAGTATAGTGAGGACAGAGGAATTTTGTAGTTTGGAAGTGCTGCAAGTGTAGACCCCATCATCATCATCCAAAGGAAAGCTTAATCCAGGCATGGTTAACTATTTGTTGTACCCAAACCAATTTTTTTGCTTCATTAAGGCATTTTGCTTAAAGAATTTAAACGTTGATAAAATGAGGTCAAAATACAAGTTTTTGGGCGGGTCAAGTATGCACTTTGGTTAGGGTCATGTCAGTTGTCGGCAACAATTGGTTAGTACCTGGAGGTCGAAACCTGAACCTGGGACCCAGAGCAGAGCATGTTATGATGGAGGAAATTTTCATGACGAGATTATACTCCTGCAAGATCAATTCAGTGGCCGGAGGAGTGTTTTTCAGAGCAGAGACAGATAAAGATTTCAAGCAGAAAGCATATTTGCACCCCTGTAGCCCAGGGGCGCCCTTCTTTTTGGAGGCTCAGATTTTGTTGCATGTGCTTACTAGTAGATTCAATCTCTTCAGAGTTAGCCCAGCTTTTCAACGAGCTATCGAGCGAAGACATCCGGGGTGCAGAATTCCAATAATCGAGGTCAGAAGCCGAGGGTACGAGGAGGAGGTATGTCGCAGAGTTTGTCAAGATTATGGTTTCTGCACCCCCGTAGCTCAGGGGCGCCCTTGAATTTGACTTCCCAGATGTGAGAATTTGCAGATGTGGTCTCCCTGAGATCTTTTCTAATCTAGTCTAGCTTCGCAACACATCAGTTCATGAGCTGATCCGACATTCTGAGTGAGCGTGGCGGAGGTTCTACTAAACACGTAAATCTGAGGATGGAGAAACATAGATGTATCACCAGTAGTTACCCCATGCTTCTCCTTTTTGTCTTGTGATGTAGACCTTCGAAAAATGGATGCCATATACTGTGTGAACCCTGGTTGTGAAGCCAATTCATCCATCATTTTCTGACTCTGCCTTAATCCTTCCATCAAGGCATTCAACTATGCAATATCCTCTTTGGAAAACATTTCTCCACTAATTGAAATTATGATCTATAAATGAATAGCTGATGACAAATTTGATTTCCCAAGAAGCTGGCAAGAACTTTAGCTCTGATACCATTGTAATGTCCCCTGCTAAATATGAAGCAAACTTGCTGATACGAACCTTGGGAATTCTATCAAACACTTGCCAAGCGAAGTCTGATCTTGCTGTTATCAACTCTTTTGATGTTCTTGATGTTGTTAGAGAGAATATGCATTCATTTACACTTGAGCAATTGACTGATATAAGATAAATATGCAAGCGAAATACTGATATATGACTCACCAATGCAATTATATGACTGAAATATGCACCTACAACCAAGGGACATCAATGCGAACACTTGGCAAACAAACTAATGTGCAGCTACAGCAATGAGGAATTATGCCAAACATTTATTATGCAATGTTCCAAGGCTGGAATGTAAGATGATATGCAATGCAATATATTTCTGACTTCTTCTTAAACTAGTAAGTGACTGAAAATGCAAGTAGATGACTTAAGCTAATGCAAATCAACACCTGCAGCCATAAGACATTTTGTCATACAATTTGTTGACAAACTCCTTATGTCTCCAATATGATATTGCAATGGAAATGAAGCTAATTACAATCTGAAATGATATGCAAATTCCAAGACTCTTGGCTTACAACATAATCAAAATGCTATCATAATGCTGGAATGAAATATGCATCTACAACTGTCATATGGAAGCGACTTATACAATGATAAAACTACATGAATTGGAACCAAAGAACTTGGATATTATGTACCGATATGAAGAAGAAGGGTTGGCGATCTTGCCCACCAAGAATCAACAAATTAGGAGCCCTTCAAGTGAAGAATTGTACTCCTCAAGGTGTCGTCCCTGTTCTTGCCTGGAAACTTTTTAAATAAAAAATTGCAGCAAAAATCTGACCTCTCATTGAAGAGCTACGAATGAAAATGCAAGATCTCCCATGGCTGGTCTGCAGACTGAAACAAAATTACAGACCTCAAATAACTCACTAAACTTCTCCAAAAATGTTCTCCAATGGCTGCAATTATCTCAAAGAGAAAGACTGAAGTATCTCCCTCCACTATCCAACTAGGGTTGATATTTCACAACCGAAATTGACACTTAACCAGCTAGGTTTGGTATTTCACAAACGAAGACTGGAAATCAATAAGCTAAGCATTCAGCTTCAACAATGTAGGAGAAAAGATGTATTCAATTCAAGATGTCCAAATGCCTAGCCCAAGCTTCTTCTTATACTTTTCATTGGAGAGCTCACACACTTTTCTTATCAATGTGGGATAAAAGATATCTTTTTAACTTAAGTGACTTTATGATATATTTTATTTAGTCACTTTATTAAACTAATTAAATATAAAGTCATTCTTTAGATATTAATTTATTGGAATAACTTTATAAATAATTAATTTAATATCTCCACTTTATTTAATTAAAATAATCAAGTAGTCATCTTTATGAAATATCAATATTTGGAGAACTTAATTAATTAAATTAATCAAATTATTCTGCCTCCAAATCGGGGACATGAGAAACTGGACCTTCAAAACCCACGCATGGCCTATAATTGGCTTTAAAATTAGTTAACTACATGAAGAATAAACTCTAATTAGGGTGCCACCTTGAGAAGTTCAGTTAACGGATGCATGCAAGCTGATTTTAGCCAGTTACAGACTAAAAATAGGCTCTAGAAGAAGTCAACTTAAAAGGAGTTAAACTGAAGATCTATTTTCAGTTAACTGAAACTATCTCTCATGTGCACCACCTCTCTTGAGTTCAAAAGTCAACCTTTGACTTTAGGCATCCTTTCCCAGACAACCATTTTTCTGAAAATTTGAATTTGAAAACCTCACCGAAGCTCACGTTTGACCACTGATTCTGATTGATTGACATGTCAGATTGACTGGTTGACAGTTTTGTTGAAGAGCAGGATCAAATATGAGAAAACGACTCCTTGAGGTGACAAACCCTAATTCATCCATCTTAGGCCTCAAAATGAAGGGCGCCCTTGGCCTACAGGGGCGCTTTTGACCTCAGACTTACAAAATTTTCAATGTATTTTCCATCATTTTCATAGTGATTCTGACCTTACTTCACTTTGTGTTTCTCGGTGTTCGACAAACCTCAGAACTAGCTGACTAGCTCACTACGAAGCTGGCTGGGTTCTAAACAAGAACTCTTGGAGAGCACTACTTGTAAAAAAATCATTTGATAGCTTAAAACCATGGGTGCCCCTAGCCTCCAGGGGCGCTTTTCCTCCTAGACTTGGCCATTTCAAAAATTGGCTAAAATCCACTAAACTTCCGGCTACAGGCTGTTGAGAAGTCATCTGACCCGGCTGATAAATGCAACGGAAAGCTAGAACCAACATGGATAGGATGAGCACTTCAGATCATCAAAAAGACTGAATTAAAGGCATCAAAACCTTGGGCGCCCCTGACCTCTTGGGGGGCTTTTGACATTTCTAGACAATTTTGACCATGTCTGGAACCTCAAGTTTGACCTTTGATACTGGCAGCTCAGCAACTTGGATTCACCCTCTGACGGATGCGTTGCAAAGCCAAATCAAAACTAAAACAAACCTCCTAGGTGTCACTTGATCAGAAAACCTCATTTGGAACCTCAAAAAGATGGGTGCCCCTGGTTGAGAGGCGCGCTTTTCACTCCAGACAGTCATTTTCAATTTCCCTCATTTTGCGTTCAATCTCCAATTTCAGGTGTACTAATCCGTCGGACTGGCTAGCTGGCTCATTGCGAAGCTAACAGGATTCCGGAGAAGACATCTTGGGAGAGACAGGTCATAAAAAGTTGATCTAGGCCTCTAGAATCAAGGGTGCCCCTGGCTCACAGGTGCACTTTTGCTCCAGACTTGGTCATTTTTTCAACATTTTCACCTCATCGAAAGTCCCCTTCGAGACGAAGCCTCTTTTCGGACAAAACTCGCAATAGAAACATCATCAAAGTGTTTTGAGCTTAGCTTTTGACACCTGGCCATCTGCCATTGAAGAGCTCAGAGAACCTAACTTTTCACTTGAAAAAACGAAAAATACCCACCAAACTTAAACTGGGTTTTAACTGAATCCGACTTCACCATCGTGACCGTGAAGCAAAATAAGCCAATCAAAACAATTTTCAGCCAATTCTAACAAGTTTCAATTTTTAGGGTTTTTGACCTAAAAATAGGGGTCCAGAAACCCTAATTTTCAATTTTTTCAAAATTTGCCAGTATCTTTGTGGCATCACATTGACTCAAAGCCCATACTTGATTTGCCCAAAAACTATGTTTTGACATCATTTTAACAAGGTTTAGACAATTTTAAGCAAAATGCCTTAATGAAGCAAAAAAATTGGTTTGGGTACAACAATATTCAAAGATAGCCACAGATAAGTCTGGTTCTCGCATGCTTCATGTAGCTGTTCCTAGAGAGGAATGCGATCGAGATGAGGAGATGTCGGAAAATTATGTGATTACTACTGTTGAGCTTGGTTGCCCCACTGGAGCTCAGATAATTGAAGAATGTGACAACTCCTATCAGGATTTGAAGGTTAAATTCCTCCGAACAAAGGGAAAATACAAAAAGTTGAAAAGGGAGCATAAGACGTTGATCGGATACGTGCAACATTTAGCTCGTCTATGTGGGCAGGAGAATCCAGTAGTTGATCTCCCAGTTGAGCTTCCAAAAGAATCAGTTAGTGGCCTGGAGGATTTGAAGAGGATGGCTTAGGAGGCAGATAAATGGGTTGGCAATGTTCGCGTGGAGGCAGAGAAGTTCATGGATGATCTCACCTACTCTTTCCATCAGGCCTCTAGCATTCTTGCGTGGATGGAAAATGTTGATCAAGCTTGGAGCGAAGCACATATTTACCATGACAAAACTGTCCCTCGCTTGGCCACCTTGATGCATATACCCATGCAAACTCTAGTCGAGGGAGGAGTAATTCTGGAGGGTGATAGGTATGATTTTCTAGGTTGGTATTCTTTAGCATTCATTGGCCGAGGCTTCTTTGATGCACCACAGGCGGAGTCAGTTAGAGTTCGAAAGGCTACGAGAAACATATAGGAAGGAGTCTTAAACACACTTGAAGCCTTATTTGCTAAAAGGCTGACCCCATAGGAGGTAATTGCAGATGGCTTGAGGAGGAGGTTGGAGCCCTTCTTCTCAAAGGTGAGATCTTTTGTTCAGGTTGACTTTGAGAACATTTCAACTTTCTCCAACATTATTCAGAGTACTCAAGATGCCTTGGAAGCTTGGAAGAAGTCTTGTACTCGGCAGGAACAGGCAGTCACAGTGCTTGAATTCCAGCTCAACCATGTTCCATCCATTTCAGTTTAGGAGGTTGAGGCTGTGTTGGCCAGATTCATAGAATTTGTAGTTAGGGAGAAGAACAGTGGGAACACGTTTCTGGACGAGAATCTTTTGAATGATAGTGAGCATTAAATGCTCATAGTGGTCAAAGGGAGAGAGTGGACATTTTGTGCTCATTTATTACCCTACTCCACTTTCTGGCAAGTTTTAGGGCAAAATCTTGACTAGGGCTTATGTGGCTCAATCTGAGCCCTTCATTGTAATTGAATATGAGTCGTCCGGGTTGGGCTAACTATAAAAGGGGCATCCCCCCTCATTTGTATCATATATAGAATAGATAGGATCAAAGATTAGAGAGAATAGCATAAAGAGTAGAGCATAGAGAGATTGATAGCATAGATTGATAGGAAGAGGAAGGAAAGTTTTCAAATTGAATGCTTTGGAAGAGATTGTTGTGAACACTCCTATAATAAAAAGAGTCATCATTGCTTGTGGTTTCATCTTTTATTGTGGGTAGCTAGCAAGATTTCTTCATCCTTCCAATTCACGTAGAATCTTAAAGTAGAGCTTAGAGTAATGTAGATATTAATTCATGCATATAGATAGTTGTGGAATGTGGTGGTCGAATTGAGCGAGCTTCATTAGTCCATACCACTAGCAACTCACTGATGGTGGGTTCACCTTGTGTGGTCAACTGGAATATTATGCACTTAACTTTGATTATGATTTTTATGTTGGTATGCATCGTCGTGATGGTATCTTCATGTTAAGTTGTAGTCTAAATACCTCAAATTACTCCTTTGAAGATTGCACTAGTTCTGTGGAAGTTGTCCAAGGTGAGGCAAAGTAGAGCTTGGTTTAAGTTTGCAAGAGTTGATCTCCACGTCTTGCGCTTAGAGTAGACCATAGCATTTCTAATCCTTGCATCCATTTAAATTCAACACTTTCTGGTTAGTTTAGGAAACTTGAGCTTCATTGGTATATTTTTCGAGACTTGAAAGTCCTTTCCGAGTAAGCAATCACGTAAGTCCCCTTGAAATACCAGCAAATCACATCGAGTCAACCGAGTCTACTTCCACTGCATGAAAGAACCTTGGAGTTGAATGCATGATCTTTCGCAATCTTAGCATGCAGGATACTTTGATCAAGATAGGATAGAGTAACTGTTGGAAACTTTATTCTGTATTGGTGCAGTCATAAAACATCTGCCAACAAGTTGGAGTTCTCCCTTGCCCACCAATTAGCCTACGAGAGAACTCGAAAAATAGACTAATTGTTCACAAATTGATTATGCTTGAAAAGGGGACATCACATGCACTTTACAATATCTCTCAATGTTTGAAGGAATCTGGGCCTTGGATGTTAGGAGAATGTAATGTCCCCTTCTCAACAGTGATCTAGCAGTGGTCGTTAGCCTATCCCAGAGACCCGTAGGCTACTCGGAAGTAGAAATTAGGGTTTCCTATTTTCTAGGGGGATGTTCAACTTTTTTTTGAGGCTTGCTCTTGGAATTTTGGAGAATGGTTCGTGGATTCTTTCTCGGTTTTTAGAGAGCTTTGCAATGCTATAACATGCATGATGATCTGAGCAACTTTCTGAATTTACTATTTTTAGTAAATTCTATTTCTGGCAGTGGTCCTGTTGGCATCAGTACTTTTGGCTTTCTTCTTCTGACAGTTCAGTTGGCAGTATTGAGTTTGGCCCTTGGATGCATTTTCTGGTGAGATAAGTTATTTTAATTAAAAATAATGTCATATTTTAATATTATAGTTCCTTGGCCTAGCTTCATGACTTTAAGTTGTTTTAAAAAGGGGACTTCATGGGTGGACGCCTCATCAGGGGGGCTTAAGTGAAATATTTCTAAATTGATAAAGTTGACTTTGGAGAAAATGGACGCCAACTTGAGAAGAGAAATAATTGTTTTAAAATGAAATATTTCATCAAATGAATTGGGGCGCCAACTTTGAGAGGAAAATGAGTCAATGTGGAAATTTGAATTGGTTTGACGTCTTGGTTTGGGCGCACCTTCTACAGATTTCTGAAGATGCTTCTCAGAGCTTATAAATGGAAGACCTTGCTCTTCATTTGGTTATCTCATATCTATAGTAATGTTATGATGTCGAAATGGTTAGTGAGTTGCTTTGAGGAATGCATACCTCCTAGCTTTGGCTTGATTTCTTGCTCGAAAGATAGCAACTAGTTGAGATTTGGCTGTTCTTAATCCTTGAGAGAAAATTGAGCACATTGTAGTTATGTTTCTTGCGTTTTGTCAGTTTTTGGGAGTTGTTGGTTTAGCATAGCTGATTGTAGTTTTTGCTCATATGTCATGAAATAAAATTGATATTGTTCTGGGCATTTCACCTATCTGTTTCCTTGCTAGGGGCGACCATTTGTACCAGTTTGCAGAGTTTTTAATGTTGATTTTGATTTTTCCTAGCAAAATCGCCCTTCTTGAGGGTTGCACCATGTTGGGGATGCTTGGGAGTTGGTGCAAAAATAATTCATGAGTTTTGGGTGCAGTTTGTTGCTTGGGATTTGGGCGCATATTCTCTAGGAAGCTTATGGTTTTGGTTTGGCGTCTTTTGAGTGAGTTCTATGCATTTTAGTGGGTTGTCTAGTTGCTGGTCTTTCAGAAATCAGATTGTAGAAGTTGTCTTTGGAGTTGGGATTTAGTGTGGTTGAGTCATTTGATGATAGGAGAGGCATATTCTATAATTACAAAATTGAGACATTGAAATACTTTGATATTGGCAGGAGTTCTATCATTTTGTAAAGCTGAACAGTAGTACTGTCAGCTATCTTATTATCTTGCTTATTACCTTGTTTTCCCACGCTTGTGGAAGAGACTGGTCATGCTCAATCTACATTGTATTGCATTTACATATTGCTGATCGACTGAGCCGTCAACATACTCCCGTTGTATAAGTGGTTGAGTTGCATATTTACTTTCAACATTGTACTTTCTATTTCCAGTTCTCCCGCTGAATAAGTGGTTGAGTTGATTGTTACTTTCAGCAATGTAATTTCCATCTCCAGTCCTCCCGCTGAATAAGTGGTTGAGTTGATTGTTATTTCCTCTTATTGTACTTTCCAGCAGTTTCAGATTTATGCTAACGATCCCATTTCGAGTATGCTCTCACCTTGCCCATACTGGAATCTAGGTTGATCAGAAAGAGAAAGGGTTCCCTTCAGTTGGTTTATGATTTCACTAACGTTAACGGGTGAAACTAATGTGTTAAAAATTGAAAAAATTGGCTAGCACATTTCAAAGAAATATTAGGATCACCTAACTACTTCCTAGGATTATTTAGGTTGGCCCTCGTAGCCCAAAGAATTCTCTTGAAGACTCATTATACTTTGCATTGGTTCACTTGTGATGGTCAAGGATGTTGCTAACCCTTATGTTTGTGACTTTGATTGAGACTACAACCTTGTTCTACACAATCTCTTTTCCTTACTCCAACAATCTTTTTGGTAGGGGTCATTTCTTTTTGCAACTTTATCTTATATAGAATACATTTTGTATTTATTGAGTTGTCTTAGGTTTGCACATTGAAGTTCACCTTCATTTCTTTTCTTGGTTGTATTGCTTCCTCGTTGTAGATTTGAAATGTTTTGATTCGGATTTTGAATCAACTTTGAGCAATCTTGATTAAGCATTGTAACATGCTATGTTTTTGTGTGATTGACCTAGTTTGCATCTACTTGTATTTTAAAACACATCCATTTTATCTTTTATTGTAACCAAGAGGGTGTATGAAGATGTAATTCCCCTATTTTTAGCTCAATTTTCATAGTTTGCAAATAGGTGATGCATTTAGGTTCATGTTTGTAGTCCTTCAATAGTCCATAATCTTTACATAGATTTGTTGGGGAATTGTCAGATAGATAGAAAGAATACAATCAGATGAATTATTACATGCATTACCTCAAGCTATATGGTTAATGCTACCACCTGTGATTGTAGAATTTGAACGTTCTATTGCTATCTTTGGTACCTTTTCTCTCTAAGATTGCATCTTTAGTTGCTATAAATGAGTGAGTTGGTGAACTATAAGGGTCTGCAGTGGTGGTTGAGAGTCTATTGCAACATTATAAATTAATATGGATGCCATTTTCAGCAGCTTTGGCAAGATAGTGTAGAAAATGTTTATGATTTAGTTTTAGTTGATGTGATTGAAATCAAGCAATATTTCAACCCTACTTAGGCAGCTGGACCAGGAATGGCATAATCTGAAAACCGTAGCAAGCCCCCAAATGAATTACATTGTTGCTATTTGGTTTTTCATTGATGAAGAAAGATATCTTGAAATTTGAAAAAAGTTTGTGAGGTGCCATATACATTCTTGTCCTCCTTTAGGGTTTCTGTTATTTTTTATTAAGCCCTTATTTTGCAGAGTATAAATTATTGTATAGTGTGCTTGAGATTTTTGTAGTTAATTATTTTGAAAGTAAAATCTTCTTGAAAAAATGTGTATAATTTGTGTACATCAACGATTCAGAGCACACTCTATGATCCCTCCTCAAGATGAGAGCAAAAGACAACCAAATTGCAGAAATAGCACAATATAATGTGCAAAAGACCAATTCAAAACATTAATTTAAACATAGTGGACAATATTTTCTAGAAGCATTCAAAATTATTGTATTTCAACATTTTGACATTCCGTGTATGTGAGCATATTTTTTGTTGCTGGCCAAAACTAATGCTTAAATTTCCGTAGGAAGATTCATGATTGTGTATCTATTTGTACATTTCAGCTAGGTTTTTGACAAAAATGTGAACTTTATCTATTTGATTTCAATTACTTTGAGGGATCTTGAAAGGATGTGTCCCTCACTTCTCTATTTGATTTATCTGCATCTTTTAGCAGCACAAGAGAATTATATATGCATATATGGGACCGAAGGCAATTTATTTGGAATTTCTTATGGAGGTTTATGATTTGATGAATTTCATATGAGAAAGAAATTAAGCTGAATGGAATGTCTCCATGTTTTGTCTTTTACTGACATTCCATACAATGGGTTTTTTTTGCAGTCAATGCAACGAGGAGATCCTGCATGGATTGGCTACTTGTATGCAGCAGCAATTTTTCTGGGAGTGGTATTGAAATTGCCTCATTAGCTAGAATATTAAACTTTTACTAGCAATATTAGATGCAGGCTTCTCTAACAATTTATAGAATATTTCATAGTAGCAAAAAAATTGTATGCAGCAGCAATCTTTCTAGGAGTGGTAGTGGGATTGCCCCATTTAATGAGAGTAGAAAACATTTACTAGCAATATTAGATGTGAACTTCTCTAATAATTTATAAAATCTTTCTTGGAAATAAATCAACAAACAAAAATATATAGATTTTTTTCAAAAATCAGGATTTAATCAAGAATCCAATTTTTTTTGAAAAAAAAGGAAAACCTAACGTTTTTATATTTAAAGGAAATTTAATTGCACAAAGCAAGAGAGAGTTTAAACCATGAATCTTTTTCATTAATTTTCAAATTGCTGTTTACATTGCACAATACCTAGTACACTACTACATTGTATTTGTAACATACTATGAGTACACAGTTTGACTTTGAAGTTTGAACCTGAAAATGTATTAGAATCTAATATACAAAGTACGTAGTAACAAAAAGTGGAGTGAGCCAATGAATTGTTGCTATGAAGTATGCTACATTAGAGGATTGTAGGTTCTAATGATGAAACTCTAGGGGCATAGGCTCGCTTGACTTGATCAATCTCCTTAGGATCAAAATTGACATCTGTAATGTCCCCTACTTGGAGTATGCTTGAATTTGCCTTAAGGGACAATTACATAACATAAAATTGTTTTACAAATGATATTCTATAGTAATTTATATAATAGATATTGAACTTAAGAATAAATGAACTATTAACATTTATGAAATAATGAATAACTACTTAAACTTGAATCTAATCTATAGACTCTTTTCCAATAACCAATCAAGGTTGGGATGGGAGAGAACACATGATAGGGCGCCATAAAAGTTACATCCAACCTAGACAAGTCCTGTAGGGACATCCAACCAAGACACTTCCTATACCGCCCTTCCTTAACATGTCTCCTTGCTAACCCTAATATGATTGCTTTATAAGAATCTATTATCCATATTTATATTAAGGAATCATAATTACTTGTAAGGCTCAATAATTGCTGCAAGCATTATTATTGCATAATCATGTGTGTATATATATATATATATATATATTTCTAATTGATTTCCATCTTCCAATAATCACTTTATATGAACTTATATATATATATATATATATATATATATATATATATATATATATTAAACTTATATATATACATATATTAAACTTACTTCCCTTATTGTTGATTGACCATTTCTCTTCATATATCTGTCATTGAACCATCTTTTTCTTCACACATTTCTTCCAAATCTGATTATATCATATTAATATATCTGCTGCTATACTTAGAAAATACTCCTTGTATTTTTGTCCTCATTTGTTGTTCATGTATCTGCGTTAAATCTCCTTATGTTACATCCCCCTCAAAGATAAACAGGTTTGATCCTTTGGATAACCTAGTTCAGGAGAAGGGTATTCCAGTTGAGATGCACTCCGGTGCGGGGGCCTTGGGTAGAGCCCTAGTAGGAATTGGTGAGAATGGTAACCAGAACTTGCCTTTCGAGAAAGTGCAGGATGGTCAAAGGGGATCGAATCTTCCTTCTCAACCTCAGGTTGCTACTGTTCTGTGCATGTCTTTGGCCTTGGAGGAGGTTGGTGCCTTGGCAGATCTAGTTCCTTCTCAGGTGAAGGAGTCTCCAGATTCCGGGAAATTCAATGAGGTTGTGCATGCCTTAGGTTTGCAACAAAAGACGCTCAAAAATCGGCCTTTGCAGAAATCTTCTAAAGTGGGGCGTAAGAAAGACCACGAGAAGGTTAAATCAATGGGTGAGATGTTAGTGGATTCTGGTTTGGTGAAAACTTTAGACGCCCACTTCTCCCAACCTCATAAATGATAGTTATCTCATGGAATGTGAGGGGTTTGAATAGCATCCCTAGACAAAAGGCTATTCGGGAGATGATGAAGACCCATTCTCTTGATCTTGTTTTTATTCAAGAGACTAGATTAACTATTGATGGTATGTTGGATAGAGTGCCTAGGATTTGGAGCTATAGTTGTTGTTAGTGTGTTGGGGCACTTTGCAAATCTGGTGGGGTGCTTGTTTGTGGGATCTAAGGAAGGTTGTTCCCCAGTGGTGGATCTGTAGTCGGTTCTCTATTTCTATGGTGGCTTCTTGTTTGGACTTTGGTGAAACTTGTCTTTTCGTTAATGTCTATGCACCTATTGATCTTCTTAGATTTTTTTGGTCCCTTTTTCCTCTTCTTTCCTGGATAGTGGCAGGTGACTTTAATGCTATTTCTTGTTTGGAAGAAAAAAGAGGAGGCATAGCTAGGTTGGATCCTTTTGCTTCTCTACTAAGGGACAACATTGAATTTTTGAATTTAATTGATGTGAAACAAAATAATGGAATATTCACTTGGAATAATAGAAGAATTGGGGAGGATGCTATTTTAGCAAGGCTGGATAGATTCCTTGTTTCTTGTTACCACTGGCCGATTAAACTCCCGGTTGCTTCGTTTAGAGCTTCTAGGAATCCTTCTTTTAAGTTTCAACTCATGTGGCTGCAGGATCCTTCTCTCCAGGATTTGATGGGTGAATGGCAGCTTAAGGGAAGTATTCTTTTGGCAGGGCTATGTAATCCTTTGCTAAGAGGTTACAATATGTGAAGTATAGGCCGAAGAAGTGGAATAGAGAGTGTTTTGGAAACCTACACTTCAAAAGAACGGCGGATCAATCTCAGTTAGATTCTATCACTTGTGGAATATGGGATCACGACCTAATTGATGTTTTGGGTCAAGAGGAGGCGATCCCTTCTAAGGAGCTAGAGGAATGGGAGCTGTGAGAGGAGATTTTTTGGAAAAAAGTTTCGCATTGACTGGCTTTAGGAAGGAGATAAGAATATTGTCTTCTTTCATCACTCTATGGTTGCTAGGAGGACTAGAATGTTGGTGTAATTAATTATTTAATTACACTTTATTAAGTTTACTTAGGTTTTGCTTAGGTAATAATTAGTTTACTTAATTAATAAATAAGCTTTATTTAGTTGAGCTATTTTTAGGTCAACATTAGGGTTGCATACATTGCTTTTATAAAACAAACCATCTCTTGTAATTTCTTAATTCCGAATATATCAATTTGCACATCTTCATGCAAAGCTCTTTCTTTTTATTGTTTTTCTCTTCTGTGGAAGGCTTTTTGGTTTGCATGTCTGATCTTGGTTTCTAACATGGTATCAGAGCCTTGATATGCAGCCCCTTCTCAGATTTTGGAGAAAATCATTGCAGAGTTCGTTCGGGGTTCCTCGAGGATTTCATGCCTTGAGTTCATCTATGTGGCGTATTGGATCGGATCGGGCTTCACCATTGGATTCATAGCACTGGAAAAAGTCAGGATTGGCTTTTATTTTGCAGATTTTGGTCATCATTTGCTAGATCTGTGAGGGTTTCAAGTTCGGTGATTTTTTGGAAGCTCTGGAGGTAGCCGATTTTTGGGAGCATCTTGGAGCAAAACGGACATCGCCATCGCGCTCGCAGCACCCCAAAACCCTAAGATCACCCTTCGTTTCGTCAATTCTGGTGAAGTTGGTCCGCAAGGCAAAAATGTTTTGCTAGGGAGGCTGTACGACCTCCGTGGCACGCTTCTCGAGGCACAAACTTCGAAAAAAAATATTTCTTTTTGAAAAAATGCATGGTTTTTTGCAAATATTCGACGCTGCCAAAATAAATGGAGGGCGTCGCTGGCGCGCCACCCAGTGGCCACCAGGAGTGGCGGCCCTTGGGTGGCGTGGACCCTTCACACTGCCGCCTGCCAGTTTACAGCCCCCTCGGGCTCAGTCAGAACAGGCCGCGATCACATGGGGGATCGGGTGCTATGTGCCCAGCCTCCGACCGGTCCCTCAGCCCCAGCCCTAGTCATATCGGCGACCAAGGGTTCTACTGCAGCCCCTGGTTGCCCACAGGATTAGGGGCCGAATTTGTTTGAGCCCCCTGGGCTGCCTGTAGGCCTTATTGGCCAAATTGGAACACTTTTACAAAATCGGGCGTAACTTTTGCGTACGGTGTCCTTTTTTCGGAAACAAGATATCGTTGGAAAATTGATTCCGCCGCTGATACAGTGGTGGAGGTAGTTTTTTCTAATTTTGCTCCAATTTTATTTTGCAGGTCCTTGAACTTAGATGTTGTTTTCACTCTGGACGGCATATCTTTTGACTCGGTGATCCTTTTTTCGCCATTCTTGTGGCATTGGAAAGCTGGTTCAATTCTCTACACAGATTTGAGGTCTATTTTTATTTTATGTTTATGCATGTTTAGGCATTCTCTCCTTTTGCAATCATTGGGTATTGTAATAAATGAACTGATATAAAGTTCCATCAAAGGGGTTTTTTGCATAATAATCTGATTAGAGTGTGCATGCACTTTGATCTTCATCTTTGTTTTGATGACAACTCGCATGGGTTGTAATCTGGTTTCTTAGTTTCTTTTGGCCACATTTTGTCTTAGCTTGACACATATCAGATTCATATTGGTTCACACTCTAGATTGAGAGCCTATGGTTAATGATCCGCATCGGATCCATCTCAGTTTGAGGGCCATTATATTTGTGGTTAATATTCCAGAGTCTTTATGGTTCTTGTTCCCATGGAAGAGTTTTAGTCTTAGTTTGGCATCGGCATCGGCATCGAGATACACGGCTTTCAGATTCTGTCATCATTTTATCTACTGTTGCTTCATAGATTCCAGGGTTGTTCCCGTTTGGAGTTTTCGAGTGTTCCGTGGCATCGGGTCTACTGTTGCATTATTATGATTCTGATATGGTTTCTTGTAAATAGAAGTATCTTTCCTTGCTTGCCAAATTCAAGTTCCAGTGTTACTCCACAGTGTTCTTCTAGTGCTTCTTTGCAGTAGGTCATCTCATTGAGGGGGGGGTTTGTCCCACTGGGTTGTCTCCTCTTTTTCTTACTCTTTCATTGCATTTGTACATAGGTATCTGATCAAGCCTTGTTGCCAGGATCCATTCATGCTTTTTTGCTTTCATCTTAGTTTTAGGTGCATGCTTTTTTAGTCTCCCTAAGTTACACTTAAAGGAGGGTGTTGGTGTAATTAATTATTTAATTACACTTTATTAAGTTTACTTAGGTTTTGCTTAGGTAATAATTACTTTACTTAATTAATAAGTAAGTTTTATTTAGTTGAACTATTTTTAGGTCAACATTAGGGTTGCTTACATTGCTTTTATAGAGCAAACCATCTCTTGTAATTTCTTAATTTTGAATATATCAATTTGCACATCTTCATGCAAAGCTCTTGCTTTTTACTATTTTTCTTTTCTGTGGAAGGCCTTTTGACTTGCATGTTTGATCTTGGTTTCTAACATGGAAATCTCATTACTTCTCTGGTGTCTTCAAAGGGGACTTTGCTTTCTTCTCTAGGGGAGATTTCTAGGGAGGCCTCTCGATTCTTTGCAGCTATGTTCACTGAAGATTCACCTCCTACGAGTGAGGAAGAAAAATCTATTTTGGCTTGTATTCCCTCTCTAGTTTCTAATGAGATGGATGGAGTTCTCCTTCAACCCATTTCTCTATAGGAGTTGTGTTGTGAACTTTTCACACATGACCCCATTCAAAATGGGTACCCCTAATTTTTGCTCCATTCTGGTCTTTTGGCTTTGGTTTTGCGTCTCTCTCTGTGTGATCTTTCTGTCCTTTCGGGGATGTCCCATCGTTTGACGTAAGTTAAAATTTTGGCTAAGTCTGTGAAATTAGGGTTTTCATTCTTCAAGCTTGTTTGAGGTCAAATTGAGTTGGCAAATTGAAATCTAAGCTTGGTACTGTTGATGTGTGATTTATGACCACACCAACACAAAATAAAATGTCCAACGGTCACTCTATTCTCTCTTGATCAAAGTATTTTGCATGCTAAGATTGTGTGAAAGTTCATGCGTTCAACTCCAAGGTTCCTTTTATCGCGAATAGACTCAGCTGGTTGATGTGAATATGCTGGATATTCCAAGGGGGACTTACGTAATTGTTCAACTTCATGAAGCAGATGAAAGATTTGACTGTGATGCTCTGATTTCTAAACTAACCCGAAAATGCTGAATTGAAAAGGAAAGGGGTAGGAATTCTACAATCTACTTCTAAAGGGTGGAATGAGGGGATCAACTTAAACAATCTTCAAACTAGACTCTGCTTTGCCTCCCTTCGGACAACTTCCACAAAGTCGGTGCAATCTTCAAAGAATGAAAAAAGTGTTCAAATCATGACACAACATATTCATACCATCACAACGATGCATATGGACATATGAGCCACAATCGAAGTTAAGTGCTAATACTCCAGTTGACCACGCAAGGCGAACTTACCGTCAGCAAGCCCGCTAGTGGTATGGACGAAAGAAGACTTGCTCAAATTGAATGCCACATCCCATGACTAACAATTACTTGCATGAAATAAAAGTCTATTTTACTTTATCTACTTTGAATTGGAAAGATGAAATGGCCTTGCTAGCTACTCATAACAAAAGAAGAAATCACCAAGCAATGAAACTCTTTGTATTATGAAAAGTGTTCACAACAACCATTTACAAAACTTTCAAAGGAAAGTTTTCTTGCCTCCTCAATCTAAGCTAACTTCTAAGCTAATCACTATATGCCTTCTACTCTGTAGTTCAACTCTTATCTCTGATTTTTGTCTAATTCTAATAGATTACAAATGAGGGGGGATACCCCTTTTATAGCTAGCCCATTTTAGTGGATGGCTCAAATTCAATTACAATAAAGGGCTCAGATCGAGCCACCTATGCCCTAATTAGGGTTTCTGCCCTAAAAATCGCCACTGAGAGGAGTGGGTAATAAATGCACAAAAGATTCTCCACTCCCCTGCCGGAACCATAATGAGCAATTAATGCCCATCATCATCCTCCAAAAGATCCTCATCCAGCAAAGCGTTCCCACTGTCCTGTTCCCTGACTGTGAACTCGATCAACCGGGCCAATACCGCCTCAACCTCCTGAACTCAAATTGGTGGAATATGGTTGAGCTGAAATTCCAAGACTGCTACCGTCTGTCCGTGTCGAATGTAAGACTTTATCCATGCCACCAAGGCGTCCTGGGTATTCTGAATTATACTGGAGAAACTGGAGACATTCTCAAAGTCATCCTGGACAAGCGACCTCGCAGTTGAGAAGAATGGAGCCAGTTTGCCTCTCAAGCCATCAGTAGCTATTTCTTCTGGGGCCAACCTTCTAGCAAATATGGCCTCCAATGTATTAAGGACTCCCTCCAAAATGTTGCCCATTGCCTTCCTAACGCTGGTCGAATCTGCTCTTGCTGCATCGTTAAACCCACGGCCCGTGACCACCGAGGAGTACCAATTGGTGAAATCATACCTATCACCTTCCTGAATTACACCTCCATCCACCAAGGTCTGCAGAGGTATATGCATCAAAGCCCCCAGACGAAGAACAGTCTTAGTCTGAGAGATGCGGGTATCGTCCCAGGCTTGATCCACCATATCCATGCGCGCCAAAATATTTGAGGCCTGCTGATAAGCATTGGCGAGGTCCTCCATGAATTTCTCTGTCTCAACCTGAACATGGCTAACCCATTTGTCCGCTTCCGTTTCCATCTTCTTTAAGTCCTCTAAGCCAATAATTGACTCCCTCAGAAGCTCTGGTGGGAGTTCTACTGCTGGGTTTGCCTGTTCACCTGGATGTGCTAGACTCTGCACATATCCTATCAAGGTCTTGTGCTCCTTTCTTAACTTCTTATACTTCCCCTCTGTGCGGAGCAACTGGTCTCTCAACGCCTGATAGGAGTTATTGAACTCCTCAACAATTTGGGCTCCCGTAGGACGACCCAACTCTATAGTGGTGATCAGGTAATTCTTAGGCCTCTCCTTGGCTCGATCACACTCCTCCCTTGGGATAGCAACCTGAAGTGTGCGAGAGCCCGACTCATCAGTTGAGATCTTTGAAAATTTCTTGGCTCTCTTCTTCTCCGGTGGCGCACTAATCCTTCTGAGGAACTCCTCCATCTCAATGGCTGGATCCGTATCATCCTCAGGGTCTCTTCTAATTCTATCCGTAAGCCAATCCGACACTGTCTGTTGTGGATTGCAAGTGACGAGGGGCTGCTCCTCTGTTGCCTCCACCTCGTATACTTCCTCTGTTCTTACACTGTTCTGCTCAGGCTCATCGATCTCCACGAGCTGAGTATCTTCGGACCCTTGGGTCCCTTGCTCTGTGTTTTCTTCCTCTTCCAATGCCATGTCCAACATCTGCTGGAAACGAGTATCGGCCACTGTTTTCTCCTCCTCTTCTTGTTGGCCACCCCTGGATGCACTGACACTTATACTATTTGACTCTTAGACGTTGGGCTGATCAACCTCCTCGAGTGCCCGTTCTTCATTCAATTCTACCCTTTGATCAGCAAACATCGAAATTTCTCTCAAACTTGAGGATTGAGTTTGCGACCGCGTGGGTGATGCTTGCTTTGTCCTCAAAGGTATTGGCTGGGTCGGCACCTCATCTTGTGCCTCTGGCACTTGGGCAACTTGTTTTCCCCTTCTCACCGATAGCGGCCTTTGATCACCCATCAAGTCATAAGTAAGGGTAACTGCTTTGCTTTTGAGTCTGCCCACATGCCTATCGGCCCAAGCCCTCGTGAAAGTCATCACCGGAATAGAGAGCGTGTCCAAGTCCATGATTTCTGGCTTAGACCAATCAGGTGGTGGGACCGGAGTATTCCTGACTGACTCATAGTTAAGTTGTATGACATTTACATCTTCTTCCACCTGGTTGGGAACTGGAATGACTTCACACTCCCTGATTAACTTGAGAGGGAGTCTAGTAAACATCCTTCTCCTTACTTCAGCCTCATTCGCTACATTTTCCCAAGCATCCTCTATGTGAGCCTTGTGCCTATACTCAACATTCTGCACCACTTGTATGTTTCCGTAAGGATCGAAATCCTGCCTGCCTATGTGATATGAGAGATGAAAGAATTGTAGCTCATCCTCTGCCTCTCGAGCTGCTTGCAAGGAGGGGCATACCTCAGTGGAATTCCCTATGGCGATAGGAAAATCCAGTCCCTTCTTCCTCTTGTTCTTTTGGATTTTATCGTAGGCAATGAGTTGCCTAGATACTTCTAGCATTACTATGTGATTAGTGGGGTACCTCGGCAACCGGTATGGATACGAGGTGAACCCTTGCAGCCTAATGTATGTGAATTTTGGAAATTGGATGAGCCAATATCCATATTCTTCGATCAATGCCTGTGCTTCCTTTGAAATTCTCTGCTGCGTTCTCTGTTGAAGGGTCCTTGCAATATGCATTGTGAATGCATCATTTGCGTGCTTATAGCTGGCAGTGTTAGTCAAATGTAATTGTGTGCAGGCCTCATGGATTTTGAACTGGTTAGGGGCACAGCCGATTGGCTCTTTGTACGTGATCCCTCTGTACTTGGTCATCCTTGCCAGCATATACATTACGTACGAGCTCATATAAAAAGTCTTTGTCCTCCTCAGGCTCCTGAACTGTTCATCAATGTTGTCGCTAATCATCCTAGCCCAATCAACACATTCCTTTACCTCCAATATGATTTCGATGAAGTAGAACATCCAAGGCTCGAAGATATATGCCTGCGAACTCCCGTTTATTCGGCTAAGCATCATTATCAAGTCACAATACTCTTGTTTCACATCTTCGACAATTATCTGTTTTGGGAGTTTAGTGCGAGGTGGCTTTGGTTTTTGCATCCAGACTCTGTTGATGACTGCAGTGACCCTCCTGAAGGAGGAGTACATTTTATCTGCCCTTTCCTTTGTTTTGTATAACATTCTCTCAGAAGTAGGAATCCCGAATGCCTCTCCGATAGCATCCGGCGTGAAGTTGGCAAACAATTTGCCATTTGGAGAGACAATCGTTCTGTGTTCCGGCTTGTAGCAATTTGCGCACTCCATGATTACTTCCGGGCACTGTATTGCCGGTGGAAAGCCAATAGCTGCGTAGATTCAACTTTTCATTATGTTGTGTGCTATGATTGGCGGTTGATGACCTCCCAATCCGTACATCCTTGATTTGAGTGGATTCAGATTAAATGAACCGAGGTTGGTGTCATTTAGTCCCGCCAACTTTGAAGTAATTGCCAACTTTGGAAGAAATGGCTTGGCGAGCCTTTTGATCATTGCTCGTCGGGACGAGCTTGCCTTGCCCGCTTCAGTATTTGTAGCTCTGCCTGCAGCTCTGCTTGTTCTTGCAGCATCCTTTGCCCCAGCCATTTGCAAAAATAAAATAGAACAATAAGTTAGACTGTAGATTTTTAATAAAATAAAACAACTTCCGAGATGGCTGCGAGTACGGAGTTTGTTTTGAAAATAAAATTCCTCAGCGTAAATTTCTAACTCCAAACCTCAAACTGTAATAAAATCTCTGAGCTTAGAGAAAACTTTCAACAACTGCACTTCTGACTGGCGAAGAAAAATCGCAGCAAACTAATAACTTTCAGCAATGTGAATAATTTCTCCAACATAAATAATTCGAATTTTTTGACTTCAGCCTGTCAACTTCAGCAATTAGAAGAATAAAGAGATAACTGCAGTATGGAATTTCGAACTTCTTCTCAACTCCAACAACAATCAACTTTTTTCAGTTCGAATATGAAATCCTCAACAACTTCAAGAACTCTTATGCGACTTCGAAAATGACTTCAGCAATTTCAACTCTCAGCAATTTGAAAATAAAAATCTCCAGCAACTAAGAAAACCTCTGCAACTTCGAAAATCTGCAGCAAGTTCAACTCTCAGCAATCTGAAAATACCTTCTCCAGCAACTCCAACAAACAATTTTGAAATTTGCAGCAACACACTCTCAGCTCTTCAAGAACTAAAAAATCTTTAGCAACTTCGCTCTTAGAACAATAAAAACTCAACCTCACTTTCAGCAACGTCGAAAAAGATTTCAATCTCTCAAGGAAATTCTCACTTTTAGCTACTCTCAATTTCGAAAATGTGAGAAGAAATGAGAAATGAGGTTGCTTAAATAATTCTTCTCGAAGAATCTTGCCAAGAAGTGCTAGAGTTATTTTTAGCACCTTCATCAATTCACCACTCTCTTCCCTTATAATCTTCTAATTTAGGCGCAGTAGTGGGCTAGCCGTCGGCCAGTCATCATGGCATTTGCCATTAATGATGATTCTTTCCCTGCAAAATTCGAATTTTTTCCCTCTAGTATGCCAGTTAACTCCCAGTAATTAAACAACTTGCGAGGAAATTACTCCAACTTGATTTGAAAATTCCACTTTAAAATCCTCGCAATGTTTAATTAAATTCAACTTGAAAAATTCATGGGAGTTGTAAATTCATTTCCAACCTGTTAAAACATCTGCCATTTAGATCATCAACTTCGCGCAATTTGCCTTAGACATTTTAAATCCTCCCTTTAAAATATTCAACTCTGTTGATTTAAAATCACTTGCTTGCTCAAAATAATCTATCCTCTGAGATTTAATTGCCGTTAGGAAAATAATCTAGGCAAAACAAATCCCTTTGAAAATATTAAAATTTTCTCTTAGGAAAATAATTTAAAACTCTGTCAACTCATGGGTGTATTTTAAAGAGGTTCATTTAATTTTTTACTTGACCCATGGAAAATATTCATCCATTGTCTCCCTCTTGAAAATAAAATTTCACCAAGTTGCCAACTTCGTTTAACTGCCTCCAGAAAATTTTCATACTCATTTCAAGGGCGTATTTTCTCTAGTGAAATATTTATATCACTTAGAAAATTTCTTGACATTTTCCCCCCTTTTGATATTTTATTTTATTACGCCATTATCCCACATACTCAGGAATAAATTTAAATCCTCTTTCTTCTTTGGGCGCAATTTTATCTCATTCAAATTTAAATTCCCACGCCTTAGGAATTTCTCCACTTCACTATCTAGCCTGGGCACATTTGGGGTGGCAAGCTTTTATTTGGGGCGCATTTGCAGGTAGCCACTTTTACTTTGACACTTAGGCGTTTTCACCTCCTTACCTACCTTGGGCGCAAATGACATGGTGAGGTTCCGAGTGAAGGCGCATTTTACATGCCATGCTTTTGCTTTAGAAATTTTTCAAACGCCTTTAATGTTATCTCCAAGGTGAGGGCGCATATGACATGGGTTACTCACATTTTCCATGACTTAGACTTTTTCCACATCTTCACTCAAAGTGGGCGGACTTGGCACGTTGAGCTTCGAGTTTAAATGCCTTAGGATTTTTTTATTTTATCTTGAAGGCTTGAGCGCATTTACTAGTGGCTGCTTTTGCTTTCAAACTTAGGCACATTTCCTTGCTGGAGATGGGCGCATTTTACCCCATTGACTTTCGTTTTATGCCTTAGCATATTTTCACTTAGCCACTCCTTAGACTTTTTCAGCAACTTGTTAACTCTTCTTGGGCGCAAATACTACCTCAAGCTTTCATTCTTCTTTTGACTTGGGCGCATTTTAGACTATGAGCTTCCATTTCATGCCTTAGAATATTTTCGAAAGCTTTCATTCTTCTTTGGGCGCATTTAGCACCTTCAACTTTTATTTTCAATGCCTTAGGCGTTTTGAGAGAATCATCAAGGTGGGCACATTTACATGATTGAACTTTCTTTTGAGGGTGCAAATGGCATGTGAAGTTTTTGTTTCGTGCCTTAGAAGAATTTCACTTAACCACTCCTTCTGTTGGCGCGTTTTAGAGGCCTTGCTTTTATTTTCACCATGGGCGCATTTTGAGTGCCATGCTTTGATTTCCAATGCCTTAGAATATTTCCTCAAGGCTCTTCCATTTGTGGGCGCATTTTGACTAGCTCACTTTCATTTGAGGGCGCCTTTTGCTAGGTGGGCTTTCAATTCTCTTGCCTTAGACAATTTTGAAGTCACTTCCTCAAGGTGGGCGCATTTACATGTGTCCTCTTCTATTTTCATCATGGGCGCATTTCCATGGTGGAGCTTTTGTTTTTACACTTAGAAGAATTCTCATGTTAACTCTTCCATCATGGGCGCATTTGAGAGGGTATGCTCTCATTTTCTCACACTTAGTAAAATTTTCATGCCCGCTTATCTGCCCTTCACCTTCACATTCTATTTTTAGTAAGTCCTTGCTTTTCTGACTTCCACAGCTCCGTTTTGCCCGAAAATTTCACCATATGATCCTTAAAGTCTGATGAACCTGTTTTTGCCAGTCCTTTGCTCCGACCTCCTATTTATAGCCACCTGCTATTTATAGTAAGTTCCAAAGTTGCCTGACTTCTGTAGCTCTGTTTGACTTGAAACTTGCTATGCCTGATCCTGATAACTTAAGTGCCCCGTTCACACCTACCTCTGGCACGGACTTGCTATTTATAGCCTTGAGATGACTTACTAAAAATAGTAAATTTTTCGATTTTGCTCAAATTTTGCCAGTAGGTTGCTTGTATGATGCTGATATCAGTGGGGTACTTCATTCTGACAATTTCTGAGTCTCGCCCCCTATAAAAGTCGAAACTGTAATTTGACTTGCATGTCTCCTGAACGGTCTCCGTTTGACTTTGTTTTCGTTGCATGTCGTTCTGCTTGCTGAACTGGAGTGTTGGGTAGTTGCCAGAGTGTACCTGCTAAAAATAGAAACTGCCTGGAAATTGACCAATCCACTGCCGGATGATTTTGCATGCCATATTGCTCGTGGGATCTCAGAAAATCCAGAAAAACCTAGAAAACTGGTCTGCATGCGGGCACTGGCTAAAAATAGTAAGTTTCCGAAATGTGATCCGTTTTGCTTGCATGTCATACTGTTGCGAAGCTCTCGAAAAACCCATGAGGAAAAACCTGACATGCGTTGAAAAACTTTGCTTGCAAACCCTAAAAATAGCCTTTGAAGGCTGAACAGTAAAATGTCATCACCTCGGTTTGCATGTTACATCACTGCGAAGGTTTTGAAAAACCTAGAAACATTCCCCAGACATGCACTTGAAAAGCACATGTGAAAATCTTGAAAATGGCTACTGAAGCCTGAATTGCTAAAAAATAGCAAGTTGTCTGATTCTGCCCAAATTTTGCGTACAAGTAGCTTGATGTGTTATGAATGTGATGGAATTGACAGACTTCCAAAATCCTGATGAAACGATCCCAGATTGAGTACTTACTATAAATAGTAAGTTCCCAGAATTCGATAAAAATTCAGTGGGACCTTGCTAGAGGCTATGTGATTGCAGTACTAAGCTCTGATTCTGAATTGATAACTTGGTTCGACCTTTAAAAATCTTGGATGATAGGAAACCCTAATTCCACAGACTTTAACAATATTTCAACCTAGGTCAAACGGTGGGACATCCCCAAAAAGACAAAAGACCAGAGAGAGAGAGTGAACCAAAGCCAAAAGACCAAAATGGAGCAAAAATTAGGGGGTCCCCATTTGAATGGGGTGATGTGTGAAAAAGGTCACAACAGGTACTACGATCAGGAGACTTCAGGTAGGATCCCATTAAGTTTTCACTGAATTCTGACAACTTGCTATTTTTAGTAAGTGCTTAATTTGGGGTCTTTTCCTCAAAATTTTGGAATTCTGACTGCTTCACCACATTCAGGATACTTCAAAGTACTCGCATGCAAAATTTGAACAGATTTGGACAACTTGCTATTTTTAGCAGTTCTGGCTTCGGAGGCAGTTTTCAGGGTTTGCGTGTGTAATTTTTCGATGTATGTCAGGATATTCTTTATGGGTTTCTCAAGAGTTTCGCGATGATGTGACATGCAAGTCAAAATGATGACTTGCTATTTTTAGCAGGTGCTCGCATGTGTACCAGTTTTCTGGGTTTTTCTAGGTTTTTGGAGATCTCTCGGGCAGTGTGACATACAAATACATTCGACAGTTGGTTCATCACTTTTTCAGGCACACACTATTTTTAGCAGGTTCACTCCAACAGTTCCTCGACGCTTCAATCTCACGAGCAAAGTAGCATGCAACATAAATGAGGTCAAATAGAGGTCATTTGAGGCACATGCAAGTCAGATTAGGGTTTCCTACTTTTATGCCTAAAATGAGGGGTGAAATTCGAGGAATTGAGAAACTGATGTATGCCATCACGATCAACATCCTTTAGAGAATCCACTGGCGAAATTTGAGCAAAATCCACATACTTACTATTTTTAGTAAGTCATTTCGGGGCTAAAAATAGCAGGTCAACACAAGGGGCAAGTGTGAACGGGTCAAACAGGTCATCAGAAACACATGGAGCAAATTTCAAGTCAAGAAGAGCTGCAGAAATCAAGAAATCAAGGGTTTACTAAAAATAGCAGGTGGGCTAAAAATAGCAGGCAAGCATGGACGACAGGTATAAACAGGTTGATCAAGCCACGAAGGCCACATGGAGCCAGCTTCAGGATCAAAACAGTTGAAAATCCATGGAAAATCACAAGCCTCCAGAATTTACTAAAAATAGAAGGCAGGGGTCAGCTAAAGGCATCACAAATTTCTCTAAGTCAGGAGAGTTGGGTGAAGACCCCTTCAAATGCGCCCAGCTTGAAATGAAGGTGTTCTGAAAATTCCTAAGTCAAAAATGAAAGCACACACCCTCATATGCGCCCTTGTGGTGAGGAGGCCTTGAAATTTTTCTAAGTATATGAAGCTGAAAGTTGCACCCTCTAGATGCGCCCATGAGCATGAAACATCTTGAAAAGTTTCTAAGTCCTTCAAACAAAATCTCGCCCTATAGAATGCGCCCTCAAGGTGAATGGAGGTGTGAAAAGTTTCTAAGGCACAGAACAAACGTACAAGGGGTCATATGCGCCCAAGGGAGATGATGATGCCTTGAAAAGTTTGTAAGGCATGAAAAATGAAAGCTCCACCTCTCAAATGCGCCCAAGGAGGAGCCTTAATGATGTAAAATTTCTAAGTCTTTGAACATGGGAATAGACCCCCTCTTATGCGCCCTCAACATGGGAGGATCCCTCTTGATATGCGCCCTAGGGCAGTCAAGATGAAAAAAAATGTTAAGGAGTTGGAAATCAAAGTGACCACCCCTTAAATGCGCCCTCAACTTGAAGAAGACCCTATGAAGTGCGCCCATCATGAAGGTGGTTTGAAAGAAATTTCTAAGGGGAAAACGAGAGTACACCACTCCAAATGCGCCCATCTTAGACAATGAAGGGGCAACTAAATTTTTTTCTATGTGTGGCAAAATAAAACAAGACCCTAGCAAATGCGCCCACCATGAATGAGGTAAAAGTTTGAAAATTTGCTAAGGCACAAAAATGAAAGTGAAAGGGTGGAAGTGTGCCCAAGCAAGGAGCATGAGTTGAAGAATTTCTAAGTGAAGAAAAATGAAAGTGGCACCCTCCAGATGCGCCCTTAAAGGAAGTGAAGTTGGATAACTTTCGAAGTGGTGAAAATAAAACTAGACCCCCTCATATGCGCCCTAGGAAAAGTGAGGTGAGTTTTAAATCACTAAGGCGTTGAAACTTGAAGTGGAACCCCCTTAAATGCGCCCACCTTGTGATGGAGGCTAGGAAAGAAGTTCTAAGGTGTGGGAATTAAAACATGAAGGGGTCAAATGCGCCCTTGGCATGGAGGAGTTGATAAAAAAATTCTAAGTATGAAACATGAACCTCAAGCCCTCAAATGCGCCCTTGGCAAGATGAATAAGTTTGAAATTATCCTAAGGTGTTGAAGATGAAAACACATAGCTTCAAAGGCGCCTAGGCAAGGAGTAAGGCGTGGGAATTTTCCAAGTGATATAAAAGAATGAGAAGTTCTAAAAATACGCCTAAGGCATGTGAAATAAAAACACAAGGTGGTGAAGTGCGCCCAAGGGGGTAAGTTGTGAAATATTTCAAAGGGGTTGAAATAAATGTTAATGATATTTTCAAAGGATAAAGTGAAAAAAATTAAATCAACCCCTTCAAAGTGCGCCCCATGAACAAGTGAAGTGAGCAATTATTTTCTAAGAGGATTTTAATATCTTTTTGAAGGGAAATATTTTCTAAGATGGCCTTGATTATTTTCTAAGGGGAATTAAATTTCGAAGATGGAATGATCTGGCTACTGATTTTAATCGACGTGGTGAAATGTTTTTGAAGCAAATTAAAATTTTCTAAGGCGTATGTCATGGAGATGAAATTTTGAATGTTGGAGATTTTAATGGGTTGGAAATTTTTAATTTCCCCATAGATGTTGGATTTAAATGGAGGATTTTAATATCGGTCGGGTTTTGGTGCAGGTGGAGGTGTCTCCCTAGAAGGAGCTGCAAGAGTGGTTGTCGCGAGGCACTAAGGAAGCTTGACAAGATCTTGCTAAGATTTTGGCTGGTAGAATGTGTAATTCCTTTAAGGGGAGAGATACTTTTGGCTTGGGGTGCTGACCTGAAGGGAAAATTCTTGGTTGCCTTGGGGTACTTGGAGTTGGACAGGTAATTGCATGGGCGGATTGGTGTTCCTTGGTGGAAGCAAATATGGAATAAGTTTTCTTGGCCTAAATGTAATTTTTTCTTGTGGTTGGTGGTCGAAAATAGATGCTTGACTTGTGAGAATTTACGCAAGAGAGGCTTCTAGGGTCCTATATGTGTTCTCTGCTCCAACAGTGAGGAATGTGCCTCACATATTTTCTTCCAATGTCCTTACTCTAGAGAGATTTGGCACCTTCGGTGGGCGGTGTGGAATCATGCTTGTGTCCATGCCACTTTTTTAGTTGAGTTTTGGGAAAGTTTGGGTCGAGTTCTTGCTAGGGAATCTTTTCTTCAAATTGCTTGGATCATTGGCCCTTCTTTTATTATTTGGCATCTCTGGTTATAAAGGAATTGAAGGATATTTTAGGGTGTGGATTTGGTGGTGGCTCATTTATGGCGAAAGATTCTACGTAGGATATAGGAGACTATTTTTGCTAAATGTGAACTTTTGGTTTTGGTGGATCTTGGTGATGTTGCTTTTGTAAGGAATTTGGATTTGAAGGTTGGAAGATCTAGGTACTCCACGAGTAGGGGTAGAAAACAGGCCAAACTGAGGATTCATTGAGAGGGCTGGTGGCTTCCTCCTCCTCAAGGAACTCTGAAGATTAATATGGATGGCTCTTCTAGGGGGAATCCTAAGAATGTAGAGATTGGTGGTATTGGCAGAGATAGTAAGGGAGGTGTGGTCTTCTCTATTTATAAGGGGTAGCATTCTAATAACCTTATGGAGGCTCTTGTGATTCTTCATGGTGTTGAAAGAGGTTGTTCCTTGGGCTGGAGGAGGATTATTTGTGAATCTGATTCACAGATTGTGGTTGATATGCTGAATGAGAAGCGATTGGATGGAGCTAATTGGCACTTGGCCATAGTGGTAAGGTGGATCTTGAACCTATGTTGTTCTTTGTACTATATTTCCTTTTGTCATATTCCTAGGGAGTGGAATAGAGTGGTGGATCTTCTGGAAAAATGTGCCTCTGAGCACTTAGAGAGGTGGGAGGTGGGTGATTAGGGTCTCTTGTCTTCAGAGCATTCTTTGGCTTGGAAAAGTTAATCATGGAGGATCGAAATATGTAGCTGGTTTCTCTATTGGGTTCCTCTGGGGACAAGTTCTATTGGGTGGTTGTCTTTTGGTGGGCTTGTGGCCCTTTGCTTTTTATTGATTCTTTGATTTCAATAAATTTTACCGCCATTTTTAAAAAAAATGGTTGGAGAGATTTGACCAAAAGGACCTAGAAATGAATTTTTGTGAGTTAGCCTATCTCAAGCGGTATGGCACTGTTCAAACATTTATTACTGTGATGAGCCCAACTGGCTCCCTCTCAAACCCCTACTATTTTGTTTATCTTTTTGTGTTTTTTAGAGAAAGTTTCTAGAGAGAAATAGAAGGGGTGGCAGCATATAAATGCTCATAAAACAAGAATCTGAGCTAATATTGATCAAGTGTAAATGCAAAGAGTGTTAAATAACCATAACAATAAGATTACAAATGATAGACATACACGTAAGCCTCCAGATTATTTAATTATGAAATTATCCAAGCTTGCCAGCCGAAAATGGTGTAAACTGACAAAATAGGACGCTTGGGCTACAGATCTGACTTCTCCCCAACAAAAACTGGATGCAAGCAGTCTTGAAGGGTGGACGCCAAGAAAGGAACACTATCAGTTGCAAGAAAGAAGGCGTTTCAGCAAGAAGCTTCACACGCCTAGCCTCCTGGTTACACGTTTCCCAAGGCTGAAAGGTATGGCCAAGCAAGAAACTATGGAATGAACATTGGAAACTACGGAGAAACCTGAAGGAGATGTCTTTGATGAAGAAGCCCTCTTCTTTATTGTAAACTGAATAAAATTGTACATAGAATCCTGTTTAAAGCACTTAAGAACTCCTGAAGTGAAGCTCCCATGGTTGCAATCATTCAACTGATCTTTCACAGTCTCACAATCACCAATCTGTGAAGAATTGTCAATCTCCAGAGATAAATTTCTTGAAACCCTTGTCTCAGAGAAATCACGCATCAGCCAAAGCCAAAGAGGAAATGTCAAATAGTCAAAAGATGAGTTCGAATTTTCCTTTGCTTCCTTCTAAGGCCAAAAGGCACACATTTCCATAAGTGACGCCCCTTTTATTAAAATACATTTAAAATGTATTTTGCACTTTTCAATAGTTACTTATTAAAATAAATGGGTGCTCCTTTTTGTAAAGTGTTTTAAATTTCACTTAAATAAATTTAAGTGATTACTTTATTATAAAGTCAAGTCAACTTTATAATATTCCATCCAATAAAGTTAAAACACTTTAATTTCACTGAAATATTAATATCTTGCTCATAACCCATCATATTGACGTGTCGTCAGAAGTTGTCAATCACTGTTTTGCCAAGGCCTGCTGTGAGCCAATCACTGAGCTGAAGAGGTGAGAATGACAATACCCACCAAAAACGTCCACTGACCCTCTAACCAGATCCTGTCAGCCTACAAGGGTCCAAGAGATAGGCTAACTCAACATGCTCCTGAACTAAACTATAATGGGGACATTAAAATTACTGATTTCCAAAATCTCATTATAGTTCTCAATGTCACAAAAAGGAGATGGTTATGCTGTTCGTAGAAGGATTGATAGTAGAATTTAAAGGGCTTAGTCAAATCCTTTGAGCCTTCATCTCTGTAGGAGGCAATTAAGATAGCTCTAGCTCTTGAATCCACTCTTCCCAAGAATAAATTTCAAAACTAGAGTTTTCCATCCAAAATCCATTTCAAATAACTTATCATCATCCAAAGTATTCACCAACAAAGTTGAAAGAAGAAGCCAAAAATGAACTAAGGAGGAAGAAACTATGTTTCACATGCAAGGAACCTTGGGTTTTGTAATGTCCCCAATTTTATAAGTCAACATTGCAAATAAATAATTAATTTAATGTTGTCGGAAAAGGCTAAATTAAGGAAGACAGCTTAAATTAATTATTCATGTGGAGAAAAAGTAACTTAAGATTATAATAGTTAAATAAATTAAATTAAGTTACTTTATTTTCAAATAGAATTCAAATTAAAAGTGAAATGAGAAAAGAGAAGGTAAGAAGACACAACAAGAGTTACGAAATGGAGAAGAATAAAAGTTATGGGAGAGCATTTTGCAGCTAGGTTGGATTTTGGTTTTAGGAATAGTTTTTTTGGCTGGATAAACTCCAAAACTATGTGGGGACATGATTGTTCACAAGGGATATCATCTTTGGTGTTGGAAGATACCCCTTGGATGATTATTGATAGTCCTATTTCAAGGGTTGTGTTGGTGCTTTAACAGTATAGTTTTAATAAAAGTTTGATAATCTGATTATCATGTTTATAAATCTTTGAGAAAAGAAATCCAATTTCAGTTTGTCTGAGTATTGCAGTTTTCTGTTCACCATGAGTGTTGAAAGTTGAAAGATTGTTGGAGTTCGGAGTTTGGAGTTTGTAAGGTGTTGTGGAAAGGTTGAAAATAAATCTTTAATTCTTTCAAACCACCATCAGAGGAAAGGAAACCAAGGATAATGTTATATCTCTTTGAGCTGTTGTAGCATTTCTGGTTTGAAGTCAAAACAACCCAAAAGCTTAAATTGAGTGCGTCTCTTTGAGCTTCTATTCATGACTTTGAGAGGGCTTCGAATTAGAAGGATTTAGTGTGGCATCATCCTATGAGAAGGTTGTAGTATTTCCATAAATCGACACTATTCACACAGGTTTAAATCGTGAATTACTTCCAAAGGTTGGAGACATAGAAAAAACAAAGGAGTTCGCACTAGTAAAGGAAAAAAGGAATTAATCGAGCTGAGGAAAGAGAAACTCCAGGCCGAGTTTGCAGTTGTTTCTGCAAAAGATATTGTGGACGAGCATTTCTGTGCATAAATCGTAGGAGTTTGGAAGTAATTTGTAATGTCCCTTCCTAATATTGTTGTAAATTTTTAACTTTCAGCACTTGGACATTTTGTCAAACACTTGTCTTGCAACTGTATTCTTGCTGGTAACTGATTTTCTGTTTGTGTTTTCTTGTTTTTGAATGTAGAGATGATGCAAGTACTACTCCCTAACAATGCCAAGTAACCTCTATGGTAATAAAGATGAAATGCAAGTATTTTCAGACCTCCCTATGCAAAGATATGACTGAAACTAATTGTAGATGTGCAGCTACAGCACTCAAGTAATTTTGACAAACACTTAGCATGTAACTAACTAATCCTTATGATAGTGCAAGAGACTTTAATGATTTTACCAGCAATGTAAAGGTTGAGAAATACATGCAAATGCGCACCTCCCTCTATATGACAATTTGACAAACAGTTGGCACACTAACTCCACTACTTACATTGCTTAAATGACTTTCAATCTGATTACAAACTGACACTCCAAACTCCAATTTGAATAGTATTTGAAAATACAACTATGAGTAATTGCAGCTAATGCTCATTTCTACCAACATACTGAACTATATGATATTATTCAAGGATATAAACTTGGCTATCACATATACAATCTGAGTGTTGCTGCTTATGACAGCGAATCATTAGATTGAATCGATAGACATATTGCAATTAAACAATTTATGCAAAGTGAATAAGAGCCTGGTCGATGCTTTTGCACATATGCTAATTTTGATTATGACGCCTCTAATAGATGTTTGATGTTCTTCAGACTTCTACCAAATTCAGTAGATACAAAAATCCGATACCAGCATATGCGATTCACTTGTAATTTGTCTTCTTTTGTCTTTTCACGGCAACAGGATGATCTCGTCTTTCTTGAATCCTTTGAATTCTTCAATACTAGTACAATCTCCAAAGCCCAGACGTATGGTGACAAATTGTCAAAACCCCGATGGTTCTCAACTCGAAACCCTGACTGGAATTGTTTGTTTTTTGCAAGTTTTGTATTTTTTGTGTTTTTGATAGATTTTTGCAAAGAAACAAGAAGCTGCGATTTTCTAAATAACTGCCTAAAAATTCATAATAAATTCTAAATTCATGAAATAAGCTCAAGATTGTTCAGAGAACATAGGCGCATCTATTTATTATTATTCCAGAGCTTTTACAATGCAAATAGAGTAAACAAATGTATATAGAATATGATTTTATTCAAAAACCTGATTTTTGCTTGCCAGGCGCCAAAAGGAAGAGAGAAGAAATGTACGGCTGAAGAATGGATGATTCCCTGACCTCTGAAATCGTTGCCGAGCCTCCAGATATCCAAGGCGCTATGAAACCCTCTGCCAAAGACTGAATACTAAATGCGTTTCTCCTGAGAGGAAGGTACGGCCTGGAAAAGTACAAAAAAAGTACGGCCTGCTGCAGCAATGATGAATATGGTACGGCTCAAGGAAATGAATGCCAGATCTCTGCAAATGGTATCTCTGATAAAATCGCCTTTATTGCTAGATGATATTCTCTGAATCTCCTTCTGAAATCGATGCAATAAGATCAACTGTAACTCCTGAATGAAGTCACCGAGATGCAAGCTTAAACTGGTATTTCACAGTCTCAGTCTGCCAAATTCCCGAAGAGGTATCGTTCTCCAGAAACGCTTCGTCTGCCAAAAACCCTAGGGTTTGCAAACTCCAATGCTCAGAGCAATTTAGACAAAGTTGAATAGCATAACATAATGGATCGATTTTGTCTTTCCTGCCAATATATACTTCCTTGAGAAAATTCGACCCAATAGCCCATTTAATAATCATTTAATAGAAAATGATTAAATTTGTCTTTTAGACTTAGGAGAATTGCTTTTAATAATTGGCGCCATCATTAATGAATAATAAATATTCATTATATCAAATATTAATCTCTTTATTATAAAGTATAGTAAATACTTTATAATATGCCAATTAAATTAAACATTTAAATATTTCAATAAAGTGACTTTAGTATAAAGTCAAAATATTAAATATTCATTAATCATTAAATACTCCTTATTTCTCCGTCCGATCACCAAACTGAATAACTGGGTCGACTCTGAGTAGAATAGTTGAACCAGATGCCCTGCCCAAAAATAGCAGCTTCCGCCTGACCTAACTTTCTAAAAATAGAAAGTTTCTGAAAATGCACTCTGGAAGATTCTGCGAAGGCTCAACCTGAAACAACTGCAAAACTGGAGCTACCAGACACTGAGTAACTGCCCCAGATGATCCTCTGCACACTCCTGTCAGCCTACGAGGATCGAATAATAGGCTAACCTCGTCACCAGCTGCGCTGACTAGGATGGGGACATCACAGTCCGCCCTCCCTGAAATTGCTTTTCCTCAAGCAATCTCAACTCTGGATGCTGTAAGATCTCCTCTGACTCCCATGTAGCATCCTCAACTGGCAAATCTCTCCACTTGACCAGATATTCCCTGATCACACGCCTCCGAAGGTGTCTCTCTCTCATCTCGAGGATGGCCTCAGGTACTAGTATCAGTTTCCCTTCGTCATCAAGGGATGGCAACACTGGAGAGGGTATCACATGCTGACCCAATGCCTTTTTTAGGCGAGAAACGTGAAATACATTATGGACCTTGCTATCAGCTGGCAAATCCAACTCATAAGCAACCTCGCCCACTCGTCTGACAACACGAAATGGACCATAGTAGCGAGGTTTTAGTTTCTCTGCCCCACTCTTCCGAAGAGTAGACTGACGATACGGCTGCAACATGAGGTACACCATATCACCCACCTCAAAAGTACGCTCAACCCTCTTCTGATCAGCATACTGCTTCTGCTGATTCTGTGCCCGCTGGATATTGTCTCGAAGAGACCTCAAAATGTCTTGCTGACTCTGCATCATATCCCCTGCACTTGGCACTTTGCTATCGCTCAATATAAAATCCAGAAGGTTGGGCGCCTCATACCCATACAAAGCCATAAAGGGTGTCATCTGTATCGTCGTATGGTGAGTCGAGTTATAACAATACTCGCATAAATAAATCCATCTCACCCAAGCTCTCTGCTGACCAGCTATATAATTACGCAAATAACCTTCCACCCACTTATTGACAATCTCTGTCTGCCCATCTGTCTGTGGATGGTAGCTGGTACTCGGTGTCAGTTCGGTCCCACAAAGCCTGAACAACTCTTGCCAAAAGTTGCTCATGAACCGACTGTCTCTATCGCTGACTATCGTCCGAGGCAACCCATGCAGCCGGAACACCTCTCTGAAAAATAACTCTGCAGTCTGCGATGCTGTGAAAGTAGTAGTAATCGGGAAAAAGTGTGCGTATTTAGTCAACCGATCAACCACTACGTAGATGCAATCTTTACCCTGGGCCTTTGGCAAACCCGTGATAAAGTCCATCGATAAACACTCCCACTTCCTGTCAGGTATCGGAAGTGGCTGGAGCAATCCAGCAGGATAATTGTGCTCCTGTTTGTTCTGCTGGCACACAGAACACTCACGAACATACTGTAATACATCAGTTTTCAGCCCTTTCCAAGTAAACCGTTCCCGAACCATTTTGTATGTCTTATAGTACCCGGGATGGCCCGCCATAGGAAGGTCGTGAAAGGTTCTTAAGATTGTAATCCGCACCTCGGAGTCAGGAACCAGAAGAATCCGCCCCTTGTAAATGATCAAGTCATCTACAACAGTATACCTGTCATCCTGCTCTGTCCTGTCAACAATGCTAGAAGCCCATGGGTTCTTAGCATACTCAACAATAATCCGGTGCCTCCAATCCTCTGTGATCTGTGCCAAAGCATTCAACTGAGGCCTGCGAGACAAGGTGTCAACTACGACATTCTGCTTCCCCTTAATGAAGGTGATATCAAAGTCATACGACTGCAGTTTACTGACCCATTTTTGCTGCCTCTCATTCAGGTCTCGCTGTCCAAGGAAGTGTTTCAGGCTGTTATGATCTATGCGAACACTGAATTTGCTGCCTACCAGGTACTGTCTGAACTTAGCCAATGCATGCATAATGGCTAACATCTCCTTGTCATAAATACTGTAAAATCTCTCAGGACCCCTGAGTTTCCTGCTCTCAAATGCAATCGGATGTCGCTCCTGCATCAAAACGGCACCAATGCCCTCTCCTGAAGCATCACAGAATAAATCAAATGACTTCGTAAAGTCAGGCAATGCTAGCACCGGACATGAAGTCATGATCACCTTAAACCTGTCAAAGCACTCCTGCGTCTGTGGTGACCAAGTAAAAGCCCCCTTCTTCGTCAAGTCAGTAAGGGGTGCGGCGTGTTGTGAGAACCCACTAACAAATCTCCTGTAAAATGCACACAACCCAATGAAACCTCTGAGCTGTGTAAGGTTCTCAGGTACCGGTCACTCAACTATAGCTCGGACCTTTTCGGGGTCCATACTCACTCCCTTGGCACTGATGATGTGCCCCAGATATAACAACTCCTCCATACTGAGCTCGCACTTGGATTCCTTAGCATAGAAAGACTCATCTGCTAAGATACCCAAGACTGCATCCACGTGAGCCAGATGCTCATCCCATGACCTGCTATAAACCAAAATGTCGTCGAAGAAGACTAACACAAATCTCCTCAACTGAGCACTGAAAACCCTGTTCATAGTCGCCTGAAAGGTGGCAGGTGCATTGGTTAACCCGAAGGGCATAACCAAGAACTCGAAGTGACCGCAATGACACCTGAAAGCGGTTTTCTCAATATCCTGCTCCCTCATCTGAATCTGATGGTACCCTGATCTCAAATCAATCTTCGTAAAGAAGACGGCTCCGTGCAACTCATCTATCAGCTCATCAATGCGTGGAATAGGGTACCTGTTCTTAATTGTCCTTTTGTTGAGCTGCCTGTAATCAATACACATCCGAAGTGATCCGTCCTTCTTCTTCACCAATACAACCGATGAAGCAAAAGGTGACTTGCTAGGTCTGATATGGCCCATAGCTAACAACTCATTAATGGTCTTCTCTATCTCATCCTTGAGTCGTTTCGGATGTCTGTAGGGAGTGATCATAACGGGCTTTGCGCCCTCCTCCAACTCAATAATATGCTCCGTGCCTCTGTCTGGAGGTCTACCAGGTGGGATGTCACTAAACACTTTGGAGTGTTTAGTCCTCAAGATCTGTATGTCAGGGTGATACTCACCCTTCTGCTGCTCCTGCTGTGCTGGCATTAACATACACTCTGCAGCCCAGTCAACCATGTCATGACGAATGAGTCTCTCCATCCGTCTGTACGATACCATCCTCAGATTACTGTCTCTAATGGCTTTGATGACATGAGGTATCCCATTAGCCTTGAACTTCATCTCCATGTCTCGCAGATTGAGTGTGAACTCACCCAATTCATGAAGCCATGCCATCCCTAGCACCACATCAGTATCCCCCATATTAACAACGTAGAATTCAGTCTTGAACTCATAGTTGTTCAATCGCATCGGCAGATCAGTTATTTTCCTATCACACTTGAGGGTGTATCCATCAGCTACCTTAACCCGAATACCCTCAAACTCTTCCGTCCGTATGCCACTCTTCTCAACCAAACGTGCATCTATGAAATTGTGCGTCGCTCCTGTGTCAAGCAGTGTTATAACTTTCTGACCAGCTAGAAGCCCACGTAGCCTAAAAGAGCCATCTCTCTGAATACTAGTCAAGTGTGCCTCCTGTAATTTCCTTCTACCATCATGTTCACTATCGTTTTCAGACTTTTCATCATCTGAATGTTCTGAATCAGCTTGCTGGTCTGACAGATCAGATTGCTCTTCACCCTCATAAAACCACTCCATTTGATTACTTTTGGCTTTAGGACGAAGGGGGCATATATGTTTTTCATCATAGGGTGCCTTGCACCAAAAACATAACTTCTTCTTGCGTAGTTCGTTCAATGTCTCTCTGTCAAACGGTGGTGCATTATTTCTTATAGGATCAGGTGGATCTCTCTTCCTGTCAAATGGTCTATCTCTATCAAATGATCTATTTGGCCGTGAGTTTGGCGTAGAACCCGAAGAGAACCTGCTGCGAGGTGTTGCATGCTCCATACTGTGTGCCTTCCTCATCGCCTCCTGAAGGGTGGGAGGATCAAATGCCTTGACCCATCCTCTCATCGGCTCATATAACCCCTCGGTGAAGAGAATGACAAGTCTCCTCTCCGAAATACCTGTCACCATGACTGCTGTTTTCTGAAACTCCCCAATGTAAGCATCCAAACTGCCTGTCTGTCTGAGCTGTGCTAGCTCTCTAAAGTAAAGTTCTGGATTTTTTTTATCAAATCGCTCAATAAGCCTGCCCGTGAAATCTTGGTAAGTAGTAACCCTATGATGACCTAGTGTGTACATGCCGTGATGCCACCAATCATGCGCTAATCCATCAAGGTGTAGTGTGGCAAATTTAATGGCCTCGTCCTCCTGCATAGGTCTCAAAGATAGGTAATTATCTAACTTCTGAACCCACGATCTCGCTGAATTCTTATCCGAGCCATCAAAATAAGGCAAGACAATCTTGCTCACTGCATGCTGAAGATCTCTGCTCACCTGTGGTGGCTGCTGGTACTGATGAGCTCTGCGCTCAAATCTTCCTCCACCTCTGGGCTTATGCACATCCATAAACTCATGAAATGTCAACGACTGTCTAATCTCAGGAGCCAGTGTAGAATACTCTCCAAACAGTATGGTCACGTCTGCCACTGAAGTGCCATGCTGTGGCTGAAACTTTGTGTGGTGGCCTTGTTGCTCCGTCTCCGGAGTCGGTGGTGCCTCTCTACTGACAAAGGTAGGTTGTCTAGGCCTACGCTCGTGAACAACCGGTGACAGCTGCGGTCGTGCAGACATCTGTGGCTGGTCTATGCCTCCCGAACCACTGGACTGCCCTATCTGAATGTAATGCTGGTGAGGCGGAGTATATTGTCTTATGGTACCTATCAGCTGTGACATCATGTCCATCATGTTGTCATGTCTACTCCTGTATTCTGCCTCAGTCATCTCAGCATTTTCTTTCTCTTTCCCGGAATCTCTAGGAATTTCTTGATCTGCCATGAGTGTAGTCACACTGTTTTCACTGCTGCAAGGGCTAGACCTGTGAATGCCTAATATACCTGACACTGTCTCACCTTCAGGAATCGGTGGACCTGTCCAATCCTCGACTCTGCCTGTCCCTACACCTTTAATATAATGAATCGTATCTCTGCTCATGAAAAAGCATCCAAAAAGCACACTGTAATCTGAAAAAGCAACTGAAAAAGCACAGGATGGCAGGAACTCTGTGCTCTGATACCACTGTCAGAACCCCGATGGTTCTCAACTCGAAACCCTGACTGGAATTGTTTGTTTTTGCAAGTTTTGTATTTTTTTGTGTTTTTGATGGATTTTTGCAAAGAAACAAGAAGCTGCGATTTTCTAAATAACTGCCTAAAAATTCATAATAAATTCTAAATTCATGAAATAAGCTCAAGATTGTTCAGAGAACATAGGCGCATCTATTTATTATTATTCCAGAGCTTTTACAATGCAAATAGAGTAAACAAATGTATATAGAATATGATTTTATTCAAAAACCTGATTTTTGCTTGCCAGGCGCCAAAAGGAAGAGAGAAGAAATGTACGGCTGAAGAATGGATGATTCCCTGACCTCTGAAATCGTTGCCGAGCCTCCAGATATCCAAGGCGCTATGAAACCCTCTGCCAAAGACTGAATACTAAATGCGTTTCTCCTGAGAGGAAGGTACGGCCTGGAAAAGTACAAAAAAAGTACGGCCTGCTGCAGCAATGATGAATATGGTACGGCTCAAGGAAATGAATGCCAGATCTCTGCAAATGGTATCTCTGATAAAATCGCCTTTATTGCTAGATGATATTCTCTGAATCTCCTTCTGAAATCGATGCAATAAGATCAACTGTAACTCCTGAATGAAGTCACCGAGATGCAAGCTTAAACTGGTATTTCACAGTCTCAGTCTGCCAAATTCCCGAAGAGGTATCGTTCTCCAGAAACGCTTCGTCTGCCAAAAACCCTAGGGTTTGCAAACTCCAATGCTCAGAGCAATTTAGACAAAGTTGAATAGCATAACATAATGGATCGATTTTGTCTTTCCTGCCAATATATACTTCCTTGAGAAAATTCGACCCAATAGCTCATTTAATAATCATTTAATAAAAAATGATTAAATTTGTCTTTTAGACTTAGGAGAATTGCTTTTAATAATTGGCGCCATCATTAATGAATAATAAATATTCATTATATCAAATATTAATCTCTTTATTATAAAGTATAGTAAATACTTTATAATATGCCAATTAAATTAAACATTTAAATATTTCAATAAAGTGACTTTAGTATAAAGTCAAAATATTAAATATTCATTAATCATTAAATACTCCTTATTTCTCCGTCCGATCACCAAACTGAATAACTGGGTCGACTCTGAGCAGAATAGTTGAACCAGATGCCCTGCCCAAAAATAGCAGCTTCCACTTGACCTAACTTTCTAAAAATAGAAAGTTTCTGAAAATGCACTCTGGAAGATTCTGCGAAGGCTCAACCTGAAACAACTGCAAAACTGGAGCTACCAGACACTGAGTAACTGCCCCAGATGATCCTCTGCACACTCCTGTCAGCCTACGAGGATCGAATAATAGGCTAACCTCGTCACCAGCTGCGCTGACTAGGATGGGGACATCACACAAATATAATCGGGCAGTATAAAGCGGCACCCAAAACTCCTGAAAGATGCAGACTCTCTGATCATCCGCTTGAAAGGACTTTGACTCCTCTCTTATAGTTTTTGGACGGCCATGAAGTGAGAGCCGTGTCTTCTCATCGCTCCTTTTGGTCTATAAATGTATATTTTTTTCTTACTATCATATATTTATTTCTATTTATATAGATGATAGTGTTATTTTATTATTTGTTTATTCCATATGATTTCATGATTTACAATATTTATATTATAATATTTATTATTTCTATAATCATAATTATGATAATTACAATGATATATATAAATATTGTAATTACAATATTGTTCTATATATTATATTATATTTTATCTCTGACTATTATAATTATAATATTATCAATGATAATTATAATGATAATGATATTTTAAATTACCTTCTTCTATCTTTATATTTTTGATATGAGTATTCTATCTGAAGGTGTATATTATTAAGATGTTATTGTATTTCTAAAAAAATATATTAAGCGTATACTCATCTTAGATGCCCCTTTGTGATGGGAACATCACAAGCCTCGCTTGCTTGACTTTGCTTGTACTCAACCAAAACCACCTTAGTTTCTCCTAGGATCTCTCCTTCTAATCTGTCACTAATGACACACAGGTTAGTCATGTTATATATATATAATTTAAATGAAAATTTTCTATAATGATTACTCTATTTGAATGCAAATATATATATATATTAAATGTATACTTATCTTAGATTTTCTTTTGTGATGGGGACATCACAAGTCTCCCTCTTTTTGTCTTTGTTTGTCCTCAAGCAATACCTTCTTGGTGTACCTATCCTGTCTTGGAAGAAGATCGTAACTCTTTGTTACACTTAATCTCCTTCCAAGCTTTCTAGATACCTCAACTTTGAGCATATCTAGCCTAATCTTGGAAGATCGTAACCTTGTTAGCCTTAATCTCCTTCCAAGCCTTCTGGATACCTTTTGCTAAGTCTATCCAGCCTTATAATCTTGGGAAAAGATTGTAACCTTGTTACTCTTAATCTCCTCCCAGGCCTTCTGGGTACCGCCCCTCCCCCTCCCCCCCTTTTTTTCTCTTTTCTTAAGAGTATCCAGCCTAAATCCCGGAAGTGAGCCTTTCACTTCTCGGGCCTTATGGACACCCTATTTTGGTGTATCCATCCTTAAGATCTTTGAAAGAACCTTGAATTTGCCTAGGTCTTGTGGATACCCTATTTGAGTATATTCATCCTTATGCAGATTATCTTCATGGGATGCTTATGAGCAGGAACAATATCTTATTAACTTATCTTTAAAGATATTACATATAATAGACTATTTTTGTTCTAGTCAAGGACCATTATGTCCCGCCCTTCTGGAATTCGTTTATTTTTGAATGCCTTAATAGTTTCTTCCTTTTCCCATGTAGCATCTTCTTAGGGAGTCCTTTCCATTTAATTTAAGACTCGGTAATGATTCTATTCCTCAATTTTCTTCCTTTGGTGTCTAGGATAACTTCTGGTTTCAAGGTAAGCTATTCTTCTTCGTCGAGAGGAGGTAGCTCAGTGAAAGGGATGACTTTCTTGGGAGATGATTGCTAATGTCCTTGTTCATCTGGGTCCCATCTTGCCCTTTTGGTAGCGGTTTCCTTTGTCTCTTCATCCCATGATTCTTCAATTTTATTTATTTGCCCCTTCTTGCATTGGTGGTTTTTTCCCCAAGGCTCATTGCATCTGAAGCATAAGCCCTTCTTCATTAATCCTTCCCTTTGTTTGATTGCTTCCTTGTCATGGCATTGGTGTCTTGTAATCCATGGTTCATTGCAGAAGTAACACGCTCTTTCTTTATTCTCCCTTCTTCGTTGGCCTTGTTTGGGTTGTGGCTAGGATGAGGGGTTCTTAGATCTTTCTTTTGAATAACCGGATTCCACCTTCATGGCTCTTTAAATTGCCTCCCCCAAGGTTTGAGGTTCTAAGGGGTTCACTATGTTCTTGATTGGTTCCTTGAGTCCTTCAATGAAAAGGTAGGAGAGCCTTCTTTGGGATAGGTTGGGAACCATGACGACCAACTTTTGGAACTCATTTGCAAAGTCTTTCACCATTCCATGTTGCTTAAGATGGGTGAGTTCCTTTAAATACCATTCCGAATGCTTTTGATCGAACCTATTAATGAGTCTTTGGGTTAACTCACTATAGGAGACTATATTTCGGTGTCCTTGGGTGATGAGTCCGTGATGCTACCAATCATGTGTTGTACCCGATAAGTGGAGGACAGCAAATTTAATGGCGTTTTCTTCAGTCATGGGGCTGAGAGAAAGGTAGGTATCAAGCTTTTGAACCCATGATTGAGCGGTGAACTTGCCGGAGCCGTCAAAGTAAGGTAAGTTTATCTTATTAATTCTTGATCTTAGCTCTTTGTTGGGATGGTTCTTCCTTGGGTCGTGACTTCATAATATTCTTTAAATGGTATAAGCCTTTGGATTGCAGGGTCAAATCCAGCATACATAAGAGCAATATCTTCCGCACTATTGGTGTTTGGTTCTTCTTCTTCTTCTTCTTCAATGAACTTTTGAATGAATGTAGGCATGGTTGGTCTTAGTGTGGAACTTTGAGTTGAGTGTTCATTTTCGGAACGGTTCGAGTGCAATTGCTTCCTTGGATTGGTTCTTTCATTGAAATTATTGTTATTCATGATTTGGAGGGCCTGGAGGATCAGCTGATTAGTTCTTTCAAACTTTTCGTTTGTCTGCTCCATGAATGCTTTATGTTCTTGGGCCAATTTATCAGCCATAGCTCCTTTTTTGTGGTAGGTTCACATTCACTTCTACCCTTCAGGATGGTAGGACCAATGCTTTGATACCACTGTATTGTCCCTTGCTAATACTGTTGTAAATTTTCAACTTTCAACACTTGGACATTTCGTCAAACGCTTGTCTTGCACCTGTATTCTTGCTGGTAACTGATTTTCTGTTTTTGTTTTCTTGTTTTTGAATGTAGAGATGATGCAAGTACTACTCTCTAACAATGCCAAGTAATGTCTACGGTAATAAAGATGAAATGCAAGTATTTTCAGACCTCCCTGTGCAAAGATATGACTGAAACTAATTGTAGATGTGCAGCTACAACACTCAAGTAATTTTGACAAACACTTAGCATTTAACTAACTAAGCTTAATGATAGTGCAAGAGACTTTAATGATTTTACCAGCAATGCAAAGGTTGAGAAATACATGCAAATGAACACCTCCCTCTATATGACAATTTGACAAACAGTTGGCACACTAACTCCACTACTTACATTGCTTAAATGACTTTCAATCTGATTAAAAACTGACACTCCAAACTCCAATTTGAATAGTATTTGAAAATACAACTATGAATAATTGCAGCTAAGGCTCATTTCTACCAATAGACTGAACTATCTGATATTATTCAAGAATGTAAACTCAGCTATCACATATACATATTGCAATTAACTAATTTATGCAAAGTGAATAAGAACATGGTCGATGCTTTTGAACATATGCTAATTTTGATTATGATGCCTCTAATAGATGTTCGATGTTCTTCAGATTTCCACCAAACTCAGTAGATACAAAAACCCGATACCACCATATGCGATTCACTTGTAATTTGTCTTCTTGTGTCTTTCCACGGAAATAGGATGATCTCTTCTTTCTTGAATCCTTTGAATTCTTCAAATTACTAGTACAATCTCCAAAGCCCAGATGTACGGTAACAAATATAATCGGGCAGTATAAAGCGGCACCTAGAACACCTGAAAGATGCGAACTCTCTAATCATCCCCTTGAAAGGACTTTGACTCCTCTCTTATAGTTTTTGGGCTGCCATGAGGTGAGAGCCGTGTCTTCTCATCGTTCCTTTTGGTCTATAAATATATATATTTTTTCTTACTATCATATATTTATTTCTATTTATATATATTATAGTGTTCTTTTATTATTTGTTTATTCAATATGATTTCATGATTTACAATATTTATATTATAATATTAATTATTTCTATAGTCATAATTATGATAATTATAATGATATATATAAATATTGTAATTACAATATTGTTCTATATATATTATTATTATAATTATAACAATATTATATTATATTTTATCTCTGACTATTATAATTATAATATTATCAATGATAATTATAATTAAAATAATATTTTAAATTTATATTTCTAAGAATTTTTCGTCCCAATGGCTTGGTTAAAATGTATACAAAATGGTTGCAGTGATCTGCACATTAAGCAGTCCTCTCTATGCAATTCCACACAGTTCCTACAGACAACGCCATGACCTCACATTTGCATGTCCTCTAGATGCATGTAGGAACTATAAAAACTATAATAGTAATAACTATTAGGTTTAGGATAAAAAATGCAATAAGCAGAAAACACAACTCAGACACAATGAACACAACATTTTACCTTGGGAAAACCCTCCTACTCGAGGGAGAAAAACCCAGCAAATAATATTCTCTTATAAATCAGATGAATAAGTGCGGAAAACTGCATACAAAATCAGGCCCTAGAATAGGCCAAGTCTCATACAATGAGAAAAAACACTTCTCCTTGAAGCGAACCTTAAATGCATTAATGCTAACACTTCATCTTGAATGAAATCTGTTGCTTGAAAGTTCGACCTGCATTTGATGGAAGATGTGAACTGCTGCTGAAGATATTCGAATTGGAGTGAATTTATTGAATAAATGAGAGGAGTCTATCCTCTTTATATACCAAGGTAGGCACCTTCCTTTCTAGGGCCGACCTAGAAATAAATATAATTTTGTTTATGAGACAAGAGGCCAACCTACTTTGATTACATTTTATTTAAGAAAATAGCTCACGAAGCTACAAAACACTAACACTCCCTCTTAGCTAGGGATGTATTTTCAAATATCCATGTCATGGAGTCTCTCAACATTACGCCCACAATGCCTACACTCATATGTGGAAAAACACATCTCAGTCTTAGAGATTTACAGGAGTTCATCATGGAGTCTCTCAACATGATGTCCACAATGGCTACACCTAGTTTTGGAAAACACATATCCGTATTAGAAATGTACAAGGGTTCATCACAGAGTCTTTGAATGTGATGTCGTCATGGAGTCTCTCAACATGACGTCCATAATGGCTACTCCCATGTGTGGAAAGAAACACATCCTTGCCTCAGAGATGTACAAGGGTTCATCACGGAGTCTCTCAACATGATGTCATTATTGAGTCTCTCAACATGACGTCTCATCTTAGTTTCAGAGATGAACAAGGGCTTGCACCTCATATTTCTCCGCCTCAGAGAAATATACACTACAAGGGCTTTCACCTCGTATTTCTTCGTCTCAGAGAAATATACATTACAACAAATCTTCATGATGATGTGACTCCCTCTGAAGCTCCAAGTACTTGCATCAACCTCTTGACCTCCTCGTCCAAGATTGGTTGCAATGCTTGCCTTAGAGGAATGGTTTCCAACACACACTTTCGACACTGCTGACTTACAAGAGTTCAGGACTGTTCTTCTTGACCTCATCCCAGATCACCCTATTCTAAATAGGTTTGCGGAGCTACCAATGTCAAATCCAAATTGACTGTCTTGTGCAATTCTGTTCTCTACAGCTGAAGAGGTCTTCCAAGGACTTTAGCACTTGGCCTTGTAACACTAGAACCCACTTAGTTGACACCTTCACTTCTTCTTAGTGAGTCACAAAAATCCCTCTTGATCCCTGCCTTAGAGATTGCAAAGAAATCCTCTGGAAGGGAACTCCCCTCCATTGACTGATCTCAGAACCTTAATCCTTTTCTCGGACATGCTCTTAACTCGTGCCTTGAATTCTCGGAATTTAACTCCCTCTGAATGTCATTTCGTCCTCTTCGAAGTAGCTGATCACAATGACAATTTGTATAGGTTCTCTGTTGTTTAGTGTCTTCATCTTTCTCAATCTTCTTTGCTGATGCAAATTCTCCATCCAAGGCTGACCCAACCTTGTGCCCTCAAGAGATGTCTGCAATGAAGAATCATGAGAGTTATGCGTCACCAACTCAGTCCCAAGGCTGCAAGCTATGTCTCCATGTTTGTTCATTTCTCCATCTGGACTTCCTCACAGGATGCCTCAAGCTCTTCCTCCCTTTGAATTCCTTATGCAATCTCGGATAATTAATTCATCATCCTTTTGCTCCTCGATCCATCCTGCATTTTAAGGAGATTAATAATAGCTCATGAAATCAAACTACCCCGAAGAGGAATATAGAGACCAATGCTCGTAGCATAGATGATTCACTATTCCCAATGTTATTGCATGAATTATTATTAACTACATGATTATTTAAATCCATGATCATTATTCAAATGTACAAACATAAAATACTTGTCTTTGTTGGTTCTGTTGCAGCCATTTTACTCTTCTTGACAACCATCATCTTCGCCCGATGATGCACCCTGTATTTGCATGACGCAAACACCTACAGCTCCAGAACATTTCAACAAAATCCTGGAATGCAGATTTCAGACCTTACTCTAACTGATGCATTATGTCAAACATTTATTACACAACTTTCCAGCTTCATTGCTATATGACTCCAACTTTTCCAAACCGACTGCAGAAGTTCCTCCAGTGCAACATCTACAACTCCAATTCAGCACAATCCGATTATGAGTATAATATGATGCTAATGTTTGACTTTACTTCCTAAAGTGCGAATTCCTCAAACACCGATTGCGACTGGGTTGCCTCATTGAGCTTTCAATACGTCTCTTCCCCTCCCGTTTATTCCCCACGATTTACTCGCATAAAATATTGGTGCATTGCTTAAATACCTTATACTTCTTCAATAATCGATTTCTTAAATCTCTATAATTTGAGTTGTCTTCATTCGAATGAAAGGCGTCTCTTTTGACTTATCGAATACACTTGCTCTTTTGACTTTTAGCAAGCAGCTCATTCACCAATCTTTTCGTCAGCTTTATACGGTATTTGAACACTCTCAACAGTGCCACAATTTCTCCACAATATAGATCGATTACTTTTCTCCTCCCTTATTATATGCCTTAGATGACCTGGTGACCTATATATAGTCTTGGATGGCAGTCTTGTCTTATCCCTTTGACTTTGTCTTTAGCCGCACTTGGAAGATCCTCCCGCAACTCTTTTGTTGCTCATAAGCGGCAAAATATTAATATTTATGCTGGAATCGAATATTCCAACTGTTGTTTCTATCGTTGGCTTCAAAAGATGGAGATGCAGCTCACAAATCTTGTCTCCTTGAATTATGACCTGTATCGATGATGAGGCGCATAACTTGTCTTTTCTTCAGAATCTTGCTTCCTTAAACTTTCGTCTCCAACTTATATGAATTGTTTGCTTGTCTTATTTGATTTCGATTCCTCCTTTAATATCGAACTCAACAGCTTCCTGATATTCAAATGTGAGATATCTCGCCTCCTATGAATTGTGCGATAAGTACAACTTGCATCCTCTCGACCGGTCTTCTAATGATCTTTTGACTATTTGTATTTTGCCTCTTCGTATTACTTCCTGGAGAATACGACTTGAGTAAAATTGAATAATTTCGTATACTGGCCTCTCAGTGACTGCCCTAGATGAAAAGTTGTCTTGACTGCTTAACCAAATATGATCAGATCTTTTCTAAACCCGCTTTGATACCATGTTAGTTTTAGGATCATAAATGCAATAAGCAAAAAACACAAATCAGAGACAATGAACACAACATTTTACCCTGGGAAACACAAATCAGAGACAATGAACACAACATTTTACCCTGGGAAAACCCTCCTACTGGAGGGAGAAAAACCCAACAAAGAATATTCTCTTATAAATCAGATGAATAAGTGCACAAAACCGCATACAAAATCAGGCCCTAGAATAGGCTGAGTCTCATACAATGAGAAATAGCGCTTCTCGTTGAAGCGAACCTTAAATGCATTGATGATAACATTTCATCTTGAATGAAATCTGTTGCTTGAAAGTTCGACCTACTGCTGATGGAAGATGCAAACTGCTGCTGAAGATATTCGAATTGGAGTGAATTTATTGAATAAATGAGAGGACTCTATCCTCTTTATATACCAAGCTAGGCACCCTCCTTTTTAGGGCCGACCTAGAAGTAAATATAATTTTTTTTATGAGACAAGAGGCGAACCTGCCTTGATTACATTTTATTTAAGAAAATAGCTGCCGAAGCTTCAAAACACTAACAATAATTGTTTTGTTTGAGCACCTAATCTAATTGGAAAAAGGTAAACGGATTATTGATGGTCCATATTGTATTTATCTCCCCACACAAATAAACCTATAAAATCACTCTTTTCAAGTTGAAATTATGCAAGATAATCATTACATTGACATGTTTTAATTTTTTTCAATTTTAATGGTGATGGTGATATGTTTATACCTTATGGTTGTAAAAATGCGAAACATATTTATGTGTATGGAAAAAATTTCTAATTTGTTTTTTTTGAGCAACCTCATCCACCTTTTTTTTTGTCATGTTTCTGGTAATTAAGTCTTGCAATGATAAGTTGTAAAAGCTATGCTTGTTAGAATATAGATATTTGGAATTGTTCACTGTCCCAGGGCAGGAGAGAATGTTGAATTTTCCTTGACCTCTGACATTCTATGTTATGTAGACCTTGGGCGTATTATCTGATGCACAATACTCCCAAAATGTCATGCGTGTTGGCTTTCGCATAAGGGCAACTTTGGTATGTTCTTTTTATTCTAATATTTGATGAATTTTACATTTGAAGTTGTGTTATATTTGTAGCTGATGAATGTAATTAATTTGTATAACTTGTACAGGTTGCTGCTGTATTCCGGAAAACTTTGAGATTAACACACGAGGGACGGGCAAAATTTTCTTGTGGAAGAATAACCAACATGATGACTCAAGATGCCGAAACTCTTAAGGTATGCTCTTAAATTATCAATATTCATTTTTCTCCCATAATCTATTGTGTAAAATCATATGTTTAAATAAAAGCAGGAAAGTGAAACATAATGGATTTTGTTCCTTGGTAGAGGATACCGACATATTTTGCATTTTAGAGACCTTGGCATGTTCAATGTTTTTGAATATAAAACCAAGATCGTGAAGATGGATGAAAATATGTTCCATTTGATCTTTTGGTTAATTATCCATCTTTGCAAGTATAGGTTGGAGGTCCAATTCTTGGTTTTGGTATTGAAATAACCCCCTTACAATTTTTTCAAATTTTCACATCAACAACTTCACCTGTCAACGTTAGCAAAACCAAAGCTAGCTAAAGAAAGTAACCCTACACCAAGAATGTACACAAAGATCCCAATGACAGATGAGGTGTGAGCATATGGCATCGGAGATCGTTAGCTAATAAACTGAAGTGTTGGAAATACAATGATTATGCAACTCGACCACTTATTCTGCGGGAGTAGATTGATGGCTCAGCCGATCAGCATTATGAGAATTACAAAGTGCATGAAAGGTAAAGTATGGGTGGCTTACCGACCCCTTCTGCTTGTTCAACGGGCAGTACAGTAAAGAAATGCTGAAAGTAAAGACGACGAGGCCTGTCTCTTCCCCAATCGTGGGAATACAATAGTAATTTGCAGAAATGTAAAGAGCTGATCAGTACTATTGATTCAGTGTTACAATATGAAGTATAATCTGCAAGAAGCCAAGTGTTATAACTGTCGAAATCACTCCAAAATATTATTATATGCTCCTCCAAACTCCTTAAGCTCACAACTATGGAAAGCAACCCCAAAACCCAAATTTCAACAATCTGATATGCAAAACCAACAAACACTAAACTCGAACCACCAAGCATGAAACAGTCCTAAATGCTTCTAACTCCAAAACTCATCAGCTTCTAACTCCAAAACTCATCAAATTGACAAGAAAAAGGCTGCAAATGAAACCTAGGAGGAAAACGCCCAAGATAGGATCAAGAAATAGTTGCAAACACCTATTATTTATTGCACACATTCCAAGGTGATGCCAAGCCAAGTACAACCACCAAGAAGGGTGACCAGCTCTAGAAAAATAGCCACTTCACCAAAAAAATTGAAGTTCAAGAAGGGGCCCCGCCTAGGGCATAGAAATGATCATAGCAAATACCGAGAATGAAACAAAAATCATACAACGATCTGCGAATGAAAACTTGCTTTAGCCATACATGAACTAGCAACTTGAAAATCAGATATAACTTCAAAAACTAATATGAATGATGCTCAATCTGCTATCTATGTGTAAGAAGCAGTCTCAATCCCAACTAGGTGTTATCTTTCAAACATAAAATTGGATAGTTGCTAGCAGGTATGCATTCCTCGAAGCCGTAAGCCTGAAAACAATTCGATATGATAGACAATGGATGGCCAGAATGAAGCCCAACACTCTTATTTATAACTTATCCTCAAATTCAAATTCATTTCCCTCTCATTTGGGCGCCCAACATGACATTCAATTTCATCTTCAATAATTTGCAATTTGCATTTGAATTTCATTTAATCTCCAGCATCTCCTAGACTTGGTGTCCAAACATAAGGTTTAGATGACTTTATTTAAATTGCAAATGAAACATAAGCTTTGGCGTCCCATTTTATCAAATGCAAAATACATTATAAAATGTTATTATCTCCTCCAAGCTAGGCATCCAAATAAAATATATTAAAATATGACTTAATTACTTCTCCAAGTAATTCGTCCTCCAAGCCTTAGCCAAAATTTCACCAAAAATATTAAAATATTTTACCTCCACAAGAGAAGTGCCCAACACAAGCTCTAACCTACGAAAAATAACTCCAAGAGTGCGGGAGACCAACTACTGAAACTGACCTGCTTGAAATAGCCTCTGAACTGGCCTGCTAAAACCCTACTAAAAGCAGCACTGCTAAAAATAGTAAGTGTGTCCAAATGCATTTTAACCACATTTTGAGCAGCCTTCGCAACTTACTAAAAATAGTAAAGTCTGGAAAAGTCCTCTGTTTTAGGTGGATGTCATACCACTACGAAGCTCTTTGATAATCCAGAATCCAAATTGCAAAACTCCAACATGCAAGCCCTCAAATTCACAAAAGAAACCTCCAAGCAGTTGGAAACCCTAATTTTGCCTCTAACTAGCCTATGGGTGTTTACTTCACTGGGTGTATTCCAACGTACTATAGAAGTAAACTAGATTACATATAGAACATAGAAAAGTATAAGATATTCGAGAACATCAATGCTTGAATTATGGAATGCTTCTATTCATCTTCAGTAAGTATTAACATGTACAATCATATGGATGTCAACAGTACCAATCATAATCCCTCCCGACTACAAGAACTTAGTACATATAACGCTCGGCGGTGGTTGAGCAACCACGTCACGACGTTTCATAACTAATGGGGACTGTTACCCAAGTACACATGACATTTATTACATTAATTATTCATACTACAACTATAGTTTTATTAAACATAACCAATTGTTAGTCTAACTACGGCCGACTACAGCTAAAGACATTGACGGCTTACACCATCCCCCCCACAAAAGAAGTCGTTTTCCAGATGACATGACAAGCCAAAAAGGGAATGATATTGCATATAAAGCTAATGAGAAGAAGGGGGAAGCGAAGACTTCCTTGGATGGATTGATCAATTTCCTCAAGATTCTCATGTGCTCTTTTTATACTTTGGTTTATTTCAATTAGATCTTCATTAAATTCTTTGTCAACTTGCCTTAGTCTTCGTCGCCGGTTCTCTTGCTCCTGAAGTCTAAGTGATCGCCGAACCCTCTCCTCTTGAGTTTCGTGCTCGATTGGTAGTCTGTTCTTGTCTTTGTTGGGCCGTATGGGCATTAAGGGTTGTTCACACGATCATTGGTTATCGGGAGTACATCTCTAGCTGGTATCCTGCTCTTCCTCTTCCCGCTTGGTTCATTCTTCGTACTGTTGCAGTATATGTTGCCTTCGCCGTCCTTGATCCTCCTCTGCCCGAAGGTCTTGTAGGATGATGAAATGGCGGGCCAACAGTCTTGGGAGATGGTTGAGAAGATGATCAACCTCGTCGTTCACTTCCAGTCTGTCCCAGGTAACTGCCTTAGGGATCTCTTGCCTGAGGGCTTCCCTCCGGACGTGATCTCTTAGTGATATATTCCATAGATTTATCAAATCTTGTGTCAACTCGTCCTTTCTTTCTTCATTAGATTCCGCAGGCTCCTTCGCCAGTCGACACATTACGTTGCCATCATAATGACGAGTGATTCCCTAGTCCGCTTAGGCAATGAAACCAAATGTTTACTTCATTGGGTGTATTCGAACGCACTACAAAAGTAAATTAGATTACATACAGAACATATAAAAGTATATCATATTTGAGAACATCAATGCTTGAATTATGGAATGCTTCTATTCATCTTCAGTAAGTATTAACATGTACAATCATATGGATGTCAATAGTACCAATCATAATCCCTCCCGACTACAAGAACTCAGTCCATATAATGCTCGGCGGTGGTTGAGCAACCAATCGTCACGACGTTTCATAACAACTAATCGGGACTTAGTTACTCGAGTACACCTGACATTTATTACATTAATTATTCATACTACAACTATAGTTTTATTAAACATAACCAATTGGCTGACTACTACTGATTATGCTACGACCGACTACGACTGACTACAACTAAAGACATTGACGGCTTACAACGGGCATCCAGGGATAGGCTATCAATCACTAAAAAGTGTAGAGCTAAAAATGGGGACATTATAGGTATTTCTGACTTTCACATGCATTGATTTGCAGGCAGAAAGATACATAAAGCTTGGGAACATACATACCTTATGTAAACATTAATATTAGACATCAGATTTGATACATTATATGAATTTCTAAATAATCTCTCACTCACACACACACACACACTCTCTCTCTCTCTCTCTCTATTAATATATGTATAGAGAGAGAGAGGGATATTCACCTGCTGTGCACATCTCAGAATGTTGTGGAACATAGTTGAGAAGTGATATTGAAATGTCATCCATACCAAGAAGAGACTAAAGAAGCGACTTAGCTTCGCAGATGATTTTTTCTTTTGCTAATTTGTTTTACATTAGATGATTTTGAGCATAGAAGAACTTGCTAGCCATGTCTTGTCCCTTCATAGATGAATTCAAGTCTAGCTGAACTTGTAAGATGAGTTTGACTCTAGTGTAATCCATAAGACAATTTCAACCCCAATCAAGTCTGTCATTGATTGATACACCTACAACTTGTAGAGACTATAAATTTTGCATACAGACTTAAAATGAGATACCATTTTGTTTTAAATTCAAGAGGAATATGTAGATGTAAAAATATCACATTCGAGATAACTCCCTTATGCCATGTTTGCACCTAAATCAAGATTCTATTTCAAGCTGTCAACAATCAAACTGTATTGGTATGCTTTTTAGTTTTTTGTTAAGATTTTGTCATGCCCCCCAAATTATGACACTAAAATATAGAAATAACCAAATATTGAAATGCATATATATATATATATATGTTTTTAGAAAATTTATTATAATTTTATAATTATAAATAATAGAATAACATATATTATAATGGCAATACATATCATAAATATGATATAATACAATGAAAAGATGTGATATAAAATATAAAATATAATAAATAAATAACAAATGTAAAAATAAAATAAACATATAGCAAACCCAACAAAGATATTCTAAAGCAATCACAATTGAAAATATACAGCAATTCCCATTACACTAATGAGAATCAAGCAACGATTACTACTCCTTAAAAGCAGCGATTAGTTGAGTGGATAAACATGAATCTTAGGCAACTCTTAACAAATCTCTTAGGACAGCGGTTGCATAAGGCACGTCCTTAGTCAAACGCCAACATGTCTCTTGTTTGATCTATAAAGAAAAGACCAAGCCAAACATAGGGACATCGTTGGGAAAAGAAAAAGAAGAATAAACCTTATCATATATGATTGCTCGAAAAAAGGAGAGGAAACGGTTTCTGCAGATCGAAGAGGTAAGTATTAGGTGAGTATTTTCAGAACTCTAAATCAGCAGTCATAAATACCTATATATATTTAGAAAATAATATTTGTTTTTGATTATAAGAAAACAGGTTTTAATGGGGACTCGAAACCCATTTCAATGGGTTTTGATGGGGCCTCGAAACCCATTACAACGGGTTTTGAAGGGCTCCGTAACCCTGTCCAAGGCAGGCAAGCTGTAGATAAGATAAATCACATACAATCAGAAGAAACACAACAACAACAGCTAACAAGAAGACATGACTACACAAGCTGCATCGGAGAAAAAAAGAGGGACAAGATCCCTAACTAACCAGATTTTAACAAAGACCTGGAAACCTTAAGTAAACATAATGCCTGCCTGCATCTGCTAGGCATCAACGAACTATCTGCTCAGGAAAGACATCACTGAGACAAGAACAAAAGGCAACTTAATGGTAAAGAGCACCATCAACCTCAATTCCATAATAAAAAACACTAGCACCTCCAAGAGCCCCACCTCAATAGTGGAGTTAGAGAGCACACCAAAACACTGAATTGCCTTAATCCACCAGGAAACAATCAGCCTGTCATAGCTAGACTGCTGCAAAATAATAGCACACTGTGAAGCTTCAACAATCCTGCAACACCATCTTGTCTGAATAGCCAACCCAACCTCCACCTCAAAAGGAGAGGGCTCCCCTCTATTAGAGAAGATGATACAAGAACCCTTGCCACTGAAGTCACCTCTCTTTTCATCACGAAAGCCCCACCTCAATAGGAACCGGCATAAGAGGGAAGATTTTCCTGTCAGCTTGACAACCTCCATCTCCACCTCTAAAGCAGCAATCTCCACCTCCATAGAAGACACCAGCTGAGGAAACCAACAGAAAACAACTTCAATAGAAAGGGAAATCACACCATCCCTTAGCATCACAAGAATTTGGTACCAGCAGGAAGAGGCTGAAAAAACCCCTAGCCAGCACACAAAAGCACCAAAAGATCTCCTCCTCTAGAGAAGATACCCCTGCCATGAAAACCAAATAGGAGGGGGAAAGATCACAAAATAAGGCAAACTTCACCCCCATAAGCCAAACAAACACCAAGGTTAGAAGATAAAACACTAAGTCCACCCCAGCCAGCTGTACACAAACATAAACATGGACCTGTTGTGACCTTTTTCACACATCACCCCATTCAAATGGGGACCCCCTAAATTTTGCTCCATTTTGGTCTTTTGGCTTTGCGTCTCTCTCTCTCTCTGGTCCTTTCGTCCTTTCGGGGATGTCCCACCGTTTGACCCAGGTTGAAATATTCATTAAGTCTGCACAATTAGGGTTTTCTATCCCTCAGGCTTTTTAAGGTCAAACCAGGTTATCAAATTGAAATCTGAGCTTAGTACAACAATCACAAGGCTTCCAGCAAAGTCCCACTGAATTTTTTTCAAATTCTGACAACTTACTATTTATAGTAAGTACTCAATCGGGGACTGTTTCAACAGGATTTTGGAATTCTGTCAGCTTCGACACATTCAGAACACATCAAGCTGCTTGCACGTAAATTTTGAGCCAGATCAGACAACTTGCTATTTTTAGCAGTTCAGGCTTCAGGAGCCATTTTCAGGGGTCAAACATATGATTCTTCATCGCATGTCCGGATATTACTTCTGGGTTTCTCGAAACCTTCGCAACGATATAACATGCAAACCGAGACGACCACTTTTAGAGTTCAGCCTTCAGAGGCTATTTTTAGGGTTTGCATGCAGAGTTCTCTAACGCATGTCCGGATATTCCTTCTGGGTTTTTCGAGAGCTTCGCAACAGTGTGACATGCAAGCGGAGAAGATCAAGTTTTGACGACTTACTATTTTTAGCCAGTGCCCGCATGCAGACCAGTTTTCTGGGTTTTTCTGGGTTTTTTGAGATCCCACAGGCAATATGACATGCAAAATCATCCGTTAGTGGATGAGTCACTTTTCAGGAAGTTTCTATAAAATAGCAGTTTCACCCCGGCCACCCAACACTTTAGTTTAGCATACAGAGTGACATGCAGAAGAAACAAAGTCAAACGGAGACCGTTCGAGATACATGCAAGTCAAATTAGGGTTTCCACTTTTATAGGGGGTAAAATCCAGAAATTGTCAGAATGAAGTACCCCACCAACATCAGTATACTTCAAGGTACATGCTGGCAAAATTTGAGCAGAATCAGAGAACTTACTATTTTTGCTAAGTCAGGGCACGGCTATAAATAGCAGGTCTGCACTCGAGGTTGGCATCAGAGCGACACTCAAGTTATCAGTATCAGGCATAGCAAGTTTCAAGTCAAAGGGAGCTACTGAAGTCAGAAAGTCAAGAACTTACTATAAATAGTAGGTGGCTATAAATAGCAGGTCAGGGCAGAGAAATAGCAAAACAGGTTCACAAGGCGAAGAAGATCAGATGGTGAAATTTTCAGGCAAAACGGAATTGAGGAAGTCAAGGAAATCAAGGGCTTACTATAAATAGCAAGTTGACATGTGGGACAGGCGAAAGCATGTTCACCAGGCAAAGAGGGTCATATGGTGAAATTTTCATGCCAAACGGAGCCATAGAAGTCAGAGAAGCAAAGACTTGCTAAAAATAGAATGTGAGATCGAAGGCAAGCAGAGATATAAAAAAATTCTCTAAGTCTGGAAAATGAAAGTGGCCTAGTGGAAATGCGCCCACATCAAGATTGATAGCTTGAAAATTTTCTAAGTATGAAACAGAAGTAGCCACCCCTATATGCGCCCCAATCAAGGTGATGAAGACTTAGGATATTCTAAGTATGGGGGAATCAAGGCTCATGTATGAAAATGCGCCCACCTAGTAAAATAGAAGCATGGGGTCTCATTTGCGCCCAAGGAGAAAGAAAGCCTTTGAAAATAATCTAAGGCACGAAACGAAAGTACACCCTCTAGAATGCGCCCTCAAGCAAAATTCTAAGTGTTTGAAAATTTTCTAAGTATAAAATGAAAGTTCAATGGGTAAAATGCGCCCACCTTAGGAAGGAAGTCTTCAAAATATTTCTAAGGCAAAAATGGAAGCATGCTAGTGAAAATGCGCCCTCACATGAAAGCTCCTGCATCAAAATGTGCCCAAAGGTGAGTGAGAGGCCGAAAAAAATGCTAAGGCATGAAAGTTAAAGTAGACATGCCTAAATGCGCCCACAAATAAAAGTAGCACATATAAAATGCGCCCATCTCAAGCAGGGAAAAACGCCTAAGTATGAAAGTAAAAGCACTAGGGGCAAAATGCGCCCATCATGGAGGATGTCAAGCAAGCAAAAAATGCTAAGGCATGAAAGTTAAAGTAGACATGCCTAAATGCACCCAAGGTAAAATGAGAGAGCCTTGAAATTTTTCTAAGGTAAGTAAATGAAAGTGCAACGCCTCATTTGCGCCCATCTCCAGCAAGTCTAATATGCGCCCAAAGGAGAATGCAGGCCTTTGAAAATTGTCTAAGGCAAGAAGTGGAAGTAGGCATATGTAAATGCGCCCAATCTTATGAAGTGATGTGAAAATATTCTAAGTGAAAGTAAAAGCTTCCTAGCTAGAATGCGCCCAAGCACAAATAAAAAAGAAAGTTTTCCAAAGTTTCTAAGTGCCAAAGATGAAAGTGGAGGCTCCAGAATGCACCCTCAAAGCAAAGTATCTCCTTCAATATGCGCCCAGCCAAGATGAGTTGATCAATAGCTTTTAAGGAAAGCAAGTTAGAAGCCTTGAATATTTCTAAGGCAAGGAAATGAGAGCTAGAAGTGGTGAATGCGCCCAAGGTAATTGGAAATCTAAAATATGCTAAGGCACAAATTAGAAACTCCCACATGAAAATGGGCCGAGCTCATGAGGATGCTGAAAGTATAAAATTTTCTTAGGCATGAGACTTAAAGTGGAATACCTCAAGTGTGCCCAAATCAAGTGTGAAGGTAAAAACACGCCTGAGGCACATGAAATAAAATTCACTAAGGGAATCCGCCCTTGAAGTGTTGAGAGGTTGGAAAAATAAACTAAGGCGCGGGAATTTAAAATGTTCTAAAAGTGGACTCCACATAAAAAAAATATACGCCTATAGTAGAGAAAATGTTAGAAATATTTTCTAAGTGAAATAAATATTTCACTAGAGGAAAACACGCCCTTGATATGAATGAGTTGAAAATTTTCCGGGGGCATTTGAATGAAATGGGTGAAGTGATGAAATTTTATTTTCAAGGCAGAAACAGTTGATGAATATTTTCCATGGGTCAAATAGAGAAAACATTAAATGAACCCGTTTAAAACGCACCCATGAGTTGACAGAGTTAAAAAATTAATTTCCTAGGGGAAATTTTAATATTTTCAGAGGAAATTCGTTTTGACTAGATTATTTTCCTAAGGGAAATTAAATCTCAGAGGGTGGATTAATTTGAGCGAGCAAGTGATTTTTGTCAGCACGTTGAATTATTTTAAAAGAGAAAATTTAAAATATCTAAGGCAAATTTCATGAAATTGAGGATTTAAATGGCAGACATTTTAGCAGATTGGAAATAAATTTACAACTCCCACGAATTTAATTAAACACTGCGAGAAATTTAAAATGGAGTTCTCAAACAAATCAGAGTGATTTTCTCGTGAGTTGTTTAATCACCAGCAGTTAACTGGCAGACTAGAAGGAAAAAATTTGAATTTTTACAAGGAAAGAATCTTCATTAATGGCAACTGCCATAATGACTGGCTGACGACTAGCCCACTACTGCGCCTGAAATGGAAGATGCCAAACGGAGAGAGTGGAGAATTGATGAAGGTGCTAAAAATAACCTCAGCACTAATTGGCAGGATTCTTTGAGAAGAATTATTTAAGCAGTCTCTCCTCTCATTTCTTCTCACATTTTTCGAAGTTGAGAGTTGCTGAAGAAGTTCTTGAGAGATTGAAATATTTTCGAGATTGCTGAGAAGAGAAGTTCTTTGAGAGTTCTATATTTATTTCGAAGTGTTGAGTTGCTGAAGAAGTTCTTGAGAGATTGAAATATTTTTGAGATTGCTGAGAATTTGAGAGTTCTATTTTTATTTTGAAGTGTTGAGTTGCTGAGGAAGTTCTTGAGAGATTGAAATATTTTCGAGATCGCTGAGAAGAGAGGTTCTGTGAGATTTCTATTTTTATTTCGAAGTGTTGAGTTGCTGAAAGTGCGAAATTACTGGAGGATTTATTTCTCAAGCTGCAGAGATTCTCAAAGTTGCTGCAGATTTAATTTATTCGAGCTGCTGAAAGCTAGTTGCTGTTGGAGTTGAGAAGAAATTGCAGCAATCTCTTTATTTCTTCATTCTTCAGATTGTTGAAGTTGACGAAGTGTGGTCAAAAGGTTGATTTATCTTGTGCTGGAAAATTAGCTACATTACTGAAAGTTGTTGGTGTGCTGCGAATTTTCTTCGCCAGTCGGAAGTGAAGTTGCTGAAAGCTTCTTTCTAAGCTCAGAGTTTTTTATACAGTTTGAGGTTTGGAGTTAGAAATTTATGCTAAAGAATTTCATTTTCAATGCTAACTCTGCATCCGCGGCCGTCTTGGAAGCTATTTTATTTTATAAAAATCTGCAATCTAACTTATTGTTATTTTATTCGATTTCGCAGATGGCCGGAGCAAAGGATGTTGCAGGAACAAGCAGAGCTGCAGGCAGAGCTGCAAACACTGAAACGGGCAAAGCAAGCTCATCCCGGCAGGCAATGATCAAAAGGCTCGCCAAGTCATTTCTTCCAAAATCGGCAATTGTTTCAAAGTTGGCAGGATTAAGTGACACCAACCTCGGGTTGTTTAATCTAAATGCACTCAAGTCTAGGATGTACGGACTGGGAGGCCATCAACTGTCAGTCACGGCACATAGCATCATGAAGAGTGGTATCTACGCAGCCGCTGGTTTTCCACCAGCAATTCAGTGCCCGGAGCTAATCATGGAGTGTGCGAACTACTACAAGCCGGAGCGTAGAACCATTATCTCTCCGGATGGCAAATTGCTTGCCAACTTCACGCCAGATGCCATCGGAGAGGCATTTGGGATTCCTACTACCAAAAAGATGCTGTACAGATCAAAGGAGAGGGCGGATAAAATGTACTCCACCTCCTTCGAGAGGGTTGCTGCGGTCATCAACAGAGTCTAGATGTAGAAGCCAAAGCCACCTCGCACTAAACTCCCAAAGCAGATAATTGCTGAAGATGTGAAATAGGAATACTGCGACTTGATGATGATGCTGAGCTGGATAAATGGGAGTGCACAGGCCTACTTCTTCGAGCCTTGGATGTTCTACTTTATCGAGATCATCTTGGAGGGGAAGGAGTGTGTCGACTGGGCAAGAATAATCAGTGATAACATAGATGAACAGTTCAGGAGCTTGAGAGGGACGAAAACCTTTTACATGAGCTCGTATGTGATATATATGCTGGCAAGAATGACCAAGTACCGAGGGATTACATACAAGGAGCCAATAGGCTGTCCACCCGATCAGTTCAAAATCCATGAGGCCTGCACGCAGTTACATCTAACCAACCCTGCTAGTTACAAACGGGCTAATGATGCATTCACAATGCACATCAGGAGGACCGTTCAACGGAGAATGCAACAAAGAATATCCAAAGAGGCACAAGCATTGATAGAGGAATATGGATATTGGCTCATCCAATTTCCGAAATTCACTTACATTAGGCTGTAGGGGTTCACTTCGTATCCATACCAGCTACCGAGGTACCCCACCGATCACATTGTGATGCTGGAAGTATGTAGGCAATTGATCGCCTATGATAAGATCCAGAAAAAGAAGAAGGGTGGGCTTGACTTTCCTATTGCCATGGGAAATTCTATCGAGGTGTGTCCCTCCTTGTAGGCAGCTCGAGAAGCAGAGGATGAGCTGCAATTCTATCATCTATCGTATCACACAGACAGGCAGGATTTCGATCCTTACAGAAACATTCGAATGATACAGAACGTTGAGTACCGGCACAAGGCCCACATCGAGGACTTTTGGGCAAATGCTGTTGATGAGGTTGAAATAAGGAAAAGGATGTTTTCTAGGCTTCCCCTCAAGTTGATTAGGGAATGTGAGATCATCCCAGTTCTCGACCAGGTGGAAGAGGATGTCAACATTATACAGCCCGACTATGGTTCGGTCAGGGATACTCCGGTCCGACCACCTGATTGGTCCGAGCCAGAAATCATGGACTTGGACCCGCTCTCTATTACGGTGTTGACTTTCACAAGAGCTTGGGTCGATAGACATGTATGCAGACTTAAGAGCAGATCAATCGCCCTTACTTATAACTTGATGGGTGACCCATGACCGCTATCGGTGAGAAGGGGAAAACAGGTTGCTCAAACACCGGAAGCACAAGCAGAAGTACCAACCCAGCCGATACCGTTGAGGATGGAACAAGCATCACCTATGCACTCACAAACTCAGTTTTCGAGTTTGAGAGTGATTTCATTATTTGCTGATCAGAGGGCAGGATTGGGTGAAGAGCGGGAGCTTGAGGAGGTGGATCAACCCAACATCCGAGAATCAGATAGTATAAGCGTCAGTGCATCCAGGGCTGGCCGACAAGAGGAAGAAGGGGAAACAGTGGCTGATACTCGCTTCTAGCATATGTTGGACATGACATTAGAGGAAGAGGAAAACACATAGCAGGGGACCCAAGGGTCAGGAGATACGTAGCTCGTGGAAGATGATGAGCCCGAGCAAAATAGTGCGAGAAGAGAAGAAGTGCACGAGGTGGAGGCAACGGAGGAGCAACCCCTCGTCATTTGCAATGCATAGAAGAGAGTGCCGGATTGGCTTTCAAAGTGAATGAGAGGAGACCTGGAGGATGATACAGATCCAGCTGTCGAGATGGAGGAGTTCCTCAGAAGAATTAGTGCGCCTCCAGAAATGAAGAGAGCCAAAAAATTCTCGAAGATTTCGACTGACGAGTCAGCCTCCCGCATACTCCAAGTTGCTGTCCCAAGAGAGGAATATGATCGAGCCGAGGAGAGGCCCGAAAACTATGTGATCACCACCGTAGAGTTGGGTCGTCCTACGGGAGCCCAAATTGTTGAGGAGTTCGATAACTCCTATCAGGTGCTGAAGGACCAGTTGCTCAAAACAGAAGGGAAGTATAAGAAGTTAAAAAAGGAGCACAAAACCTTGATTGGATATGTGCAAAGTCTAGCACGTCGAGGTGAACAGGCAGACCCAGCAGTAGAACTCCCACCTGAGCTTCCGAGGGAGTCAGTTATTGGCTTGGAGGACCTAAAGAAGATGGAGATAGAGGCAGACAAGTGGGTCAGCCATGTTCGAGCTGATACGGAGAAATTTATGGAGGACCTCGCCGATGCTTATCAGCAAGCCTCAAATATTTTGACGCGCATGGATATGGTAGATCAAGCCTGCGGCGATACCTGCATCTATTGGACGAAGACTATTCTTCGTTTAGGGGCTTTGATGCATATACCTCTACAGACTTTGGTGGATGGAGGTGTGATTCAGGATGGTGACAGGTATGATTTCACCAGTTGGTACTCCTCGGTGGTCACAGGTTGTGGGTTTCATGATGCAGCAAGGGTAGATTCGGCCAGAACCAGGAAGGCAATGGGTAACATCTTGGAGGGAGTTCTTAATACACTGGAGGCCATATTTGCTAGGAGGCTGGCTCCAGAGGAAATAACTGTTGATAGCTTGAGAGGCAAATTGGCTCCATTCTTCTCAGCTACGAGGTCACTTGTCTAGGATGACTTTGAGAATGTCTCCACTTTCTCTAGTAGAATTAAGAATACCCAGGACGCCTTGGCGACATGGAGAAAGTCTTACACTCGGCACGGGCAGACGATAGCGGTCTTGGAATTTCAGCTCAACCATATTCCACCAATTTCGGTTCAAGAGGTTGAGGCGGTGTTGGCCCGGTTGATCGAGTTTGCAGTTCGATAACGGGACAGTGGGAACGCTCTGCTTGATGGGGATCTTCTGGAAGAAGATAGTGGGCATTAATTGCTCGTAGTGGGGAGTGGAGAATCTTTTGTTCATTTATTACCCCTCTCTCCTCAGTGGCGGTTTTTAGGGCAGAAACCCTAATCAGGGCATAGGTGGCTCGATCTGAGCCTTTTATTGTAATTGAATCTAAGCCGTTCGCTGAAATTGGCTAGCTATAAAAGGGGCATCCCCCCTCATTTGTAAACAATTAGAACTAGAATTGAATCAGAGAGAGAGTCGAGCTAGAGAATAGAAGGCATATAGCATTTAGCTTAGAAGTTAGCTTAGATTGAGGAGGAAAGGAAGTTTTCCCATTGAGGACTTTGTAAGAAGTTGTTGTGAACACTCTCATAATATAAAGATTTATCATTGTTTGGTGGTTCTATCTTCTATTGTGAGTAGCTAGCAAGGCTTGTTCGTCTTTCCAATTCAGGTAGATTGAGTAGAGTAGACTTTGGTTTATGCAAGTAGTTGTTAATTGTGGAGTGTGGCGCTGCGATTTGAGCATATCTTCTTTCATCCATACCACTAGCGGGCTTACTGATGGTAAGTTCGCCTTGCGTGGTCAACTGGAGTATTGACACTTAACTTCGATTGTGGCTCATATGTCCGTATGCATCGTGGTGATGGTATGTACATGTTGTGTCATAATTTGAACACCTTTCTCATCCTTTGAAGATTGCACCAACTTTGTCAGAGTTGTCCGAAGGGAGACGAAGCAAAGTCTGGTTTGAAGATTGTTTTAGTCGATCCTCGTCCTCCACCCTTTAAGAGTAGATTGTAGCATTCCTATCCCTATCCCTTTTCAATTCAGTATTTCCCGATTAATTTAGGAGTCAGAGCAATATTGTCAAATCATTCATGTCTTAACTGCTTCACAAAATCGAACAACTACGTAAGTCCCCTTGAATACCCAGCATATTCACATTAGCCAACTGAGTCTATTTGCGTTAAAGGAACCTTGGAGTTGAACGCATGAAATTTGACGCAATCTGAGCATGCGTGATACTTTGATCAAGATAGAATAGAATGACCGTTGGGCATTTTTATTCTGTGTTGACGTCGGCATAAAAAGCACGTCAACAGGACCTAGTCCATACCCAGCCAACCAAGATTGTCATGTCCCCAATTTTGGAGTAAGTTTAATTTAATTAAATTAATTAATTAAGTTGTCCAAATTAATGATTTATTTATAAGGATGACTAATTGATTATTTTAATTAAATTAAGTGGGTTATTAAATTAGTTTTTTTTCTTTTTATATAGGTAAGAGCTACCAAGAATGGGGGTAGCGCCCAATTACAAAGAAAGAGGCAGTGGTTGCCCAGATGATCTAGGCAATCTAATTAGCCAGATATAGATAAATTACTGCAAGATATCTATCGAGCTGGATGACCCTTTCCAGGCATGTTTCAGTCAGCCAAGACTGGCCCTGATGCATGAACTTGTCGAAGGCACCCATGTTGTTGTTCATGACCCCAGCCTAGAACGTTTCCCAAGCATCGGCCATCCTGCTAACTTCAGTGTCATAGTGAATGTCCTAGGGGTGCAACTCGGTTCTATAAGAGGGGTCAAAGTACATAGCCGGGTAACTGACCATACCCTCCCTTGGTAGATCCAGAATGGAGCCAGTGACGACCTGAGCATACGTAGCAGCTATGGAACCTTGGAAGAGAACTATCGCTCTGGCCGGGGATTCCACAATGTCAATGATTAAACAAACCATTGTCTGAAAGACTTTGCCATTGCACCAGTGACAGTCGTCCCCAATGATTTTCCTCACTAGCTGGATTACCGCCACACGAGCCTGGTGATTACGAAGGGAGAAGAGCCTCGCGCACTGATCGGCCAATGTTTCTGGGACGCAGCGACAACTTAGGCCGAATTGATGCACCATAATGTAGGTTTTTATTACAACTGTATACTTTGCTTAAAGTGGAGTGAGTATTGAGCCATCGGTTGGACTAGAAATAGCCTTGTGGCCAACCATGAAGGACGTTCACATGGAGGAGCAGGGGAGGGACTTGCAAATGGGTCAAGGACATCACATACCTATCCTGACACTAGGTATGATTTTAGGCGGAGCGATATCATTACACTGGGTAAGATCGTTTGCCAAGATTTCCTGCAGACCTGGCCATTGAGTGAGGGTAGAGCTTGAGAGGACCTTAGCTTCTTGTTGCATACCCCAATTTGCCAAAAAGTCCACCGCCCTATTTGCTTCTCTGTAGGCATGTGATAATGTGTACTGAGTGAGCCTGCCAAGGAGGTCCTTTATAGGTGATATCCAGGCATCGATACGCCAACATTGCGTTTTGCCTGCGGTAATAGCTTGGATACAGAGCAACGAATCACCGTCGATCTCTACATTGTCAAAACCCTGTTGAACGCAAACCTGGAGACCAAGCAAAAAAGCCTCCATTTCCGCCACGTTGTTGGAGCAGACCCCGAGGTTTTTTGAGGCCGCCCAAACACCAGAACCTAGGGAATCCCTGATGATGCAATCGGCCCTTGCTTTACCGGGGTTGCCTTTGGCAGCGCCATCGAAATTTAATTTCCATTTAAGCCTGATCGGTTGGAGCCAATGGATAGTCTTCCGGTTGACCTTGACTACCCCTATGTTTGGTATACTAGGTAGTTTGAGCCCTAACCAAGACTTCCTGATGTCTTCGTCCCAGGTCGAGAATTTTTCCTTGGTTCCAATTGAGATTCTGTTGTTTGCAGTTTCAATAATGGCTGTACGAATTTTGTCGATTAATTGGAGACGGTTTAAAGATTTATCCTTAAAAATGCGTCGATTCATTTCGTTCCAGTGGTGCCAAACATCCAGGGATGGAGCCAATGACCACAGCTCTTGCCAGTAGCCCCACTTGTTCATGTTTGGCCAGCTGGATAGGAACTCCCCGAACCGGTACTGCCGCCGACTAGAGAAGCTGAAAGATGATTGTAGCCAGTCCCAACATGATACTGCCACTGGGCAAGATAGGAAAAAGTGGTCGCCACTCTCTTCCTCTTGTTTGCATAATGTGCACCTTGTTGGGCCTACAATACCAATCCTTTTTAGTCTATCGCCTGTTAGACAACGTTGGTGGATTGCAAGCCATAAGAATGCCCCAACTTTAGGTAGCACCGCCTGCTTCCAACACAACCTCACCATTCAGGATTTGTCCTTTGCTTGTGTTGATTGAAGCTGCTACCCAAGCTTGACTGAATAGTTACCCAAGGAAGCCCCACACCAGATGATGGAATCTTCCTCGACGCTTATTTGTACTTTCCTGTTGTATATTTCTTGGGTAACTAGTCTTAACAAATCTTGGGGGATTGGTAGAGTGTCAAGATTGACCCAGTCATATTGGCCAACCAACGGGTCATCACTTAGTCGGATATAATTAGCCACTTTTGAACCGAATACAGACTGTATGTTGTCCACGTATTGTCCCAGCTCAAAGAGATCATTCAGAATTTTGTAGCCATTCCATGAGTCTGTCTAGAAAAAAGCCTTTAGCCCATTGCCAATCCTCCAGGATGAATGGTGTGAGACCAATGATCTGCATTTTAGGAGAAAGTTCCAGGCTGCGGATCCGCCCTTTAAGTTGACAGCAGTTAGAATCCTAGTGTTATTTGAGGAGTCTAGGTATTTTGATTGCATCATTGGGCACCAAGGTTTGTTTGAATTTTTGACCATCCTCCAACATAGCTTTGCCCCCAAAGCGTTGTTCCTCCATTTGACTTTGTGTAACCCGGCTCCACCATTGACCTTTGCTTTGCATGCTAAGTCCCACTCGATTAATGGGATCTTTTTTATTCCTTTGAAGCCTTCCCAAATGAATTTTTAAAGAATTGTTTCTAAATCTGATTCGGTTTTGCCTAGGACCTCCAAGCTTGACATGGCGTAGATTGGAATGGCTGACAAGACAGCTTTAGCCATCGTAATGCGCCCAACAAGAGTGAGCCAATTGTTTTTCCACGACATGGCCTTATTCCTACATCTCTCAACAACCTCCCCCTAGTGTTTTGCTTTACAACATCTTGAGAAAATTTGGATCCCAAGGAACTTAGCCGATAGCTTGCCATGATTGTAACCGAGTGTTTCAGTGATAGCTTGTTGCAGGCGAATACTGGTGTTGAAGAAGAATACACATGATTTTTCTTTGTTCATGTTTTGCCTCGATTGGGCTTCACAGTCTGTTAGTAACCGCTTGATGTTTCTAGCTTCCTTCAGGCTTGCCTCCCGAAAGAGGGTGGTGTCATCGACGAATTGAGAGTGTGTGATGGGCTCCATGTTTGGGGCAACATTCACCCCTCGCCAAAGTAACCTCCTACTACAGTTTTTAATTGCACAGCTAAAGGATTCTGCCATGATAACAAATAGGAAAGGTGACAGGGGGTCGCCTTGTCTGAGCCAATTGGAAGCTTGGAAGAAGCCTTGAAGTGAAACATTAACTGAAATTGAATATCGGACCGAGCAAATGCATTGCCTTATTAGAGCACACCATTGACTATTGAAGCCTAACTTCCTCAATACTGCTAATAGAAAATTCCATCTGACTTTGTCGTAGGCTTTGCTTACATCTAATTTGATGATCATGCTTGCTTGATTACTTGAATTGAGAGAGTGGACGACCTCTGATAGGAGGATGCTGTCAGTGATTTCTCTGCCAGGAACGAAACCGTTTTGCTCGACTAAGATGATGTTGCCCAATATTTTCTTTAATCTGTTAGCCAGAACTTTTGCGAAAACTTTATAGATTGTGTTGCACAAAGAAATTGGTCTGTAATCGCTAAAGGAGGAACAGGCTGGTTTTTTAGGAATTATTGCTATGTCTGTGTTGTTCACATCTTTAACAAATTTTTTGGTTCTTCTAAATTCTTCCACCATTTTCCAAAGAACATTCCCCAAAATGCTCCAGCAGTTCTGAAAAAATCTGGCAGAGAAACTGTTAGGCCCGGGGGCTTTGTCCGGGTGCATTTGGAATAGTGCATTGTGAACTTCTTCCAAAGAGATCTATCACAAAGCATATTGTTGTTCGCCTCGCTCACCCGAGTGTCTAAAGGTTCAAGGATGCTGATGCTTTGGATTGGTTTGGAATGATCAGCCAGTAGGTTAGAAAAATAGTCTACAGTTGCCTTGCCAACTTCAATGTTACCTCGGGCAAGGACCCCACCCGGGCCCTGGATTTCTTCAATTTTGTTGGAGGCACGTTTAGCTAGAACAAAAGCATGAAAGAATTTGGAGTTGGCATCCCCTTCTTTGAGCCATACTTCACGTGACTTGTCTCTCTAGAAGATCTCCTGCCTGTTGTGACCTTTTTCACACATCACCCCATCAAGATGGGGACCCCCTAAATTTTGCTCCATTCTGGTCTTTTGGCTTTGGTTCGCTCTCTCTCTGGTCTTTGGTCCTTCCGGGGATGTCTCGTTGTTTGACCCAGGTTGAAATATTGGTTAAGTCTGTGTAATTAGGGTTTTCATCTTTCAGGCTTATTTAAGGTCAAACCGAGTCATAAAATTGAAATCTAAGCTTAGTGCAGCAGTCAGAAGACTTCTAGCAGAGTCCCCCTAAATTTTCACTGTATTCCGGCAACTTACTATTTTTAGTAAGTATTCAATTTGGGACTATTTTATTGAGATTTTGGAATTCTGTCAGTTCCACTGCATCCGGGTAACATCAAGCTGCCTACACGTAAATTTTGAGCAGATCAGGACTTGCTTTTTGGCGTTCAGGCTTCAAGAGCCATTCCGGGGTTTCCACATGAGCTTTTCGGATGCATGCGGAGAATCCTTCTGGGTTTTCCAAAACCTTCGCAGTGATGTAACATGCAAACCGAGACGACCACTTTCAGAAGTCAGCCTTCGGAGGCTATTTTTAGGGTTCGCATGCAGTGTTTTTCAACGCATGTCGGGTTTTTCTTTATGGGTTTTTCGAGAGCTTCGCAACGGTGTGACTTGCAAGCGGAGAAGATCGAGTTTTGAGGACTTACTATTTTTAGCCAGTGCATGCATGCAGACCAGTTTTCTGGGTTTTTCTGGGTTTTTTGAGATCCCACGGGCAATATGACATGCGAAACCATCCGGCAGTGGATGAGTCACTTTTCAGGCAGTTTCTATTTTTAGCAGGTACACTCTGGCAGCCGCCCCCAACACTCCAGTTCAGCAAACAGAACGACATGCAGAAGGAACGAAGTCAAACGGAGACCGTTCGGGATACATACAAGTCAAATTAGGGTTTCCACTTTTATAGGGGGTAAAATCCAAAAATAGCCGAAACGAAGCACCCCACCAATGTCAGCACACTTCAAGGTACCTGCTGGCAAAATTTGAGCGAAATCGGAGAACTTACTATTTTTAGTAAGTCAGGGCACGGCTATAAATAGCAGGTCTGCACCCGAGGTTGGCATCAGAGTGACCCTCAAGCTATCAAGATCAAGCGTTGCAACTTTCAGGCAAAACGGAGCTACTGAAGTCAGAAAGTCAAAACTTACTATAAATAGCAGGTGGCTATAAATAGCAGGTCAGGGCAGAGGACTGGCAAAACAGGTTCACAAGGTGAAGAATATCATATGATGAAATTTTCAGGCAAAACGGAGCCTTAGAGGTTGAAAATCAAGGGACTTGCTAAAAATAGCACAACTTGCTAAAAATAGAATGCGTAAACAAAGGCAGGCAGAGGCATGGAAAATATTCTAAGTGTGGGAAAATGAAAGTATCCCCTTCAAAATGCGCCCACCTCACAGATTGATAGCTTGAAAATTGTCTAAGGCAGAATTCAAAGTTGAGCATAGCAAATGCGCCCACCTTGATGGAAGCCTTGAAAGTTTCTAAGGCATAAAACAAAAGCTCATACCTCAAAATGCGCCCAAAGAGGAATAGGGGGAGCATCTAAATTTTCTAAGGCAAAAACGAAAGTACACCCATGAAAATGCGCCCTCACCTTGGAGAAAATGATGCTTGGTAAAAACGCCTAAGGCACACAAATGAAAGTTTCAAGGGTGAAATGCGCCCTCCAGAGAAAGTGAAAGCTCACCTCATGAAATGCGCCCTCATCTTGAAGCTACCCCATCAAAATGCGCCCAAGGAAGATGTTGCTGGAGAAAAGCGGCTAAGGCATTGAAGATAAAAGTTCACCCTATGAAAAACGCCTAAGTGTTCAAGTGAAAGCTCACCTCATGAAATGCGCCCTCATCTTGAAGCTACCCCATCAAAATGCGCCCAAGGAAGATGTTGCTGGAGAAAATTTCCTAAGGCAACGAAATGAAAGTGGAACCTATGAAATGCGCCCTCACCTTGAAAGGATATTCTAAGTGTTTGAAAAATTTCTAAGTGTTAAGTTGAAAGCTCAAGACCCCATATGCGCCCAAGGCAAGATAAAGTGGCTAAGACTTGGAGAAATTTCTAAGTCAAGAAAGTGAAAGCTCAAGACCCCATATGCGCCCAAGGTGTAAAGTGAGCTTGATGAAATATTCTAAGACACGAAAATAAAAGTGCCTAGTGGAAATGCGGCCTCAAGGTAAGTGGTGATGGAAAATTCTTCTAAGGCAATGAAATTGAAAGCTTCCTAGGCAAAATGCGCCTTCACTTGAAAGTCTCACCCCTCAAATGCGCCCATGATAGAAATCAAAGCTCCACTAAGGAAATGCGCCCAAGGTTGCTCGAGACTTAAATTTTATTTCTAAGGCACGAAATGTGAATAGCATAAGCCATTTGCGCCCAAGGAGGGATGAGAAACTTGGAAATTTCTAAGGTACAGAATGAAAGTGAGTTATGTTAAATGCGCCGTCAAGGAAGAGAATGTTAATAAAATTTCTAAGGCATGGAGATTTTAATTAAATAAAATAAAATGCCAAGGGGAAATATACGCCTAAGGGGGGTGAAGATTTAAATTTTCTATCAGGTGTGTGAAGTGAAGAATGTCTAAGGCGTGGGAATTAAAAATTGAAAGAGGTCAAGTACGCCAGAGAGAAAATGTTTGAAAATTTTTCTAATTGAGATAGCATTTCACTAGGGAAAAATACGCCCTTGGCATGGAAGGATGATTTGATGAGTTTTAAAATTTTCCAAAGGCAGTTGAAGGTTGACGAATATTTTTCAAGGGGAAGATTTGATATCGATGAATATTTTCCACGGGTCAAGTGAAAATCAAATGAACCCGTTTAAAATGCACCCATGAGTTAACAGAGTTTGAAAATTAATTTCCTAAGGGAAATTTTAATATTTTCAGAGGAAACTCGTTTTGCCTAGATTATTTTCCCGACGGAAGTTAAATCTCAGAGGATGAATTATTTCGAGCAGGCGAATAATTTTTAATCACCCAAATTTGAACATTTTAATGAGAGAATTTAAAATGTCTAAGGCAAATTTTACGAAATCGAGGATTTAAATGACAGACATTTTAAAAGTTGAAAATAAATTTGCAACTCCCACGAATTTTTTTCGAGTTGAATTTATTTAAACACTGCAAGATTTTAAAATGAAATTTTAAATCAAGTCAAGTGATTGTTTTTCTCGCGAGTTGTTTAAATCGCCAAGAGTTAACTGGCAGACTAAGAGGAAAATTCGAATTTTTACAAAGAAGGAATCATTATTAATGGCAACTGCCATAATGACCGGCTGACGACTAGCCCACTACTGCGCTTGAATTAGAAGATTCCGAACGAAGAGAGTGGAAAATTGATGAAGGTGCTAAAAATAGCCCCAGCACTACTTAGCAGGATTCTCCGAGAAGAGTTATTTAAACAATCTCTTCTCTCATTTCTCCTCACATTGTTTCGAAGTTGAAGTTGCTGAAGAAGTTCTTGAGAGATTGAAATATTTTCGAAGTGGTTGAGGAGAGAAATTCTTTGAGAGTTTATTTTATTTCGGAGTGTTGAGTTGCTGAAAGTGCGAAGTGCTGGAGAAATTTTCATTTGCCGAGACTCTTTCTTTCGAAAAGCTGAAAGTGTGTTGCTGCAATTTCGAAGTTGAAGGTTGAAGTTGTTTTCCGGAGTTGCTGGAAGATTTATTTGTTGAAGTTGCTGCAGAGTGTTGAGTTGCAGAAATTTATATTGTGCTGGGGATTTATTTCGAAATTGTTGAGTATTGAAGTTGCACGAAAGTTGAAGCTTGCTGCAGATTTTACTTATTCAAGCTGCTAGAAGTTGAAAGTTGCTGAGGTTGAAGAAGTCAAGACAAAGGATTTAATTCGCTTTGTGCTGAGAAATTATCCACATTCCTGAAAGTTGGTAGTTGGCTGCAATTTTCTTCGCCAGTCGGAAGTGCAGTCGTTGAAAGCTTCTTTATAAGCTTGAAGTTTTTTATACAGTACGAGGTTTGGAATGGCCGGAGCAAAGGATGTTGTAGGAACAAGCAGAGCCGCAGGCAGAGCTGCAAACACTGAAGCAGGCAAGGCTGGCTCATCCCGGCAGGCAATGATTAAAAGGCTCGCTAAGCCATTTCTCCCAAAGTCAGCAATAGTTTCAAAGTTGGCAGGATTAAATGACACCAACCTTGGTTCATTTAATCTAAATGCACTCAAATCAAGGATGTTCGGGCTAGGGGGCCATCAACCATCAGTCACGGCACATAATATAATGAAAAGTGGAATCTACGCAGCTGCTAGTTTTCCGCCAGCAATTCAGTGTCCGGAGCTAATTATGGAATGCGCCAATCACTACAAGCCAGAACGTAGGACGATTGTCTCTCCGGATGGTAAACTGCTCGCCAACTTCACACCGGATGCCATCGGAGAGGCATTTGGGATTCCAACTGCTGAGGAGATGGAAGAGTTCCTCAGGAGGATCAGTGCGCCACCAGAGAAGAAAAGGGCCCGAAAGTTTTCAAAGATCTCGACTGACGAGTCAGGCTCTCGCACGCTTTAGGTGGCTATTCCGAGGGAAGATTGTGATCGAACCGAGGAGAGGCCTGAAAATTACGTGATCACCACAGTAGAGTTGGGTCGTCCTACGGGAGCCCAAGTTATCGAGGAATTCGATAACTCCTATCAGGCATTGAAGGATCAGTTGCTCCGCACGGAGGGGAAATATAAGAAATTGAAGAAGGAGCACAAAACTTTGATAGGATACGTACAAAATCTAGCACATCCAGGTGAACCAGCAAACCCAGCAGTGGAACGTCCATCAGAGCTTCCGAAGGAGTCAGTTGTTGCCTTAGAGTATTTGAAGAAAATGGAAACGGAGGCAGACAAGTGGGTTAGCCGTGTTCATACCGAGACAGGGAAATTCATGGAGGACCTTGCCGATGCTTATCGACAGGCCTCAAATATTTTGGCGCGGATGGATATAGTAGATCAGGCCTGGGGTGATACTCGCATCTATCAAACGAAGACTGTACTTCGTTTGGGGGCTTTGATGCATATACCTCTAGAAACCTTAGTGGATGGAGGTGTAATTCAGAGAGGTGATAGGTATGATTTCACCAGTTGGTACTCCTCGGTGGTCACAGGCCGTGGATTTCACGACGCGGCAAGGGAAGATTCAACTAAAGTGAGGAAAGCAATGGGCAACATCTTGGGGGGAGTCCTCAATACATTAGAAGCCATATTTGCTAGAAAGTTGGTCCCAGAGGAGATAACTGCTGATGGCTTGAAAAGTAGATTGCCTCCATTCTTCTCAGCTGCGAGGTCACTTGTCCTGGATGACTTTGAGAATGTCTCCACATTCTCTAGTATCATTCAGCATACCCAGGACGCCTTGGTGACATGGAGGAAATCTTACACAGATACGGACAGACGGTAGCAGTCTTGGAGTTCCAGCTCAACCATATTCCACCGATCTCTACACAGGAGGTTGAAGCAGTATTGGCCCGGTTGATCGAGTTTGCTATCCGGGAGAAGGCCAGTGGGAACGCGCTGCTTGATGAGGATCTTCTTGATGATGGTAGTGGGCATTAATTGCTCATTATGATTCCTGCAGGGGAGTGGAGAATATTCTGTGCATTCATTGCCCACTCCTCTCTGTGGCGGTTTTTAGGGCAGAAACCCTAATCAGGGCATAGGTGGCTCGATCTGAGCCCTTCATTGTAATTTGATCTGAACCGTCCACTGAATTGGACTTATTATAAAAGGGGCATCCCCCCTCATTTGTAAGATATTAGAAATAGAGATTAGAATTGGAATTGGATCAGAGCTAGAGAGTAGAAGGCATTTAGCTTAGAAGTTAGCTTTAGATTGAGGAGGGAAGAAGACTTTCCTTTGAAAGTTTTGTAAAAGGTTGTTGTGAACACTTTTCATAATACAAAGAGTTTCATTGCTTGGTGATTTCTTCTTTGTTATGAGTAGCTAGCAAGGCCATTTCGTCTTTCCAATTCAAGGTGGATAGAGTAAAATAGATTTTTATTTCATGCAAGTAGTTGTTAATTGTGGAGTGTGGCGTTGTGATTTAAGCATATCTTCTTTCATCCATACCACTAGCGGGCTTACTGATGGTAAGTTCGCCTTGCGTGGTCAACTGGAGTATCAGCACTTAACTTCGATTATGGTTCATATGTTTGTATGCGTCGTATTGACGGTATGAACATGTTGCGTCATAGTTTGAACACTTTTCTCATCCTTTGAAGATTGCACCAACTTTGTCGGAGTTGTTCGAAAGGAGACAAAGCAAAGTTTGGTTTGAAGATTGTTTAAGTCGATCCTCGTCCTCCACCCTTTAGAAGTAGATTTGTAGAATCCCTATCCCTATCCCCTTTAAATTCTGCATTTTCCAAGTCAGTCTAGATACCAGAACAATATTGCCAAATCATTCATGTCCTAATTGCTTCACAGAGTCGAACAACTACGTAAGTCCCCTTGAAATAACCAGCAAAACACATCAACCAATTGAGTCTATTCGCGATAAAAGGAACCTTGGAGTTGAACACATGAACTTTCAAGCAATCTTAGCATGTGGGACACTTTGATCAAGAGAGAATAGAGTGACCGTTGGGCAACTTTATTCTGTGCTGGCGCCGTCATAAAAAGCACGTCAACACTGCCGTTTTAGAAGCTCCTTGTGCTTTTCTGACAACTCTTTTTACTTGAGATATTCCTCATTTGACATGCCATTTTTTATAACTATCTCATTAAGGATTTCCAGCTCGAACTCCACCACTGCTTTCTCTTTGAAGATGTTCTGGAAATTTACTTTGTTCCAATCTCTGAGCTTGTGTTTGATTAATTGTAATTTCTTCTCTAATTTGAAGCTTATGGACCCAGACACTTTGGCTTCCCTCCACCAGCCTTCTAAAAGTTGTAGTAAGTTGGGATTGCGCGACCACATGTTCTGGAATTTAAAACTGATTTTTTCCGAGTTTTTCCCCTTGAAGACCGATAGCTCAACTGGGAAGTGATCCGAAATTGAGCAGGGGATGATGTTGGCAGATATTTGTAATTCAGAGTTAAACCAGGTAGTGGGGATTAAGAACTTGTCTAACCTTTCTGCGATTGCAGTAAAGTCCAAACGCCTGTTATGCCAGGTGAACATGCCATTCGCTGTTGGGCAGTCTGACAATCCAACATTAGAAACAAAATCTTTGAAGTCCGTTATAGACCGAGTCACCCTTCTGAGTCCACCACTTTTTTTAGACAGATCCAGTAAAGCATTGAAGTCTCCCCCAATGATCAGGCTATCTTTAGGAAGAGGACGGACAAAATCAAGAACAGCATCCCAGAGGGCAGCTTTGTCTTCAGTTTTAGTTGGGCTATAAATGTTGACTACTGATAGAGAGCGATTTTGTTCCAGATCAAAAACGCTTGCCGCCAACCAATTTGTAGATGAGTGGGTAATTTTAACTGATACTGTTGCATCCTTCCAGAGGAGACCTAGACCTCTTACGACTCCTAGAGAGTCTTGGAAATAGCCCTCCCAATGACGGCAACATTTTAGGAATTTTTTGCATTCTTCACCTTCCAATTTCGTTTCTTGTAAGAGTATTAGGTTGCCTGCACTTTTCTGCAGGTGATGCTTGACTAGGCATCTTTTGTCAGGTGCCTTTAGGCCCCTGACATTTGCAAGTGGTGATCCTCATTGTTTCCCAAGGGAGGAATTTCCCCCCTTGGTACTCATAAATTTTGTGATGCATGTATAATTTCTTGTCGCAGCCTCCTCCTCCCTTAATTGTTTTAAGGACTTTCTCCCCCGAGTGTTGCCCATGTTGCCGGTTTTGCCCAGACCCAGGTGGTTGATTGCAGATTGAGATAGGCATCTTTCTTCAATTATGTCTAATTCATCTGTTGGTTCTGCTATTGACTCTAGATCGTCACTGTCCACCAAGTTACCTTCCTCTTCCAGAATCGTTTTCTGATCCTCCTTATGACGAAGGGGTTCCTGATTGTCGCCTTCCTTGATTGTTTCAACTGGGATATCCGGGATGATATTCACTGTGCCTAAAGGAAGCCTCCACTCTGCCCTCATGTCATTGGATATTGGGGGTGAATCCGTTGGGGGTTCCATGGAGGGTTTTTTGGCATAAGAGTTTCGCTTCTTTTGAACTGGCATATGGTGATGAGACATTGATGTTTTTCTACAACCTTCCATCAAGTGATCCCATGATCTACAGTTTATACAGAATTTTCTTGGTACCTCGATCTCTATCTCCTGAAGCCAACGTTCCCCATTCACCTTTAGACAGATGTTTGAAGGGATAGTGTCTATTGCTGCGATTTGCAGCCCGGCGTATTTGTAGAGGTCTCCATCCATTATTGAAATGTCAATTTCGACCAAAGCGCCCAGGGAGCGACCAATTTTTTCCAAACAGTCCTCTGTCCAATATTCTATTGGTAGGTTATAATGTCTCACCCAAACCGCTTGGTCATAAGGGTTAAGTTTGACTGGATCAAGATTTTGGTTCCATGGCTGCATGAATAAGGGTTTGTCGCCCATAAACCACATTGCTCCTTCCGTGACTCTGTGTTTGGACTGTTCATCGACGAAAACAACCATAAAAAACCGTTTTGGAAGGAACCTAATTAGAACCTCCGTGTTCCAGTTTTCTTGGATCCATTTTTTGATTGCAGCCTTGCTCGAATACTGTCCTATGAATCGGCAGAAGAAAGCGCAATCTTTCAAAATTGTGATGTCATTTTTGATTTCTTCCGAGACATCAATTTCCATGACTTCCTCCTTAGGTTTGTTTAATGGGATCTCCTTGTTCTCCACATTCCGTGCCCAAACCTTTCTTGGTGCCTGCGATACATTTCTTAAGCAATCCGTACTTCTATTTGTTGGGTGCCTCTCCCGACCCTGTTTCCTGGGTACTTGCGACCGTTTGATCGATGGATTCCTGGCCCTGGGTGTTTCGGGGGTGTCATGACGGGCTCTTCCTTGTTTGATTTTCTTACTTGGCTCTGCCTGACTTTGCTGGGAGGGATGGCACTTTTCCACCCATTTCCCATTCATGAATACCCATTGGAGGATTGTGATGTCCCCACTCTAGTCAGTCACCTGATGCAGTGTGTTAGCCCTTTCTTGGACCCTTGTGGGCTAACTAGTTTGGTTAGAGGGTCAGTGGTATCTTCTGGAGAGTTTGGTCTATTTCATTTTCTGAGATCGTGGATGGGCTCATTGTGTGCCTTAGCAGTACTGGAGTCTGAGTTGCTTCTGACGGCACTGGATTCAGTGAAGTATGGAGGGAGATAGGCTTACTTAAGTGATTTATTAGAAATTGACTCTAATATTTCTAATTTTCACTTAAATAAGTCTAAAGTGAATATTTTATTGTATTTCTTTTAATTCACTAAAAGAGGCACCAAAAATCAAAGAGAAACTATGGAAAGTGACTTTAAGTTGTATTCCATAAATTTAAATGATTCAAAACCCTAAAATGTACGGCCTCTTTAGGTTTCGACCTCCTTGGTTGTAAAAGAGACTTGGGCGATGAGAAACTCATATATTTTGATCATTTCAACTTTGCCTTAAGGGTTTTCTACCTTGCTTCCTTCCTGTGATCAGGTTGCTGCAAATCCACCATTGGAGAACGAAATCTCTTCAGTGAGTGCACTTCTGAGGCTGTGAGAGATCAGCTGAATTGGTGCTGTTTTAGAGGGCTTCATTTCAGGGGTTCTATTGTGTTTTCAACAGATTTTTGGAGTGTTCTTCATCAGAAATCAGAGGGTTTGATTATGGTGTTCTTCCTTCAGCATAGTAGGCATCAAATCTGCTTGGGCATACCTTCATGTTAGGTTTTCTGATTTTCCTTGCTTGAGGGGCGTGGGTTTTTAAGCTAAGGCGTGTTTCCTCCTTGGAGAAGCGCCTAAAGTCTCAAGGGTTAAACTTCCTCATCTTCAGCACTTTGTATTCCCTCTTTTATAGCTTCAGTTTCATAGTTGGATTCAGACCTGTTGTGACCTTTTTCACACATCACCCCATCAAGATGGGGACCCCCTAAATTTTGCTCCAGTCTGGTCTTTTGGCTTTGGTTCGCTCTCTCTCTGGTCTCTGGTCCTTCCGGGGATGTCCCGTCGTTTGACCCAGGTTGAAATATTGGTCAAGTCTGTGTAATTAGGGTTTTCATCCTTCAGGCTTATTTAAGGTCAGACTGAGTTATAAAATTGAAATCTAAGCTTAGAGCAGCAGTCAGAAGACTTCCGGCAGAGTCCCCCTAAATTTTCACTGTATTCTGGCAACTTACTATTTTTAGTAAGTATTCAACTTGGGACTATTTTATTGAGATTTTGGAATTCTGTCAGTTCCACTGCATCCAAGTGACATCAAGCTGTCTACATGTAAATTTTGAGCCAGATCAGACGACTTACTATTTTTGGCATTTTGGGCTGTAAGAGTCAAATCAGGGTTTCCACATAGGCTTTTCAGATGCATGTCTGGAGAATCCTTCTGGGTTTTCCAAAACCTTCGCAGTGATGTAACATGCAAACCGAGACGACCACTTTCAGAGTTCAGCCTTCGGAGGCTATTTTTAGGGTTCGCATGCAGTGTTTTTCAACGCATGTCGGGTTTTCTTTATGGGTTTTTCGAGAGCCGCGGTGTGGCACAGCGAGATCGATTTTGAAGACTTTACTATTTTAGCGGTACATGCATGCGGACGGTTTTACGGTTTTAGGTTTTGAGATCATGAAGACAGAAGCTATGACATGCAAAACCATCCCGTGATGGATGAGTCACTTTTCAGACAGTTTCTATTTTTAGCAGGTACACTCCGGCAGCCGCCCAACACTCCAGTCCAGCAAGCAGAACGACATGCAGAAGGAACGAAGTCAAACGGAGACCGTTCGGGATACATGCAAATCAAATTAGGATTTCAACTTTTATATGGGGTAAAATCCAAACATAGCCGAAACAAAGTACCCCACCCATGTCAGCACACTTCAAGGTACCTGCTGGCAAAATTTGAGCAAAGTCGGAGAACTTACTATTTTTAGTAAGTCAGGGCACGGCTATAAATAGCAGGTCTGCACTCGAGGTTGGCATCCGAGTAACCCTCAAGCTATCAAGATCAAGCGTTGCAACCTTCAGGCAAAACGGAGCTACTGAAGTCAGAAAGTCAAAACTTACTATAAATAGTAGGTGGCTATAAATAGCAGGTCAGGGCAGAGGACTGACAAAACAGGTTCACAAGGCAGAGAATATCATCTGATGAAACTTTCAGGCAAAACGGAGCCTTAGAGGTTGAAAATCAAGGGATTTGCTAAAAATAGCACAACTTGCTAAAATAGAATGCAAGAGCAGGAACAGGTAGAGGCTTGAAAATTGTCTAAGGCAGAAATAAAAGTAGACCCATCAAAATGCGCCCTCAAGAAGAGATGCCTTCAAAACGCCTAAGGCATAAAACAGAAGCTCATACCTCAAAATGCGCCCAAAGAGGAAGGAGAGAGGTGAAAAGTTTCTAAGTCGTGAAAACGAAAGTGGAACCAAGGAAATGCGCCCATGGCAAAAAACAAAAGCTAACCTAGTAAAATGCGCCCACCTCAAGGATTGAAGCCTTGAAAAGTTTCTAAGGCAAAAACAAAAGCTCACCTAGTAAAATGCGCCCTCAAGGAAGGTGAGGATATGAAATATTTCTAAGGCATAAAACGAAAGTGTCAAGGGTGAAATGCGCCCTCCAAGGAAAATGAAAGCTTGGCCTAGCATTTGTGCCCATGATGAAGAGGAGATGGCCGAAATTTTCCTAAGGCATGAAATGAAAGTAGAGAGGTCAAAATGCGCCCAAGGCAAGATAAAGTGGCTAGGACTTGGAGAAATTTCTAAGTCAAGAAAATGAAAGCTCAAGACCCCATATGCGCCCAAGGATATTCTAACTGTTTGAGAATTTTCTAAGTGAGAAATCAAGGCTTGCATGAGTAAAATACGCCAAGGTTGCTGGAGAAAATTTCCTAAGACAACAAAATAAAAGTAGACACATGAAAGTGCGCCAGAGGGGTAAAGTGAAGGAATTTTTTTGAAATAAATATTTCATCAAAATGTATACGCCTATGGTAGAGAAAGTGTTAGAAAATTTTTTCTAAGTGATATAACACTTCACTAGGGAAAAATACGCCCTTGGCAAGGAAGGATGATTTGATGAGTTTTAAAATTCTCCGAAGGCAGTTGAAAGTTAACGAATCCTTTTTCAAGGGGAAAATTTGATATCGACGAATATTTTCCATGGGTCAAGTGAAAATCAAATGAACCCGTTTAAAATGCACCCATGAGTTAGCAGAGTTTGAAAATTAATTTCCTAAGGGAAATTTTGATATTTTCAGAAGAAATCAGTTTTGCCTAGATTATTTTCCTGACAGAAGTTAAATCTCAAAGGACGAATTATTTCGAGCACGCAAACAATTTTTTAATCGCCCGGAGTTGAACATTTTAATGAGAGAATTTAAAATGTCTAAGGCAAATTTTATGAAATCGAGGATTTAAATGACGGACATTTTAAAAGTTGGAAATAAATTTGCTACTCCCACGAATTTTTTCGAGTTGAATTTATTTAAACACTGCGAGATTTTAAAATGGAATTTTAAATCAAGTCAAGTGATTGTTTTTCTCGCGAGTTGTTTAAATCGCCAAGAGTTAACTGGCAGACTAAGAGGAAAATTCGAAATTTGAAGAAGGAATCATTATTAATGGCGACTGCCATAATGACCGGCTGACGACTAGCCCACTACTGCGCTAGAATTAGAAGATTCCGAACAAAGATAGTGGAAAATTGATGAAGGTGCTAAAAATAGCCCCAGCACTACTTAGCAGGATTCTCCGGGAAAAGTTATTTAAACAATCTCTTCTCTCATTTCTCCTCACATTGTTTGGAAGTTGAAGTTGCTGAAGAAGTTCTTGAGAGATTGAAATATTTTCCAAGTGGTTGAGGAGAGAAATTCTGTGAGAGTTTATTTTATTTCGGAGTGTTGAGTTGCTGAAAGTACGAAGTGCTGGAGAAAATTTCATTTGCCGAGACTCTTTCTTTCGAAAAGCTGAAAGTGTGTTGCTGCGACTTTGAAGTTGAAGGTTGAAGTTATTTTCCGGAGTTGCTGGAGAATTTAATTCTCAAAGAGCTGAAAGTGGAGTTGCTGCGAAGTTTAAACGTTGAGAAGTTGAAGAAGTCGAAATTTCATATTGCTGGCAACTCTTTATTCATCTAACTGCTGAAGTTGACAAAGTGAAGTCAAGATTCGAACTATTTGTGCTGGAGAAATTAGCTACATTGCTGAAAGTTATTAGCTTGCTGTGTTTTTTTTCTTCACCAGTCAGAAGTGCAGTTGCTGAGAGTTGTCTCTAAACTCAGAGATTTTTATACAGTACGAGGTTTGGAGTTAGAAATTTATGCTGAGAAATTTTATTTTCAAAGCTAACTCCGTATTCGCAGCCATCTCGGGAATTGTTTTATTTTATTAATCTGCAGCCTAGCTTATTCTTCTATTTTATTTTGCAGATGGCTGGCGCAAAGGATGTTGCGGGAACAAGCAGAGCCGCAGGCAGAGCTGCAAACACTGAAGCAGGCAAGGCTGGCTCATCCCGGCAGGCAATGATTAAGAGGCTCGCTAAGCCATTTCTCCCAAAGTCAGCAATAGTTTCAAAGTTGGCAGGATTGAATGACACCAACCTTTGTTCATTTAATCTGAATGCACTCAAATCGAGGATGTTCGGGCTAGGGGGCCATCAACCATCCGTCACGGCACATAATATAATGAAGAGTGGAATCTACGCAGCTGCTAGTTTTCCGCCGACAATTGATTGTCGGAGCTAATTATGATCGCCAATCACTACAAAGCGAAGCATTAAATTACGATTATCTCTCAGGATAGTAAAGCCCCTTCATAACTTCACCGGATGCCCACTTAGGAGAAGCATTTTAGGGGATTTAAGCTATTTGAGGAGATGTTATACAGGACAAACAAGAGGGCAGATAAGATGTGCTCTTCCTCTTTCGAAAGAGTCACTGCAGTCATTAACAGAGTTTGGATGCAAAAGCCGAGGCCACCCCGCACTAAGCTCCCAAAGCAGATAATTGCCGAGGACGTGAAACAAGAATACTGTGATTTGATAATGATGCTGAGCCGGGTGAATGGGAGTGCACAGGCTTACATTTTTGAGCCTTGGATGTTCTACTTCATCGAGATCATCTTGGAAGGAAAAGAGTGTGTCGATTGGGCTAGGATGATTAGCAACCACATCGATGAGCAATTCAGGAGCTTGAAGGTGACGAAGACTTTCTACATGAGCTCATATGTGATTTACATGTTGGCCAGAATGACTAAGTACAGAGGGATTTCGTACAAAGAGCCAATCGGCTGTGCCCCTGGTGAATTCAAAATTCATGAAGCCTGCACACAGCTACATTTGGCTAACATTGCCAACTATAAACGGGCAAATGATGCATTCACAATGCACATCGCGAGGACGCTTCAGCAAAGGACGCAGTAGAGAATATCTAAAGAAGCACAGACATTGATTGAGGAATATGGGTATTGGCTCATCCAATTCCCGAAATTCACATATATTAGGCTGCAGGGGTTCACTTCGTATCCGTATCGGTTACCACGATACCCCACTGATCACATAGTAATGCTTGAGGTATCTAGGCAATTGATTGCCTACGATAAGATTTAGAAAAGGAAAAGGAAGGGTGGGCTTGATTTCCCTATCACCATGGGAAATTCCATTGAGGTGTGTCCCTCTTTGCAGGCAGCTCGAGAGGCAGAGGACGAGCTGCAATCTTATCATTTGTCATATCACACAGGCAGGCAGGATTTCGATCCTTACAGGAACATCAGGATGATACAGAACGTTGAATACCGGCACAGAGCTCATCTGGAGGACCGGGAAAATCACGGTGAATAGAGATGTTTCGAACTTCCTCTCAAGTTGATTAGAGAATGTGAGAGATTATTCGGATCTGACCGGGTAGGAGGAGGATGTCGCGTCATGCAACGGTATGGGTCAGTTAGGGATACTCCTGTCCCACCACCTGATTGGTCCGAGCCAAAGATCATGGACTTGGACACTCTTTCTATCCCGGTGATGACTTTTACCAGGACTTGGGTCGACAGACATGTATGCAGACTTAAGAGCAAGTCGATCGCCCTTACTTACAGCTTGATGGGTGACCCAAGGCCGTTATCAGTAAAAAGAGGGAAACAAATTGCTCAGACATCGAGGGCACAAGTGGAAGTGCCAACCCAACCGATACCGTTGAGGATAGAACAAACATCACCCGTGCACTCACAAACTCAGTCTTCGAGTTTGAGAGTGGTTTCATTATTTGCCGATCAGAGGGCAGGATTAGAGGAAGAGCGGGGACTTGAGGAGGTAGATCAGCCCAACGCCCGGGAATTAGCTAGTGTCAGTCTATCCAGGGGCGGCCAACAGGAGGAGGAAGAGGAAACAATGGCCGACACCCATTTTCAGCAGATGTTGGACACTGCTTTGGAAGAAGAGGAAAACACAGAACAGGGGACCCAAGGGTCGGGAGATACCCAACTTACAGAGGAGGATGGGCCTGAGCAGACGAGTGCAAGAAGAGAGGAAGTGCACGAGATGGAGGCAACAGAAGAGCAACCCCTTGTCATTTGTAATCCACAGCAGACAGTGCCTGATTGGCTTTCCGACAGAATGAGGAGAGAACCCGAGGATGATACGGATCCAGCCATTGAGATGGAAGAGTTCCTCAGGAGGATCAGTGCGCCACCAGGGAAGAAAAGGGCCCGAAAGTTTTCAAAGATCTCGACCGACGAATCAGGCTCTCGCACGCTTCAGGTGGCTATTCCGAGGGAAGATTGTGATCGAACCGAGGAGAGGCCTGAAAATTATGTGATCACCACAGTAGAGTTGGGTCATCCTACGGGAGCCCAAGTTATCGAGGAGTTCGATAACTCCTATCAGGCATTGAAGGATCAGTTGCTCTGCACGGAGGGGAAGTATAAGAAATTGAAGAAGGAGCACAAAACTTTGATAGGATACGTGCAAAATCTAGCACGTCCAGGTGAACCAGCAAACCCAGCAGTGGAACGTCCATCAGAGCTTCCGAAGGAGTCAGTTGTCGCCTTAGAAGATTTGAAGAAAATGGAAACGGAGGCGGACAAGTGGGTTAGCCGTGTTCATACTGAGACAGGGAAATTCATGGAGGACCTTGCCGATGCTTATCGACAGGCCTCAAATATTTTGGCACGGATGGATATAGTAGATCAGGCCTGGGGTGATACTCGCATCTATCAAACGAAGACTGTACTCCGTTTGGGGGCTTTGATGCATGTACCTCTAGAAACCTTAGTGGATGGAGGTGTAATTTAGAGAGGTGATAGGTACGATTTCACCAGTTGGTACTCCTCGGTGGTCACAGGCCGTGGATTTCACGACGCAGCAAGGGCAGATTCAGCTAAAGTGAAGAAGGCAATGGGCAACATCTTGGGGGGAGTCCTCAATACATTAGAAACCATATTTGCTAGAAAGTTGGTCCCAGAGGAGATAACTGCTGATGGTTTGAAGGGTAGACTGCCTCCATTCTTCTCAGCTGCGAAGTCACTTGTCCTGGATGACTTTGAGAATGTCTCCACGTTCTCTAGTACAATTCAGCATACCCAGGACGCCTTAGTGACATGGAAGTAATCCTGCATCAGACACGGGCAGACGGTAGCAGTCTTGGAGTTCCAGCTCAACCATATTCCACCGATCTCTACACAGGAGGTTGAAAGCGATGTTAGCGGAGTTGATGAGTTTGCTATCAGGAAAGGCCAATGGGAACGCGCTGCTTGATGAGGATCTCCTTGATGATGGTAGTGGGCATTAATTGCTCATTATGATTCCTGCAGGGGAGTGGAGAATATTCTGTGCATTCATTGCCCACTCCTCTCTGTGGCGGTTTTTAGGGCAGAAACCCTAATCAGGGCATAGGTGGCTCGATCTGAGCCCTTCATTGTAATTTGATCTGAACCGTCCACTGAATTGGACTTATTATAAAAGGGGCATCCCCCCTCATTTGTATTTATTAGAATTAGAATCAGAGATAGATCAGAGCTAGAGAGTATTGGAGATAGAAGTTAGTGAGTAGAGCTTAGAAGTTAGCTTAGATTGAGGAGGAAAGGAAGTTTTCCCATTGAGGACTTTGTAAGAAGTTGTTGTGAACACTCATAATATAAAGATTTATCATTGTTTGGTGGTTCTATCTTCTATTGTGAGTAGCTAGCAAGGCTTGTTCGTCTTTCCAATTCAAGGTAGATAGAGTAAAATAGATTTTATTTCATGCAAGTAGTTGTTAGCTGTGGAGTGTGGCGTTGTGATTTGAGCAAGTCTTCTCATCCATACCACTAGCGGACTTGCTGATGGTAAGTTCGCCTTGCGTGGTCAACTGGAGTATCAGCACTTAACTTCGATTATGGTTCATGTGTTTGTATGCGTCGTGTTGACGGTATGAACGTGTTGTGTCATAGTTTGAACATTTTCTCATCCTTTGAAGATTGCACCAACTTTGTCGGAGTTGTTCGAAAGAAGACAAAGCGAAGTTTGGTTTGAAGATTGTTTAAGTCGATCTTCGTCCTCCACCCCTTTTAGAAGTAGATCTATAGAATCCCTATCCCTATCCCCTTTTAATTCTGCATTTTCCGAGTCAGTTTAGATACCAGAACAATATCGCCAAATCATTCATGTCCTAATTGCTTCACGGAATTGAACAACTACGTAAGTCCCCTTGAAATAACCAGCAAAACACATCAACCAACTGAGTCTATTCGCGATAAAAGGAACCTTGGAGTCGAACACATGAACTTTCAAGCAATCTTAGCATGTGGGACACTTTGATCAAGAGAGAATAGAGTGACCATTGGGCAACTTTATTCTGTGCTGGCGCTGTCACAAAAGGCACGTCAACAGAATTGGCGCTAGAAGGAGGGCTACTTTTATAGTGAAGCAAAGAAATTATAAAAGTGTAATGTACCAAGATGGTGCTACCTCATAGAGGGATATCTCCGCGGCTACAGCCAAATTTGGGATTCAACGACGACCAAGAAGACATTCTTTCAGGACTAAACAACCTCGCGTGGAGAACAAAGAGAAGTGCAGCTGAGTACATGCGGACGAGCTTGGTGTTGCGAGAAGAAGAAGAAAAGGCTATCGAGATCCAAGTTGCTATTGAGAGAGATTTATTGAATCAAAGACAACCACTTGCGCCCGTGCCTCGCCAGTGAAAGAAGCAGCTTCATCCTGGATCGCATCAGTTCTTTCTCGCCGGATAAGTTGAAGAGGATTTTGAGGTCTGCACCCAGTTCAACCAAGGAACTTGTAGAGCTAGAGCTACCTACTAGAACAAGGAAAAAGAAAGGTACCCGATCAGACGGGGAAGTTCCCTCAAGTGAAGAAATTTTATCAAACGAAGAAGCTCAATCAAGTGAAGAAGCAGTAAGCGGTGAAGAGGTCTCGAGCTTATTCAGAACTCCGCCTAGCATTTCAAGGTTTGCCCAGCAAGGACCCGCCCGAGATACCACACCAATAGCAATTCAGCAGCAGCAACGAACGACTCCAACAGCTGTATATCGGCGAAGGCAAGCAATGGCTCAGCCAGTTGCAAATGGTGCTACCTGGTTGGTTACCAACCCATCTCCGCTGGAGTTTGCCGACTATCATGACATGCCAAAGAATCCAGAGAGTTTTTGCTCCAAGTTCCACGTCCACGACGTAAACCGCACTGCTGAGGATCACATCAAAATGTTTGAAGACCACCTACGCAATAGGCAGATTGCATACGCAGATGTAGCTTGCAGGTTGTTCCCCTATTCTTTGGGGGAAGAGGCCCATTATTGGTTCATACATTTGCCAGTCGGTTCAATCAGAACATGGGAACAGATGAAGACGGCCTTCATCGGAAAGTTTGGTATTCCCATCACTCCCGCAGAATTGTTCAGACAGTTTGTAGAAGTAAGGAGGCAGGAAAAAGAGCCCATTCATGTGTTTAACAATAGATTCCAGAAGGCTCTCACAAGATTACGAACTCCTTACACTATCACGGATGCTAGAGAAAGCTACTACGCCGCATTGGACCCCTTAACTGCAATGTTTGTGAGAGAAGCTCACCCCGCTCCCGCCGATATGAACTTAGCTTATGCTAAAGCAGTTGAAGTGAGCCAGAACATGGGACAAAATACAACTGGCCCCTCACTATACACTGGCTTAAGTTCTACGAGCGGTCAGATACAAACCTGGAATCAGCAAATTCCAGCATTGAATCCAGTTCCACAACCATCTTACCAGGCAACCGCGCCATCAAATCAGTTGGTTCTCCACCCTGGAGTGCCTTCATCTCAAGCGTCAGTCGCACAGCCGGTCTATCTGCAAAACACCGTACCATCGACACAGACTCAAGAGGAAAAAGATGAAATAAAAGGTCTGGTGGAACAAGTAAAGAAGCTGTCAACTGAGGTGACATACCTCAAAAATCAAAATAATCAGATTCAAGCCATGCAAAGGAACAATCAAGCACACCAAGGTGCTAACCGAGGATATCAGAGTAATCCTCCGAATCATCACCATGATGCTCATCAAGGATACAATCAGGAGAACAATCATGGGTATAGAAATAACAATCAAGGATTCCAGAAGAGATCCTGGAATACGGGACCCAACAATGGAGGTGTTCCTACACCGCTGGATAACCCACCGCCTCCTGAGAACCGTCCGGCAGACAGAGTATACCTGGCGGAGGCCGCCTTGTCAGGATGGTGTAGATTGCACAACACTAGTCAGCACTCTGAGTTGCAATGCCACGAGTTCCAAGTCGCTGCTGACATCTTCAGAGGAGAAGTGAAAAATACAGAACCAGTGGAGAATCCTCCAATCACGGGGTATGAAATAGTTCCAACACCCCGGTATGATCAAGCCCTGATCTTGGAAGACTTCAAGTTTCCACCTGAATTCCAAAGTTATACACCTCCGTCGGTTAATCAGAGGTTTCCACCAGCTTCGGCAAATGGTCCCGTGGGGACGCCAGAGGCTCAAACGCCTTCAGAGGCTCATGTCACGTACGCATCACCAGATGAGCCCCTAAGCAGAGACGGCTATAGTTTCCCGCCTCTTAACAACAGTGTCTTGGTAGAAGGAATCAGGGAAGTGCAAGCTCTCCAGACTACTGATGGTGGGCCCCCTAAAGTGTATCAAAGAGGTTATCCTCAAAGGGAACCATTAACTTCGTCAACGCCACCAAACAACTTTACCACACCGCCGCATCCTAATGCGAGCAACGTGCCAATGGCACCCAAGGACTCCCCGGAATATAGACAGCAGGGTCCCACACAAACAAGATCAAATGGGCCGCAGATGCCTCAACAGCCAGTTTACCAGTTAATCCGAGGACAAAAGGAGAATCCTCCTAGAGAAGATATAAGAAAGCTGAGCTCCTTTGTACTGGAAGAATTTAAGAAGACAAAGCGAAGTTTGGTTTGAAGATTGTTTAAGTCGATCTTCGTCCTCCACCCCTTTTAGAAGTAGATCTGTAGAATCCCTATCCCTATCCCCTTTTAATTCTGCATTTTCCGAGTCAGTTTAGATACCAGAACAATATCGCCAAATCATTCATGTCCTAATTGCTTCACGGAATTGAACAACTACGTAAGTCCCCCTTGAAATAACCAGCAAAACACATCAACCAACTGAGTCTATTCGCGATAAAAGGAACCTTGGAGTCGAACACATGAACTTTCAAGCAATCTTAGCATGTGGGACACTTTGATCAAGAGAGAATAGAGTAACCGTTGGGCAACTTTATTCTGTGCTGGCACTGTCACAAAAGGCACGTCAACAGTACCCCCACGCCTAGGAGAGATAACTTCATGTTGTTTTAAAGAGTGGACATTAAGGGGTCATGTTGAGCATTTAATGATTTATTAAATGCTTTATTGTTGCAAATAGAAATGGATGCCTAAAGGGA